>WNWU01013639.1:12209637-12250955 GCA_012654045.1 Ptyas mucosa
TTTTATTATTTTATTATTTTATTATTTTATTATTTTATTATTTTATTAATTATTTTATTATTTTATTATTTTATGGGTCTTTTGCCTTTACTTAAATTGAACACATTATAAAATCTGTTAGAACTGATTAATGTTCTGCAGACACTGGTTTTTCTTATAACAATTAGTATTTTACTTAAAAGCACATTTTACATATTATTGCTTGCAATGCCATAATTCATGGACTGATTGTATACTTTCACTAAAAAAAGAAAAAGCCTTGAAGGAACTCTTTTTTCTTTCACTCTAAGGAGCTCATTATACAGGTCATACTGATGCATAATGTGCAGACACATACTATTGGAAAGAAAACTATTTCTGCTAGATATTTCTAAAAAGAGAGAAACTTCAAGGAGAAAAAAAATTCCTAACCCTTGTTGTATTTCCAAAATTCATCTCAGAATTGCCGCCATCTATTTTTTTGCACCTTCCCTCTATAACGTTCCTTTCTTTTCAGCCCATGACTTGGAAGAGAGCCAGATTTACCAAATCTTTTTGAACTACTAGGCCCATGATGGCAAAACTATGGTACATGTGCTGGAAGTGGCACACGGAGTCATCTCTCCAGGCATGCAAGTCGTCGCCCATTGCTCTTCTGGATTCTAGCGTGCCAGTCACATGGTCTTTACACATGCAGGAGTGCCGGAAACCAGAAGAGTAATGACCCGGGGGCATGCACGTGCCGGGCAGCTGCTCTTCCAGTTTCCAATGCATACATGCATACTGGCCACCTGGTCTTCTGGTTTCTGGTGCAGATGCATGTACAAAGACCAGCTGGCCGGTGTGCATGTGCGCACCAGAAACTGGAACTTCCCGGCATGTGCATGCGCACTGGGTGGCTGCTCCTCGTTTTCCAGCATGCGCATGCGCACCAGCCACCTGGTCTTCCGGTTTCTGGTGCGCATGCATGATAGAGAGAATCTCTGGAAGGTTGAAGAAGTTAGTGGAGAACAATCTCATTAGACCAGTCTGATAAATGTTTTAGGAATCATCATAGCTAGTGTAACAGCCATTTTATGAGATGCTCATCACATAGTCTCAAAATTCCAGATAGGCCTAGTTCAGTGTTGGCGAACCTTTTTGGCACTGAGTGCCAAAATGGGAGTGCATGCGTGCGCGCGCACACACACACACATATGAAACCGGAAGAGCAGCTGCCCGGAGCGCACATGCCAACACTGTACTAAGCCTATCTGGAATTTTGAGACTATGTGATGAGCAACTCATAAAATGGCTGCCACACTAGCCATGATGATTCCTAAAACATTTATCAGACCAGTCTAAGGAGATTGTTTTCCACTAACTTCTTCACCCATACAAAATTCTCTCTATCGTTTAAATTTATTTCTGTCTTTTTACTGGGCAGATAAATGCATGTTCTTAGTATTAATGATGGTTCTAAGCATACGTGGAATCCAGAAAAGGAGTCCTGAAAATTTGCTTTGTAACATCCTACTTTCCTTTTTAAAAAAATATTTAACAGTATTGTTTTTAAATAAATCAAATTATATCTGAACCCAAGGGAAATGTTTAGGGTTCTGTGGATCATGATTTAACAGCTCAAGGAATACTCCTGGAGAATAGCTGCCTTCCAACAAAACATGAATGCTTGCGAGCATAAAGTGGACCTATTAGCTCTGTCTCAGACCAAACTCCATGTCTTCAGCAAATTCTCATATAGTTTCCATATATAATTGGAAAAATGCTGTGAGTGCTCACTCATTTCTAGAATAAATGAAATCAAATGAAATACATCACATTTTATTAAAGAAATGAATGGAGTAATGAAAAAAATGGAATTAATTAATAGAAATATCTCTTACATTTTAGATCTATTATTCAGATATGTTTTTAAAACTGGAAAAAACTCATTGCACTGCATTGTTTAGCAAATATATACAAATCAATACATTTCTGAAACTTCTATGAATATATCATTATAGATCTAGTAGAAATAAGGGATGTATGAGAACTGTCTAATATGTCAAATTGGTATGGTATCAGTGAAATATCTAAAATGGATGATTTGGGGAAAATGCATTTTTTGTCATGGCTATGAGATGAAAACGATCCAACGTGGAGTATAAAACAGTGGGAAGGATTAGAACCATTTATCCTCTTTAATTATTTTTGAAATGGACAAAGACTGAAACTTTGATTAGAGGTGTATACTGCCATTTAAATGAAAGCTGCATGGATCAGAAGATATGCTATAAGTATTGTAGAAATGAAAAAATGTGGAAATAAAAAATACAGAATGAAAGAATAATTAAATCAGTGAGGTAATAGTGAAAGGAAACTCAAGTTAATGGGGCCATCAGATATTAGTAAGAAAAAAGAAGGCAAAACCAGCATCCTCCAGAAATGCATCATACTTGCAGGACTTATCGCAGAGAACTGATGAGTAGGAATAAATAGAAGAAATGACCCTGCTTCTTTCTTTTTGTTTTAATGCATAGTTTGACTTCAGCATAATTACATTCATGTAATAATCTTGATAAGAACCTTATGTACTAATTTATTTAATATATTTATAGCTTATTGCATTTCTGGGAATGTCAGGCAATGGTATAAAAATTTAAAATAATACTTTAAAAAAGCCTAGGTTACAAAGTTAAAATAACATCAAAAAGATTGTTTTCAAAACAGAATAATTTGTGTAATTTTATAACTGTGAATCCTCATAGTGAATAAAATAGAAATGGTTAAATATATTTGATTTAATAGCAATGTCTGCTCTCCAGGATTTTATTTTATTTGATCAATATGAAAAGGATAATGCAGGAATATTATTTTTTTTTATTAAACGGCATTTGGCAGAGCAGTAAACTTCACTAAATATCTAGGGACTGAAAAATAATAAATCAGAATACATAGTCATGTATAGGAACAAAAAAACTGATCAGTAGTCAAAGCATAAAAAGAGAATCACATAGTTTAAATAGTTATATTTTATTCTAAAATAGAAACACTTTGTGGTTTAAGAACATTTTTGCATACAAAAGTATGTGAATGTCTGGATAGTCAATAATTTCAGCTGCAAATTCCAGGAAATGTAAAATATGAAAATTGAATTAGGAAGAGTTCACTGGATTACACAGTACCAAATGTTATTGAATTTCTTTACAAAACAACATTTAGACAATAACTTAATATACTGATCTGTGTGCTTTGCTAAGTATTGCTAAAACAAATCTTTTGGATATGTAGAGTATATTTTCTTATATTGAAAATACCCTGAATAACTATATATTGTCTTTTCCCAATTACTATCCAGGTAAGTGGAATTGGTTATATTTATTTTAAATATATATCTATAATTAGATTTGCAATTTCACAATTAAAATACATTTCAATAGTAGCTTTCTGTTGTTTTAAACAAACTACTTTGTATCCTTGTAGTAAATTGGTTTCTATACAGTTGAGTTATGGTTCTGCTCTGAAAACCTGATAATGCTGTAGCTATCCACTGCTGAGCCGTGGAAACAACCAAAGTATGCAGGGAAGTGCATCTAGGCTGTTATGCTTACTTGTATATATAACATTTCAAGTGGGAACATGTTTCAATATATATCTATGTATCCCTCTCTTTACATGCTGGGGGATCCCATATCAAAAAAATAAATCCCTGTAGTCAACTTTACAATAGCATGTATGTACATAATCCATCATCTACAATCTGATGCCATATGATTCTATGAATTATGTGTCTCTGAATCAGAACAATTGAATTACAATGTATCTCAGCTTGTTCGTTTTATAAGGAGAGAGGAAGATGAGAACCAGGGTAAGCAATTAGAAAATCTACCAAATCATTGTGATATGATTATGTTTGTTCAAGTCATTTTTAATTCCAAGCAACCACATAGATAGATTATTCTCCATTCCTAACCTGTTGCATCAAGTCTTTCAAGGGGGTTGGGTTTTGTTTTTGTTTTTTTGAGAGAGAGAAAGATGTAGAAGAAAACAAATCCAACTTGATAAAAATGGAAATCTTTCAATGAACTTCCCTGGATCTCCACATTACCTGAATCATATACTGAAATCATATACTATAGACTGAATCATAGACTGAAATCATATACTATTCCTATCTTGATCCCTACAAATTAGCTACTAGGTGCAATAGCCAATTAAGAAATGGAAAACTTGTAGAATATCTCCACCCAAAGGCCTTGCATCAGCTTGAAATCAGCTCTAGATCTGCCAGACTACATATATAAATTGTTTAGGGCACTGAGTGATATACATGCACGTGTTTTGCTTTAGCAATAGCACTTAGACTTATATATTGCTTCAGAATATTTACAGTCAGCATATGGTTTCCAATAATCTGGGTCCTCATTTTACTAACCTCAGAAGGATAGAAGACTAAGTCAACCTCAAGCCCTGTCAAGATCAAACTTCAGGCTGTGGGCAGAGTTTGCCTAGACTACTGCATTCTAACCACTGCGACACCAAGGCTCTAGTTGCAGTGTATTTGTAAGTGGTCTGTTCCCTGACTGAGGCAACCTTTTGCATGATTTTGCCTTCCAAGGGTTTACTTCTAGAATTTCAAATCCTTATCTTGGTACCTGAACTTCTCTCCCACAAGCAGCCTTAATCACAACTACTGGAAAAAGCATTGGGTTGCAAAAGAAGGCGATATGTAGTTATTTCCTCATCATAGCCTACAATGTATTTGATATTCAGCAAAATAATGATAGCTTTATAGCTGCATAACCTCACAGCACATCATTGCTCATTTTTTTCAGCTAAGAGACAGATATAAATGATATGTATTGGAAATCTAAATAGAAGATCTTTGCAATGCATTTCATACCTTTTGGGTCATGTAGAGGTGAGGGAAACCATGTTATTCTAGGATGAATAGCAGCTGGAAGCAAAGCATTGATTAAACTCCCTATTCCTTAGCTGAAGGAATAGCTGTGTGGCTCCTATTCTCTGCTTGTTCTAATTGTGCTGAGATTGCGTTACACATTTAAAAGGAATTAGGAATGAAAATGATACCACGTAGACCCATCCTATCTCATATAGAGAGTAAAAGAAAGGTGAATATTTTTTGCAATAATATTTGGTATTTTATTGGCAACTACATGGAAGCATTTACTATTTCTTTTTGGAATTTTTTTCCCCTTGTGCCCAGAACTTCAGGATTTGTTGATGGCTTTCCTTCGAATTAATAATCAGATCTGAGCTGCTTACATGTTTGACATCAACAGATTGAATAAGGACATCCCAAAAGAGTTCCCTTGCCTAAGGAATGGGAACAATTCATTTATCACAATTACCATAGACCTCTTTCAGATTGCTCTTCCATTGTTGCATGGGAAAAGAAAGTCCATCACAATAGTAATTGAAAACATTAATAGTCTATGAAAACCTATAGACCAGGAAAAACCAATATGATGCTTTTGCCTAGGAGACCTATCCATGGATTATTGAGTGATTGATTGATTTAGTGATTTTTTTTTAAGTGGCACAATCCTATGTCTCTGCGCAGTTAACAAAAATAAGAATATACAGTATAATGCACTGAAACCTAACAATGTAATAATAAAACTCAAAGCTTAAAACACCTAATGAAAAGATAGGTCTAAGTCTTCTTCTAAACTGGAACAACAAGGGAGGCTCTTCATGTTATATGCCATAACATACCGTATATACTCGAGTATAAGCCGACCCGAATATAAGCCAACCCCCCCAATTTTACCCCCCAAAACTGGGAAAACTCATTGACTCGAGTATAAGCCGGGGGTGGGAAATGCAGTGGCTACTGGTAAATTTCAAAATAAAAGACTGGTCAAAAGTGCGAGGACCTGTCAGAAATCACTTTTTTCAGCCCTCTGGGTAGTCCTTTTGTGCATATGGATTACTCAGAGGGCTGAAAAAGTAATTTTTGACTGGTCCTCGCACTTGTGACCAGTCCTCGAACTTACGACTGTCTTCACATTTTATGTTTTTGCCCTATCTTGTCACCATGGTGAAGAGAAGCAGTTGTGAAATGAGTGATATGATTTTAAGAATGCTGCACGGGCATAAATGTGAGGATGGTCATAAGTGTGAGGACCAGTCAGAAGTGCGAGGACCTGTCAGAAATGACTTTTTTCAGCCCTCTGAGTAGTCCCTATACACATATATCACATGACCAGCTAACCACGCCCACCCAGTCACTGGCTTGATCTAATTTCAGGCAAGTTGAAGCCTCTGTTAAGAGATACCAGGGCTGGGCAAATGTGGCCCTTTTACAACCTATGGACTTCAACTCCCAGAATTCCTGAGACAGCCAAGCTAGGAGAACCCACTAGCTAGCAGCCAATTACAAGAAGGCTAGCTAGCAGCCAATTACAATCAGCTCTCAACTCAAGCTCAGTGCACATGGGATCTCCCTAAACGGTGAAGATTTCTTTGTTTCTTTCTCCCTTTAAGCCCCCCCCCAGCCCGTTTTTGCTTCCAGGGGGCTGCAGAGAGTCTTGCTAGGCACCCCCCTCATGCCCCTAGCAAGCCTTGGGAGCCAAAAAGGGGCGCGGGGGAGGGGCGCCACACCCCCCCACGCCCCGTTTTGGCTTTAGGAAGCCTCCTTGCCACCCTTGGGAGCCAAAACAGTTGCAGGGAAAAAGTCATTTTTTTCGTGACCCGAATATAAGCTGAGGGGGCGTTTTTCAGCCTGAAAAACGGGCTGAAAAACTCGGCTTATATTCGAGTATATATGGTAGGCTCCATCACTGAAAAAAAACTCAGAATTGTTAAATATATTAATGATTAGGGTTGTATTGCTGTCCTAAGAACACCGTGCTTCTGAAATTATAGGTCTAAAGTGTATATCACTTTGTATACTATAGCAAAGATTTTCAATGCAGCATGGAAAATATCTAAAACAATTGGATCTTTATAGGAAATATAACATTTTTATCTCTTCTTGTTTAGCTGCAATGTTCTGGCTCTTCAAGGCTGACCCATGAAATATGCCTTGCAATAGTCTAGACTTGGAATTGCTAGTGCAAATGCCACCAATACTAGGTCTTTCTTGTCCTCTTAGATATAATATAGATATATTATCTATCTCTCTTACATCTAGATATAAGATAAGGATATAATTAGAGGTGGAAATAATACAATATTCTCCCATTACAAAAATATCCTGTGGATTCACAGCAGCAATATCAAGCCAAAAGGTGTTCTCTGTCAAGACTTACAAGTAGAAGATGTAGCCTGATATAGGCTTTTATGACAACCATAAAGCTCATCACAGTGCAGAAATGCAAGTGGCTCAAGAAAAACAGGACTTCCGGTTCCGGTCCCGCGGGCGACGGACACTGATCGGGCTAGCTCTGGCCCCAGTGTCTGATCCCCCCCCATCTGGAGGCCCTTTGGGCCAAACGCCCCATTTTTTGGGGCATTTGCCGTTTGAGGGCGGCTCGCCAGGGGTCCCCTGCCTCACATCCAGGGGCCGGGAGGCCAATGCTGGTGCACCCAAGGCTCCAGAGGGGGTGGGAGGCGATCGGCGGCCTTTTCTGAGGCCGCGGAGGCGCCACAGCGCCTGAGGGGACCGGCGTTTATTTACAAAGCACAGCGGACCGAGCTGATTCACCGGTGACTTGAGCAGGCATCCTGGAGGTGAGGGGGGGGTTGGAGTTCCCCCCCCCTTGTAGCTGGAAAGGTGCCGTGGCTGACAAGTAGGGGGAAAGAAATGGAAGGAAACCCCTTACTTTGTTGACTTTTCTTCTGAGGATGGCTTTATCAGAATTTGTTGGAGAGGTCTGGTGGCCTCTCTTCCCGGTGGTGAGCTATGGCGGCGGTCCGACTTCCTGCTTCTTTATTTATGATTGAAGACAACATTCTCCTCTAAGGCTTCCTGTTTGACCTACTCTATACTCCGGACTCATTGCTCCTGTGAGCGCCCACTGGTGGATATTTGAAAAATTACACTGACTGTCAATCCCTCTTTCTTCTCTGGACGTTTGTCTTTTGATTTCTCATCTTCTATTACTGCAAGATGGCTAAGGGTCATAAATCAGCAGCAGCTGACATGGAAAAAATTTTGGAAAGACTGGCGAAATTGGATCAGAAGTTGGACAAGTTGGATGATTTGCAAAAAGGATTATCTGAAATTAAATCTGAAATAGCACTTATGAAAAAAGATTTAAATGATGTTCAACAGCTGGCAGAGCAAAATAAGAAGAAGATGGGGGGTCTGGAGGGGGAGGTACGGGCACTCCAGAGGGTGGAAGAAGGGAGAGGAAACGCAATGCTAACTTTACAATTGGATAAGATGTCTTATTTTCTCAGGTTTCAAAACGTGGAACAATTTGACCAAGAAAATTTGAGAGAAGTGATGGTTAAAATGTTGGGTGAATTTTTAGAAAGAGATTTGGAGTCCATTGGAAGGGATGTGGATTTGGTGTATAGAGTAAACTCACAATTTGCAATTTTACATAGTTTACCAAGAGAGGTTCATATTAAATTTGTAAGAAGGGAACTGAGAGATGAGATATTGAGAAAACAAAGACTGGGGGCGCTGGTGTACAGGGGCAAGGAGGTCACCATCCTGAAGCAGATTCCCAGACAGGTACGAGAATCAAGGAGAAAATATTATTTTTTATCAAACAAGCTGTACCTTAAGGGAGTAGGTTTTAGGTGGTTGATTCCGGAGGGTTTGATGATTTTTTGGGAGGATAGTAAGAAGAAAATTAATAACGTAGCGGAAGCTAAGGCTTTTTTTGACCAACATAAATCCTTCCTAGATGGAGAAGGTACAGGAGCCAAAGAGGGGGAAGTATCAGATGATCAAGGAGTGGGGGCGGACGGAGCTGTGGCAGCCCTGGGAGAGGGGGGAGGCCAGACCATGGTTTTAAGAGCTAGAACCAGGAAATGAAGAAAGGAGGGGAATTCATTATTTAATGTCTTTTACTTGACATCTTTTTTTCTCTCTCTTTTTATTGTATTTTGTATAACACTTTGGCTATTTGCTTTTTTCTGTTTATATAACTTTTATACAACCTGGTTATTTGTTTTGATTTAACATAATAATGTCTGTTGTGTGAGAACTTAAAAAAGAGAATAATAATTGAAATATCTTTTTACAAAGATATTGAAAATTCAACATATTGTAAACTATAATACTGTATATTTTTAACCAATAAAAACTTTTTACAAAAAAAAAAAAAAAACAAGCTTACCCCAGAAGTTGAGGCCTGTTTGCAAACAAATTAGAGATGAGTATAATCTTATCTATCCAAAGGTCTGTCAGAGAATGAGAAACACTACACATTCAGGAAATCAGATCTGAAGTTAGAAAATTGGCACCACAAATCTCATTTACAAGAACTTTTTTTTTAATAGAACCAACTCAGGAAGGTTTATTTTCCTGACTCATACCCCCCCCTACCTCTGTCTTTTGCAAAGCTTTATTAAATGTTTCTACTCAGTTAATCTTTCTACATTTAAGAGCTAGACATATTTTTGTATTCAGATTCTAACTATGACTGTAACCTTGTTACTGCTATCCTTACGATTTATATTGATATTGTTTCCTGATTGCTTATTTGTACCCTATGACTATCATTAAGTGTTGTACCTTATGATTCTTGATAAACGTATTTTTTCTTTTATGTACACTGAGAGCATATGCACCAAGACAAATTCCTTGTGATTCGAGTGGCTGATTACCTGATTGCTATAGAACTTCAGGTTCACCATCCAATGGATCCTGCTTTTTCTGAGCCTTATCTGCAGGTACCTAAGAATCTGCTGCCTTCAGAGTTGCAAGGCCAAATCCTGCTCTTCCAATTCAAAGTCTGATCAAATACCAATAATATCCTCTATGAGAGATGTCTCTCATTAAGTTGTCTCTCAGTGTCTCTCACTGATGAGATATTTACCCCTTTGAATCAGCAATAACCAATTTTTCCAATTGGAGTCCGATGTTCTTCCACACGAATCCTTTATTTCTCTTCATACTTGTTAGGCTCCCTACTTTTCCTTTTTGGATTCTTTTAACTGAAAAACGGCAAGCTAATACCTTAGAAAGCAAAATATGAGCCTTTATTTTCAGAAATTCCTCTAAATTAGCCACACCCATTGGAGGTATGTATTGAATCCACTCTTTTGATCTTCTGGAAAAGCATTAAAACTTGGTTTTGCTGGTTGGCTTGGGGTCCTGAGGGGCCACTCACCTCTGGAGGTGGTTGGTTAGGTAAGGAGACCTTATCCTTGTACCTTCCATCTTTTGCTTCCTGCAAAGTTTTTTTTTTTTTTGAAAATTTGCAGAGTTTTAACTCTTTTTCTATTTATTATTTTATTATCTGTAAAGCTGCCCAGTGTTGCCTTATGGACAGGTGGGTAGCTCATACATTTAATAAATAAATATAAGAAAAATACAATAATTTGTATTTAGATAATTTGAAAATAAGGCTTTGTAAGGCTCTTTTGAAGGACAATAAGCAGGATGGTTCCTCCATAATTTAGGGAACCATGACTAAGAAGACCTGGTCCCATGTTACCACAAAACAACCTGGTGATTCCTAAAGATAGATAACTCAGTCCTGGGTATTTGGGGCTAAAAGTAACTGAAAGTAATCAAATCACCTAAAATCACTCTGCGGTAGTCATAATTTTTTCTTTATTCCTGAGAATAATCTCTGGGTTGTCTATTCCTTTAAAAAATTGTCTGAATATGTCAGATATCAATTTTATCTCAACATGTCTCCATGCTACCTACTCTTTGAGGTACCTGGAGTCTGCATGCTAATTTGATGCAATCAACGAAAGGAGAGTTCTCTTCGTGCAAGCTTAATTTTTACTAATATTCTTACTTACATTTCTTTCAGTTGATATATAAATTATTTCTGCTCAAGCCTTATCTCAACTCTAGCATCAGAACTTATTTTTCCTCTTTTCTCCCCCCCCCCCCCCCCCGGAATTATTGTGATCCATGTATCTCAAATGTACAATCTGAAGGCTGGTTCCTTATAAGTTAGAAAGACTTTATTTTGATAACTCATGGTAACCTTATCTTCAGCAGAAATTCAGCTTGTGAAATAATTAATTCCAACAGACAAACCTGGAACCAAGAATTCATAGGAAATTGCTACCTAAACTTTTGATTAAATTACAATTAGTAGCTGTTTTTGTATCTATTTTGATGTTTCTATGAGCCCCAAAATGGCAGTATTCCAATACACACACATTGCATTTGTCTTCAGGAATCCAAAGTATTCAGAACAGGAAATATACTTACAAAATATGATACATCTCCTAAGGCAGTGGTGTGCAACTGGGAGCCACACACTTATTCCATTTCCTTAGAACTAAGTGTGCAAACAAGAGCCAAAATGTTGGCCCCCACTCATTTTAAGTATTTTGGAGACCATATAGGCCTCTGGGGTTATGCTATTATATCTTCAGTTGTCTGCTGGTTTGAAGGCTCAAGAAGATATCAAAACCCATAGTCCAAAACTCAGGACCCCTAAAAAATCTGCTTTGGAAAAGTTGGAGTTTTAAAGAGTGAAATGAATGTGTGAGAGGAAAGGTTGCCTCCAAAATGGCCAGCCACTAGGCTGCTGGTGCCCTGTCCCTTTAAGATCTCTCCCTAGTCAGCCCAGCAACATCTGGCAAAAAAACTGAACAGAGAGGAAGCTGGATGTGGTAGTGTTGGAGTCATGGTATAGGACTGAAAGGGAAGATGGTTTGTGTTCATCTATGAAACTGAAGCAGAAGTAGGGCTTACAAAGTGAAGTAGTGGAGGACCAGAAGTTGTTGTAAAAGAGGGAGAAGAGTAATATAGTAAACAGTGAGTTCTAGCATTTGAGTGTCAGGGTTCCAAGTAACACCCCCAACCAAATAAGATTCCAAAGCAAGTAGTTCCTCAAAGTTCTATTTTATTAGAGATGTAATATTGGCACATCTGGGAAAATCCAAATCTAAAAGCTCCCAGTTTTCCCCACCCAAAGAAAAGTCAAAGTTCCTTCCTCTGCACCCACATGTCCATCACATGGTCCAATCAATCCACCGTCCCAACTGGAGATGTCCCCCAGTCACGCCTCTGCAAGTGCAGGCTGAACATCCTTGACTCCCAGAGAAAAGAATGTTGTTATGGCTATATATCTCTACCCACTCCCTACACCCCCCACCCTACATTTCCACAGCACTAAGTGTGACAGCACTGAAGATCCAAAGAAAAAGGTGGTCTCTAGGGCTGACATTGACTGTTCGGGTGTGTGTTACCTAAAGGCCTGTGTGGTTGTGTTGGCTCTTTTGGAGTTTTTATAAGAACCTGTGACAAAATGGTGGCAGAGATAGGATAGTCAAAGAGCTTGGGGTATTCAAGGTGGGATACGCAAAAGGGAAAATATCCGCCACAAGAGGGCAAATACATAAGTCGATATGGCTTAAATTTAAGCAATATAATGTACATCAAATGAAAAGAAAACATAACTTGGTTAGAAGGGGGGCAGCAAAAGGAAGGGAATTTGACCTTTGCAGAATGCAGAGTCTGCAGCAACAAACTAGTCAAAATTCTGGCTGAGGAAACCAGGCCCTGTACCAGAGCTTAAACCAAGGACGCCAACAATGAAAAAAGTAACAGAATAACGAGTTGGAAAGGGCTTTGGAGGTCCAACCCACTGCTTAAGTCATAGATCCTATATCATTTTACATTGTCCAGTCTCTTCTTAAAAGCCTCCAACAAAAGTGTTGGAGCATTCACGACTTCTGAATGCAAGCTGTTCCACTGTTTAATTGTTATCACTGATAGAAATTTCTCCTTAGCTCTCCTTGATTAGTTTCCATCCATTGCCTTGTCTTGGCTTCTGGTGCTTTGGAAAATAGGTTGACCCCCTCTTCTTTGTGGCATCCCCTCAAATATTGGAACTCTGCTATCATATCATCCCAGTGTGTCTTTTCAGTAGACTAGACATATCCAATTCCTCCAACTGCTCTTCACATTTTTTAGCCTCCAGCTCATATTTGTTGCTCTTCTCTGCACTCTTTTTAGAGTCTCAACATCTGTTTTATATTGTTGCAATGAAAATTGGACGCAATATTTCAAGGGTGGCCTTACCAAAACATTATAAAGTGATACTAACACTTAATGTGATCTTGATTCTATTCCTCTGTTAATGCAGCCTAGGAGTGCACTGGATTTTTTGGCTGCTGCTGCACACTGCCTATCTCCTTGTTTGTTGGCTGTTTTCGGATTTATGCTTGGGATTAGATTTTAGGGATCCTAAATATTGATTCCCTCCCTCTTCAGTTTTAGTTTAAAGCCATTCAGATAAGTTGAGCCAGTCATATTCCAAATACATTCTTCCTGGTCCTTGTAAGGTGCAGCCAACCCCTTGCCAGAAGCCCTTCAAGTGAAGTAGAAAGAATAGCTTCTCCCTTAGAAGGTGTTATTACTTTGGTAGAAACAGATGTCCACCCTAAACCTCTAGTAAAACCACACCAAAAGGTAGATCAACCAGAAATGGGGCTGGGCCCAGATACTCGCACCAATATCATCATAGTACTGATAAGGCAACAGCAAGAAGAAAGACTGATTAATTAAAGAGGAAGAGCAGCTTTGGGAGAAAAAAAAGAAGGGACAGATAAGTTGAAAAGGAAAAAGAGAAGCAAGAAGGGGAGAGTTCAAGGGGCTGATATACCTACTTAATGGGATACAATCACCAGAAGGGGCAGATTCATCCCAAATTTTCAAAATCTGTAGAGAGTGGAAGTAGTTTCAAAGATATTAAAATTCCCATCTTTCCAAAAGAAGAAGGCACAGTAGCCTATTTTACAATCCTTGAAAAAGTGGTTGTCATTGCAAGTGGCCTGAGAGTGAATGGGTAGCTAGATTAGCTCCATGTTTAGCACAAGAGCTTATCAAAATTAAAGAGATGATCTTATATGGGAATGATGTCCATACACCTATAGGCATGTGTTTAGGTGCCAAACCTACACTACCATGAAGGGATTCAAGAATTGTGGGCAAGGTCGGATGACCTAGGAAGGAAATGGTAAAGGTCAGATGAAAGAGGCAAGCAAAAAATGATAGAGGAAGTAATTGTAAAATAGTTTCTACAGGTACTTCCCATCAAATTGAGGATTCTGAATGCAGGAACACAACCCAGAGTCAGATCAAACATTGAATTATCTGAGCACTGTAAATTGGAGGATATTAGAAAGAAAGATGCAGAAAGACAGGAGAATAAGGGAAATTTCTTCCAGAAAATAAGAACTTTAACATTAAAGTTAAAGAGGTAGAATAGAATCTTCCCCCTGAAGAAGTGGAAAGATATGTTCTTAAAGACAGAAAGCAGCCTTCATGCTAGAGGAAAACAGCCTCAAGCAGAAACCTGAAGAGGCTAATCTTTGGGAATGGATATTTTGCATCCATTCAGAAAGCTGTGCCACTCTATTCCTAAGCAAAGAGCAACCAGAAACTCCAAATAAGCAACATAATAGACAAGGAGCCGAAGTTGATTAGCTCAGACAAAGCAAGCACCTATGATTTGCATTTCCCCTTTTGCCTGAAGAGCCAGGTATGACCCCTATATGACCCCATAGGAATCTGACAATATCCATTAAAATATGAAAGGACATATTCTTGCACAAGAACAGGCATGTCAATCACAAAGCCCCAAAGAATGTATAAAAGTCCACCTACTCTTCGCCCCATTTTGTCAGCCACCCTAGAAACATGCTGCTCACTGAAGTTTCTGGCTACCAAATAAATGGGAACCTTCTTTCTTGCAGTCTGCCTCCATTTTATTTCTCCTGGATTGGAACCAGACCTAGTTCCTACCCAAACCAAAGGAAGTCAATGATAATTCAGAGAGACCTCTAGTTGTTACATTTCTGGGGAAACTGGACATTTGTTCAAGGACCATTAAAAACCACTGATATTCTTGTTTATGATCACAGAAATCAATTATTTTACTGAAGTGAATGGAATAATTATATAAACTACCTTTAATATGAATTATATGTAAAGAAAATGGAATACTGTCCATTTTTCATCTTTGTCTTAATCATAACATTTTGGATTGTGTCCCACATTGTTTCATCAAAGATGGTCCTTATTCTAGAAAAAGTTGTGCTCTTTCTCCTATCCCAGTTTAAGAATGGAAAGAAAATATATATTTTATACTTCTTCTGGGAACCAGACACTCCCTCTTGTGATTGCCTTTTGTTTTCTGAACATTCAGCCTCTTCTATTCTGGGCTGCTACTTGAATCAAATGCATGGGGTTGTTAGAACGATACTATTCTGCTGATAAAGTATTGCAGAATGCTGTGGCAACAATCTAGGGCTCAGCAGGGAAGCTGTAAAGACAGCTATTTTTGTAATGTTTAAAATTATACTAAATTAATAAAAAAAAACTCCTGCTGAGCTTCCAGATTTAAAATAGCATATTGTTGTTGTATAATTGATCAGTGAATCAGGACTCAGTTAATTCACTACATACTATAATGGGGAAAGATCATAGCATTTCTAAAGTTTAAGAATTTAACCAGTTGCAATAGGGTATAATGAGTGTTGGTAAATTAATCATAGGAATGAAAAGAATTTTAGGAAAGTTATGAGGCTTTGAATTATATTTTTGTTTAATTTTACAAATGCAGAGAATGCATTCAACATATAACTTTACAATTATTAATCCCCCTCCCCCAATGATTACTGCTGCTCTCTTTATGAGTAGTTCTTTGTACTGGACAATGAAGAAAACTACTGATTTAATCTGCTTTCCCAAATCAATGTCATAGTTAAGCTCTTTTAACTATTTGTGCACCAATTCTATCTTGTAGAATATTTTTCTACACATATTTTTCATTAAAGGTATCTACTATCCTTTTCTAAAAAAAATTCATAAATAATTTTATAATTTCCTTCTTTTAGACAATATTTCTCTTTATCTATGATACTCAGTACTACGGGAAGAAATTCTCATATTTCCTGCAACATCAGAATTTCTATCTAACTCACAGGAAGGTGCCAGACTTCAAAAGTCTAGTCTGATTCAATAGGACTTACTAGATCTGATTCAGCAGAACCAAAGTGAAAAACTATTTTGCTGCTACAATAAATGCTCGCTGACAGACAATGTAGTTGCTTAAAGCAGGAAAATGAATCTTCTTTTTCCATCAAGGGCCATGTTCCATCTTTGGGGAGAGGGGGGCAATGATGGATGAGATCAGAACTCTTCCTTTTCCTTCTTGCCACTGTCACTTTTCCTCCCTATCCTAATTATCTTTCTCCATGCACAGGGAAAGGTCTTCCAAGGAAAGAGTGTCTTCTTGCATGTTGAGTCAGCCATGTGCAAAGGATGTTGACTACCAAGTCAGTGACATCACAATTCTACCTCTTTATGGTGTTCACAGGAAGTTAGAAAGTGAAGGAAAATGTGTTCTGAAACAAGATGACATTTTTCAATATATAGCAGCTCTTCTGGGATTTTGAAATAGAGCTATAAATATAAATAACTCTTATTTATATTTATATAAAGTCTATAAGCAACTCTTATTTCCATCTCATACAGGTGGTCTTTGACATACTATTTGTTTAGCAACTCTTTGAAGTTACAATAGCACTGAAAAAAGTGACTTATACTTATGATCATCATAGCATCCTGGCAGCATCCTCAATCATACAATAAAAATTTGGATGCTTAGCAACAAGCATATACTTATGGTGGTTGCAGCATCCCAAGGTCGTGTGTTCACATTTGCAATCTTCCTAGTCAGCTTTCAATAACCTAAGTCAATGGGAAAAGCCAGATATACTTTACAATTGTGTGATACACTTATGAACTGCAATAATTTGCTTAACAATCAAACCAAAAAAGTGGTAAAATCAGGGGCAATTAACAACCATCTTGCTTAGCAAGGCTGTAAGTCAAGAACTAACTGTGTGACTGGTACTCAATAAAACATCATTTGAAAGTAGCCTTTGGGCAGGATAAGTTGGGCTACATATGTATTGAGACACCATCCATAGTAAACTTGATAGACTGTTACAAAACAGGTGAAGATTATGTTCTGGTTCTTCCCTCTATGTCCACATTTACATCACAAAAAGCATTCTGAAACATTGTTATATGGAAAAGTTGTAATTGAATACCTTTGTGTGTGACATTGGCATCTAACAGCATATTTTCCAATTTTTGAACATCTCTTTAATATAACTCTCCTCTTACTCTAGAAGGTAGGATTCACTTTATGAATTTTTCCTTTTTATTCTGTTATTAATTACAGATAAACTACTTCACACTTGACTACAGAATCCAGATTAAAGGAGCATTTATTCAATAACAGCTTATGTACTGCTGAGGCAGCTTCTAATGCCTTCCCCCACTTCTCTGTGTCCTTCACCGTTTTAACTCAGCAGCCTTGTCAAAAAACCCCCCACAAAACTATAGCCCAGCTCCACTAATTGCCACTTCCACCCCTAAATCAGCAGTTCATGCTCTTTCTATGCAAACTACCCAACAGAATGGCAAGCAGACAGACAAAGGAATCTTGAACTCTTGCAAGCAATAATAACATAGCTTCTGCTGTTAACAGTCAATCTTCTACAGAAACAAAAACAAAGATGCAGATCTTAGATGGTAGGTATCATCTATCAGCACTACATTTTTTTATAAAGGATGCTAGTGTAAGAATTCAGTTTTCAGACATGGAGAATTATGCATTTCTGACCTAAAACAGCTTACAAGCCAGAATTATATAACAATAAATTCATTAAATGCAAACAAAAGAGCCAACAGTCAGTACGCATACATTCACAGGCACATCAGATAGGTACTCAGGGTTCAGAAAGCACATATTCCTTTTGTAATTAAGTAAATCTCAACCTAAGTTATCCTAAAACCTAGTACACTGGAAAGCTAATTGAGTATCCTATATAATATCCTGGTCAATAAGGTATCTCAGAGCAGCATTACAGGTGGCCCTCAATTACAATTACAATTGATCCCAAAATTTCCATTGCTAAATGAGTGGCATTAAGTGAGTGGTGTCTCCCTTTACGACCTTTTTGCCACAATTGTTAAGCAAATCAATGCTTTAGAATAGAATAGAATAGAATAGAATAGAATAGAATAGAATAGAATAGAATAGAATAGAATAGAATAGAATAGAATAGAATAGAATAGAATAGAATAGAATAGAATAACAGATTTGGAAGGGACCTTGGAGGTCTTCTAGTCCAACCCCCTGCTTAGGCAGGAAACCCTACACCACTTCAGACAAATGGTTATCCAATCTCTTCTTAAAAACATCCAGTGTTGGAGCATTCACAACTTCTGGAGGCAAGTTGTTCAAGTGATTAATTGTTCTAACTGTCAGGAAGTTTTTCCTTAGTTCTAAGTTGCTTCTCTCCTTGATTAGTTTCCATCCATTGCTTCCTACCCTGCCCTCAGGTGCTTTGGAAAGTAGCTTGACTCCCTCTTTTTTGTGGCAGCCCCTGAGATATTGGAACACTGCTATCCCCTAGTCCTTCTTGTCATTAAACTAGACATACTAGACATATCCAGTTCCTGCAACCGTTCTTCATGCAGTTGTTAAGTAAATCATGCAGTCATTAAGCAAATCCAATTTCCCTCATTGACTTTGTTTGTTGGAAGCAACCTGGGAAGGTTTCAAATGGTGATCACATGACCTTGGAACAATCCAACTGTCTTAAATATACATATGCCAGTTGCCAGGTGGCTGAATTTTGATCATACGACCATAGGGATGCTGCAACAGTTGTAAGTGGTCATGTCACTTTTTTTTCTGCTGTTGCTAACTTTGAATGGGTACTAAAATGAATGGTTCTAAATCAAGGATTATCTTTAGTAGGACAGCAAAGTAGCAGCTCTTATCTGAAGTTGTTCTCCATCAATCATGAGTTGAAGTAATATACCTACCCATCAGGAACAATAGTTGTTAAAAACATATCCTTCATATTCTAAACAGTCCACAATAATGAATTTTATATGTTAACCATATTTTGTAGAATGAGCTGTTTTTCTTAAATATATCGTCAACAATTGAATAAGAATTTCCCAATTTCTGCTTTATGAAAAGAGTGAAAAATATTTCTTTATCCACTTCCCTCTATGTACGACTTACATTCCTGGGGCATCTTGTATATATATTGGTATATGAATTCCAGAGCATTGCATCAGAACTGTAAAATTTAGAAAAACTTGTAAAAAATAACATCTATACTCAGATTTTCCCAATCCATAATTATTAAATTAAAGGACAGATTAGAACTCACCAAATTTTTCAGTTCTTTGAATGTGGTAACATAGTTCTCAACAGTTTATACATATCAAAATACAAATACGGCTTTGGAAAGAATACATACAGTATACATTTAAAAATCAGATGCTTTTAATGACGACAATGGATGATGGATAAAAGAAACCAGATTTAATATAGACGCAGAACAGGATGGGATTATAGATCAAGAATTTCAAAACTAGTCTACATTGAAAATAAATTCACAGTACCCTCTCCTGGATTATCTTTTTTCTCCTTAAAAAAAGCTCCAAATGCATTTTAAAAGGAAGTTACTCTTACATAAGCTGCTCTCAATAACGATGATACATGAATAATAATACAAAACATATATCAGTACTTATCCATATGGTTTTTTAAAAAATTCATAAGCTGCTTTGAGGGCCCCATTTTTCTCAAAGTGGAATTGGATTATTTTGATGGAGTTTGTGATTTGCTTAGTGAGCTGGATTTATAGAGAATAGATATTGAGAATATGATTAAATGGATTTCTATCAGGCTATCAAAACCCAAGAAAGACACTGAGTTACTTCCAAGCAGTTTCCTTTATTGTTTCTCATGTTCAGACAAACATTTTGCAAAACTAAAAAAAACTTCTTCCATCATTAAATATATATTCTTACTGAGAACTTGACCTTTCTTCCAACCCAACTATCTAAACTTCACTGTCTCTTGAACAATGGTGGGATTCAAATAATTTAATAACCGGTTCTCTGCCCTAATGGCTGGCTGGGTAGACGTGGCCAGGGGTGTGACATGCAG
This sequence comes from Ptyas mucosa, assembly GCA_012654045.1. Lineage (NCBI taxonomy): Eukaryota > Metazoa > Chordata > Lepidosauria > Squamata > Colubridae > Ptyas > Ptyas mucosa. The sequence continues at coordinate 12,229,707 of WNWU01013639.1, forward strand.
CACTCCTGCACCCCCCCGGGAGCAAAAATGTGCCACAGGTAGCAATGTCCTACCCCCCATGCCCCATTTTGAATCTAGCAGGCTTCCCTGCAGACTCCTGAGAACGAAAATGGAGCATGGGGGCCTCATGCCACATTTTGGGCCTAGGAGGCCTCCCTGAAGCCTCCTGGGAATGAAAATGGGCATTGGGTGGCGCTGCAACCCCCACCCCATTTTGGCCTAGGAGGCCTCTCTGCACTTACCTAGGAGCCAAAATGGGGCATGTGGGGACTCCTGGAAGCGGAGGGGAAGGGCGGAGACAGCCAGCAATTTAACTACCAGTACCGGTTCACCCAAACCAGCCCTAACTGGCTGAATCCCACCACTGCTCCTGAACCTCTGGAATACAGCCCCTCTCTCCCTCCTTCCTGGAAATCCAGACTATATTCCACAACAATTCACTTGCTTCCAGAAAACAAGCAATGTGATATAGTTTTTAAAAATATTGAAACATAGGATGGAGTCTTCTCAACTAGATCAGATTTCATTGTTTGGAGGAAAGTTTAAAAAATTGATAGTTTGGGTTATTGTAGGGAATGAGAAAATAATTATAAATAATTATAGACTTTTAGAGAAATGAAAATAAAACAATTGTTCAGATCAACAATTGGTCAGATTTCCATCACAATTATTAAATTATGTTGGGGGGTGTCTTTGGGGGCTGGAATTTCAGAGTCAACTTGGTGGCTAAACATAAAAAACAATCCCAGGTCCAATGTCAACCACCTCTACATGAGCCTGAAAAGATTGCAATCTGAAATTCAGACAAAAGGCAACAGTTTTAGAACTGGTAAAACTGTTCCAAACAGTTAATACACAAGGTAACATTTCTGGAACTGGTAAAACTGCATGGAATTTAGAATGTAAATTATAGGCACTCACATGAAAGAGCTGCTAATGAAAACATACTGATTGACAAAATGGCTGCCATATTGAGTGTACTCCATTTATTATTAGCAATCATGTTAAAACAATCTCAATTCTCCTCCTCAGGTATCCTTTAAAAATTCTAATAATACAAATTTTATTCTGAGCAGGAATGTTGCATTTTGAAACAAACTATAATCACCCATCATTTGGTGGACTGGTGCAATAAAAATAACCCGGTTTTGAATGTTACCAAACAAAGAAGATCACTGTTGATTTCAGAAAGAGCCAGCTGAGTTGTACTCCATTTTGAATGAAGGTTGCAGCTGTGGAGGTGGTCAATAGTATTAAGTATCTGGGGGTGCAGATAACTAACAATCTGACTTGGTCTCTTCATATGTTATCTTTAGTGAAGCATGAAAACCAGTATTTGCATTTCCTATGTCAGATGAGGAGAGCACCAGTGGTGGGTTGCCCCCAGTTCACACCAGTTCTATAGAACCGATAGTAAAACTGACGGGAGGCTCTGCCCACTGACCCTGATGTCATCAAAAGGCTTCTGCACATGCACAGAAGCTTCTGCGCTTGTGCAGAAGAGCGCATGTGTGCACAAGCAAAGCGAACACGTGTGCGTGGCCCCACTGCAAACTGGTAGTAAAGGTAAGTAGAACCCACCCCTGGAGAACATGTTTCTCCTTCTGTCTGGCCACTTTTTACAGAGACACAATTGAGAGTGTTTTAACAAACCGCGTCACTGTTTGATTTGGTGGTAGCAGTGCCTCAGATAAACGATCTATACAGAGAGTGGTAAGGGCAGTAGAGAAGATTATAGGAAGCCGTTATTCAGGATACTGCTTATAAGTGCTATGTCCTTAGAGCTTGAAGTATTGTTACAAACCCTAACACACCCACTTCACAGATTTTTTTCTATTGCTTCTCTCTGGGAAGAGATTATGAAATATCTACACCAAGACAACCAGTTTCTGTAACTGCTTTGTTCCTTATACTATCCTTCTTGTAAAATCGCAGGATTCTTTCCACCGCACCCCTATGTATATGTATTTATCCGAACTAGACTATAATGTTTCTCTGTGTCATATACATATATGTGTGTATGTATGCATAATGGTTATCTTTTGAGAGCTGAATGCAACAAAATTTCATTTTAATATATGCTGATTAGTGTACATTTAAAGTAACAATAGAAATTCTCTTCTCTTCTCTTCTCTTCTCTTCTCTTCTCTTCTCTTCTCTTCTCTTCTCTTCTCTTCTCTTCTCTTCTCTCCTGATTTTTTAAAAATTTTCTAAGTATGCCTATAAAGTTTATGTCAGATATGGTGGCATTCTTGTAATTAAGATACATTGCTTAAAGGCTGGTTCCAGCTTAGAAAAAAAATTAAATCAGATAAGAAAGGAGTTCATAATCTCTATTCCATGTTAACCCATTGGCAGAAATGTTTGCCTCTGCTTGCTCATTCATTTTTCTCACTGTAGCATTCTTTTCCACATGTGAAGTCAGAGGGAGTAATAAGGATGACAGGGCAGCTTTAAAGTGTTTCTTGAGATTGAAAAGTGGAAAAGATGGCAGAAATACTCTGGTTTAACAGGTTTAGCATCCCACTTCATTCCACTTCTTCTATGTGAATGTATTTACATTTAAATATGTACCTTTTAATCCCAAATTACTTGTTTGGGGAGTTGTATGCGATTCAGAATCAGTTGACAAGGGCAGCATAAACCTTATAATCAAACTGAATCCTTGTAGAGTTATTTAATTGTTTCCAGTCTCCCTCCCTCTTTTCCCCCCCCCTTTTTTTTTTTTGTTCCTTTAAGGCTTAATATTTTATTTCCCATGAAAAAATTCTGATTATATATTGAGTTCTGTGTAGTTTTCTCTTTTTAGCGATCCCAGGAAAAATGGTTCCATCATTTCTGGAATAAGCTATGCTTCAGTGTTCTTGCTGCTTAGATATTTGAAGAACCAAGCTCTTAATTGAGTTTTTGATACATGAAAGAAGCCACTTGTCAAAGTATGCAGGAACTGAAAAAGGCAGCAAAGGCCAAACTGTAACAGCAAATATGCACTCAAAAGTAATAAATAAAATGTGGCTTATCTTTCAAGCATCTACTTATACAAGGACAGATGCAATACTAAAATGTTTTTGCTCTCTTGTCAAGAAAGTTGCATTTAGTACTGTCTGAAAAAGAAATAAATGGAAATAAAGTTTCTGGAACTGATATACATTATACATCATAAAATAGAAAAAAAAGACTTGCTTGTACATTATAAAAAGCAGATTTTTTTTCTTATCCCACTTCTGCCGCAATATTATCCACTGCTTCTCAAACTTAAAAAATTTAAGTCATGCAGACTTCAAGTCCCAGTATTTTCCATATAGTGTGCTGGCCAGGGAATTCTGGCAGTTGAGGTCCTTATGCCTTAAATTTGCCAAGTTTGAAAAACACTGGAATAACCTTCTACTGGAATTTCACAGTGGTAATTGCTCTGAAGTCTGCACTTGCCAAAAGGAGAGCAGGAAACCTTTAATCAGCCAAGAGGGCAACATTATAGCCCACTTTTCTGTTAATAGACCTATAGTCTGGACATAATCTATACCTTCAAGTAATGAGATGGAGCCAAACACCAGTGTGCAAGGCTGCTCTTTGCTCTTCTTTAACACACAATCCTGATGCTCCACTCTTTTTCTTTTATCTTTTCTGGTCAAACAAAAACATGGTTTTGAGGGGACTATAAAAAGTCTGCTTGCAGAAGTTTTCAAAATTAGACCTAATGTGGCAAGCAATTATGTTGAGGATCCTAGATAGTTCTCTTACTGTAATGGTAGGTGGTAATGACTTTGGGAGACAAGGCAAAGAAGCACAGCTAAGCTACCCACCAGATAAAAATAAGTTAGCCCACAAAAGGGACATAGATACGGCAAGAGGCCCCTAAGAGGCCTTCCCTACTTTCTTGAGCTGTAATGGTGACAGGAAAACTTGCAGGATTGATGTAAACCTTGTGAGGTAGACCATACAGGAAACACAATGAGTTGAGCCACTTCTACTTTATTATAACACTACATTAACATAATCATAGACCTCTGAAAATATATTTATAAATTATAAGCTGAAGACATAACCTCTGTATCTTAGAATAACTTTCTTCTCCATAAAGACACAAATGCTGAAGACTAGATCTTCAGATTAGTAGTTCATAGTCATTATAGCCTCAAATTCTAACTCCATAATGAGCTGGAAAATTGCTGCACAATGAAAATTGGAAGCGGATAATTTTTTCAAACTTTTTTTAAAAAAATTAAAACAGTGAGACCTTATGAAATACAAAAGAAACTAAGTTGCTTATAAGGATGTTTTCCTTTTAATAATAACTTTATTGATTTGTGCTATTTATGTTTAATGGCTGTCACTCAGCTGATTATCTCCTTGACAGAGAGGTATTTATCTGGGAGGGATGGGTTTATACTTTTCTTTCACATAAGCAGATATTTATGATAAGAAGCTATCCTAACTGAAATTGTAAACAACCAATTTTGCCTATCTTTCAGTTCAGATCAGTTCAATAGAACCACATTTCTCCAAAAACATATATTCCTTTATTGGAAGGTGGTGGTGGGAATCAACCTTAAAGACATACACAATTCAAGATTTTTTATTCAGTGAGAAGCTATTAATTTAATCAACTTTTCCTGTAATACTATTGCAGCAGACTGTCTCCCTGTTTTTACATTATAGGTATGCTTCCGATCCACGTATGGACTTAATAAGATATGTAATTTTTGTGGATTTATTGGTTGCAAAGAAGAGTAAGAATTTGAGGTTGACAGACTGTAGCACTTTTTTCACTTCAGCCTTTCTAAAAAAGGTGAAATCTTTAGTCACCTGTTGATTTTTGCCGCAGCATATTCATTTTCCTGTACTTGAAATTGTATGAAAGAAATCTTATATTTACCAGTAGACTGAGGGAAACTTATATATAACATTATACAGAATTATCATTGTTGTTTTCAATTTTCCATTATGATGTAGGAGTACAACATGGTGGCAAAATAATAAGGCGGGATATAAATAAAATAAATTTAGTTATGGGCATCTGCAATGGATGCAAGAGATTGTTGTGCAAGCAATGTGAATTGTGTATTATATTTAATTCACATCCTAAGTAACTAATAGAAATTACATACTTTGCATCAATAAGGTCATGTAATGCATGATGTCTTTATGACTTCTACCACCTAGGTTGGCAATATAGTCATTGGCCCATCAAAGAACTAAAGAAATATATGAATCTCTTGTTACATGACTTTTCTCAAATTTCTTCTTTATTTGACATTAAGACTTTTTCTAGAGCATGTTGGTAGTTGTATGTACCTGAACCACAACAATGGAGGCTTCTTACCTGGAGAACCTGAAAATTAAGTTCTCCTGATTTATTGTCCAACAAAAACAAACGATAAACCATGATTTTAAAGCCTGGGTTTTAATGCTTGAGGCAATTTTATTTAAAAAAGAAAGTAATATGTAGTATCTATAGTATCATTTGAACAGGACTACCAAATGTGGGTTGCAAAAATCTGATGTATTAAGGCAGTTTTCTGTGTCTTTTTGCTGTTAGCTAGTGATCATCCAGAATTTTATTTTTTCTTGTTTCAGTTATAGATTTTATGGGTTAGGTTAACTTTTGCAAGCTGCTCTGAAGCTTAATTGGATCTGATGGTTAATTCCACCCATATATCCATGGACGCATACATGCATAAACCACTGTATATACAATTCTCTTTGAATCAGTAGATGGTGTAAAGTTGCATTTGATGAGCTAATCAAAAAGCTTCACTAACACTGCCAATGAATAATCAATTTAGTATTTTCCTAAAAATGTAGGAAATATAGGAAAAGATCCTGCAAGAATAGGCTACTGTACAATACTGATCCAAATTGGCCATTATGCTAAGGAAAAACCCAAACCCACCAAACATAAGCAGGTAAAAGTATACTTAAGGGGACTAGACTAGTCATAAGATACAAATTCTTTTTCAAAAATAACTGGCTATAAATCAAAGCTTCATAAAAAATTAAGGAAATTTCATTTGACCAACCCACTTTAAGATTTAATAGGAACCATTAAATGGAAACAGTATAGCCAGATAATGAAAGAAATACTGAAGTTATCATGTTCTGTTGTGTCCTCCCAGGGTCCTTTTGTCCTTTGATTGCACTGGTAGATAATATTATTTCGTTCCCAAGGAAATATGTCCCTTTGATTAGGTTGTAGATATTCTCTCATTTGTCACTGTTCTATCAAGCTCTGCCATATAACAGCAGGAACTCTTGATTATTTAATTGCTTGTAAGAACTCATTAAATCTTACTATCAATCATGGGACATATGGTAAATATCACCCAATGGTGCAAGAGATTGTTACAGAGATCTGTCACTTGGGCATTCCCTGTGTTTTCTATCATAAGCTTTCTGTTTAGTTGTTCAACCATTCAAAAATCAGTGTTAATAAAGATTTACAGAAAATAGTTCATATAGTACTGTACATATATGGCTAGAAGAGATAGGAAGAACATAGATGAATTAATTTTAAATTAACAGTAGCAATAACAACAATAATCTGTGTCATGCTTTTCTAGATAACTGACCTACTATAGTGACTACAAAATAAACTATGATTCACAAATTCATCACACTGATAAAATTAATTCCCACTGACAAACAAAGATAATAAGTTTTTAGAGTATGTGGTCATTGGAGTTGATAACAGCTTGATGGCACATAATCTATCCATCAGTTAACCAATCAAATGAATATATTGTATATTCTGTACAACATGAGTCACTGCTATATTAATTTGCCCCCCCCCCCTTAATAGCTGGATTTGAGCTCATAAATTTATCTTCAGAGAAAATAAGCATGTTGGTTTGCATACAGGAGCAGCACTAAAGAAAAATGAAACTAAGCAGCTTGCCATGAAAAATAATTATTTTCTTCTCTTACCAGCCTCTAGTTCGTCTGGCTTTGGTTTCAGTTTTCAAAATTAAAGATATGGTATCTGAACATGTCCTCTTGAAGCTAACATAAATCCAACTAACAAAGAAAGGAAACGAAATGAGGAAATACAGAGAATAATGGTTTGATAGTGAAGAAAGGGGAGGAGAAAGAAACAGTCTACGCTAAACTTTCCCTTGCCATCTGTAAATATTGAATTAAAGTTCCTTTGGTTCCCTATCCAATTCCTTTCTGGGTTCAAAAGTTCTACTGTTAAACATAACTGAAGAATAACACAGATAAGAAGGCTGCAGTCAAGTAATAAATGGTTAGCACTGTGAAATAAATATGATTTAGAGAAGGTAGGCATCACAAAAGCAGAAGAAAGGCTGGCAGATGTGCAGCATCGCTGGATACAATGGACATAGTCCCTTGAAAAATTGGAGACCATAGGAAATTTACAAAGTATACAAAGTGGCATCCATGAATGTTCACAATGATCCCCCCACCCCCCCAATCACACTACTTCAATGTTACTCTTCTCCACATTTACAGTCCAGGAGTATAAAATTCCTCATTATAAGGAATTCATTCAGCATCTAGTTATGCGATCAAGAGGTGTGGATCCATGTAGCAAATTTAAGGATTTTCAATTCAAATACACTGGAAGGGTAGCAGACTGAGGAAAGATGATGATTTATGTAATCAGTTCACTGATAGAATAATGTCTGCAGTCTTACAACCTTCTGTCATCCACAGAGATATTAAACTAATCATTGGACATTAGGACTTGGCTTCAGGAAGGTTTCCTGCTCTGGTTTTCTCAATAGCAGTAAATGTACAGAAATAATTTGTTATTGAAGAATATTAATATGTTGAGCAACTATTGGCTGTTTTGTATCTTTTATGGTTTTATGCTTATTTCCCAGTTACTAGAAATGGGTAACTACAAATATCAGCCCTCAATCCTTTCCCTCTTTACAGCATGTGGCTCTGAGAGTGTCTAAAACTGAAAAGTTGTGCAATGTGATTTACAGCTTTCAGTCAAAATAAAGAGAAATAGCATGTAAGCTTTTCACCTAACATTACAAGAACCTCCCAAATGATCCCAGCCATATATTCAAACCATGGAGTACCCCAGCCCTCTCCTAAATTAATCATGTTATATCACTGCCTAGATAACAATTGGCTGCAGAAAATCAAATAATCAATTAATATGTGCATACACACATTAAAAGTGTGTTCCTCGTTAACAAAAAGAAAAGTCTGAACTTGCTATAAATTACAGGTAAACAACTTGTAACTTTGCAATATTACTAAATTCTCTGTAGACCCAGCCAACATTACCAGTCAAAGTTATGGCAAATGATTTTTGGAACAGCTATGGCATTTGACAGCACCAAGTTGAGAACTGATATTGAAAAGCTAAGCAGAGTCAAACTTAGTTCACACTTGAATAGGAGATCACCCAAAGATATAGACTAGGGTGGAAAATAAAACATTATGATGGGAAGAAGATAATTTCCTTACTGTTGCCAATAATGGTCATCATGTAATAATGGAAACTGAAGAATTTGAAGTAATTTATATTTCAAAAGATTATTTTTTACTGTATAGATAGCTCTTGATTTATGATCATTTGTTTAGCAATCACTTGAAATTACAATGGTGTTGAAAAATTGTCCTTGAACTGTCATAGTGATACTCCAATCACATGATCACGATCTGAGTGTTTGGCACGTAGATCACATTTATGACAGTTGCACCATCCTAGTTTCATACAAATCAATCATCTATCAGCTGGCTTTTAACAAGCAAATGAAAGAACAACCAGAAGAGAAGATGACATAATGATGTACCACTTAACGATTTTTCTGGTTCCATCTTTGATTGTAAATTTAGAGGGCCACAATAGCCTTGATCAACATGGTTTAGGAGAATGCTGGAAGGGGCAATTCAATATCTGAGAGCCATGATGGCGCAGTGGTTAGAATGCAGTACTGCAGGTTACTTCTGATGACTGCCGGCCTGCAATTTAGTAGTTTGAATCTCAGCAGGCTCAAGGTTGACTCAGCTTTCCAGCCTTCCGAGGTGGGTAAAATTGTTGGGGGCAATATGCTGACTCTGTAAACCACTTAGAGAGGGATGTACAGCACTGTGAAGTGGTATATAAGTCTAAGTGCTATTGCTAATGCTATCTGATCCTCTTCCTCCTAGAAGCAAATACCCTCTTCTATCACTGGGATTCTGGGAAATGACATTAGTCATTTATTTCCTAGTTATATTTTTGAATTTCTTCATCTCAAAAGGATTTAAGCAATGTAATTTCCATATTTGCAGGCATTGCTTTCAGTAGTGTGTTTTATTCAGTTGAATATTTCTGTTTTCAAAATCCTCTACTTTTCAATTACCATCCTAAAATTATTGATAAAACTACTAAAAGTCCATTTGTTGGAAGGATTGCCATAAATCTCAAAAAGTATAGTTCTAAATGAAGTTAAAATGTTAGTCTACAAACCCAACCCCCAAAAAGAGGATGCCTGAGGCTCATCTGATACAATTTCATCCAATATAATGTAATACTATTACATTAACCTTGACTATACCTATATTACAAATTGTTAATATAAGTCATACATCAAAACATTTCACGTTGCCTAAAATTCTGGGAAATTTATGGCTGGCAATAGTACTTAAGAGCCAGTAATAGCATATGGCTACTGGATATGCTTTATTCTCTCATGTCAAATGGTTTGAACTAAAGAAGTTTTTAATATCTATTGATGAGAACTTCTTGACATTATAGTAAGATTTCTACTTAATAAATCTAGAATAGAGATGTGAATATAAGAGTAATGCATGTTATTTTATTGAATCACAGGAATGATTGTCTGTGGCTATATTTTGCTCAAGGTTTTTGAAAGAGGCAATGACATTATGCAATGAAGTACAGAAAGTTTCCAGGAAGTAAGCATATAAAGTTTGGTAAGTAAACAGAACCCATGAAAACCTCTTAAAGAAACATCTTAAAGATACCTAAACTATAGTCAGAAAGTAATAATATTAATAATAGATTCATCTCTTATAGCTGTAAAAAGCAATAACATCTCCATTTATTAATTAAAGGTGCAAGAAATGACACATAGTTGTGACAAATTCCTTCTGGAGTGCCCCAAAGGCTATTAACTTTGATAAATGATATAGTACATCTTTTTTGATTTGATAGACAATACTGTATTTTCCGGCGTATAAGACGACTTTTTAACACATGAAAATCTTCTCAAAAGTCAGGGGTCGTCTTATAAGCCGGGTGTCCTTCTCCTGTAATCAGGCGGACCAACCTGAAAGGCTCTGACGAGCCTTAAATGGCTCTGGCGATCCCAGCTGAGTTGCCTGCCAATCAGGCGACTCGGCTTGGATCGTCAGAGTAAAAGGAAAAAAGTTTTTCCCTTAGAAATGGCTCTGGCAATCCCAGCTGAGTTGCCTGCTAATCAGGCGATTTGGCTTGGATCGTCAGAGTAAAAGGAAAAAAGTTTTTCCCTTTGAAATGGCTCTGGCGATCCAGATTTTTGCGGTAGCAAAAATCCTCTCCCCCTCCAACTTGCTTATCTTAGCTGCTAGTCGCTTAGCTGCTAGTTTGCAAAGCAAAGCTGGCTGAGGAATTCTGGGAGTTGAAGTCTACAAGTCTTAAAGTTGCCAAGCTTGGAGACCCCTGTTCTATTGGGTAAGTTTTTATCCCCTTTGGAAGCTTTAGGAAGTTTTAAATTTAGCTTTCATATAAAAATAAAAATAAAATAAAATAAAATAATATTTGAGCAGGTGTCTGAGATTTAGTGTGTTTCTGTAGTGTTTCATTCTAACTACACAAACACACAAAATCTCACAACGCTGTATGTGGAATTTTATGTGTGTAAAGTGTGAACGTTGGTTTTTTTGGGCTTTTTGTGGCTGTGTGAGGTTCCTGCTTGTTGCAGGGGCCATTTTGGGTCTAGCACAGCTGCTTTTACATTGTGGATGAGACAGTTGTTGTTTTTAAATTTTTATTTGGTGCATTGGAAGAGGGGTAGTCTTATACGGCGAGTATAGCCCAAACCCTATATTTTAACAAGAAATGTTGGGGGTCGTCTTATACTCCCAGTCGTCTTATACGCCGGAAAATACGGTAATCATTTCACAGATAGACTGCATTTCTTTAGGAAAACAGAATAACAATTGAATTAAGGCATAAGTTATAGCTAAACTACTGCTAAATTTCTCAGTAAGGAAGAAAGATAATACAAAATTACATTTCTTACCTGCTGCTATTTACCATAACTTTTACTTCCAACTTTGGAACTGAAGAATCTTGTGGGGGTGGGTGAGGGTGCACGCATGCACACACACACACACACACACACACACACACACATCTGTCATGTTTGGGTTTTTCCCAAGTTATTTCTAATCCAGTTAGTAACAATTCAATTTTTGTGAAATATCATGTTCTTACCTACCCACACTGGCAATATTAATTAGTTAATAATTAATTAATCAATTATGCCTTATATAGATAGAATGTATTGTGAGCCACCCTGAGTCTTCAGAGAGGGGCAGCATATAAATTTAATTCATTAAATTAAATTAAATTAAATTAAATATATAGTATCTACCAGCCATACTGTTCTGACTTAGGGTTCCTGAGACAGTAAAAAGCACATGATTAGTCTCCAAAACCCTCTTTTTATTTCAATGGCTGTGAATTATGTTCATTCATAGCCCATAATGAGTCACAAATAGTTTGTAAAGAGTCCGATAGAAGTCAGCCACAGTCCTTCAGGGTAAGGCTGATAAGCACCCACCTTTATCTCCCTTGACACGCTGCCAAAGACCTAATTGGCAATTGCAAGGCCACATGGAACAGAGTCAAAATGGACCATCATAATTTAAACTGACCAGAACAAAGTTGCTTCCTGCAAAGGCTCACATGTCTTTGATCCTCCTTTATGTCTTATGGGAGGGGCCAATTATCTCCAAGTCCTATTCCTGAGTCGTCACTTTTGTCTTGTTTTTGCCTTCTGGCAGCTCTGTGCATGCGCATACTGGGAACAGGCTCCTCGTGTTCCTCTGCCTCATTGATGTCCAACTCTGGAGGCTCCGGAGGCAGCACATAACTCCCAGATGGCTCTGGCCCCCTCTCTGCCTCTGACACGGAGTCCTCGTCTGAGCCTTCCCCAGACTCCAGGACTGGCCCATGTTCCTCCCCAATCTCCTCACTGTCCAACTCTGTTGCCAGCTCCGCAGGCCACTGGCAGACCACAACACATATAGTATATGTGAAAGGTGAAATGTAGAATAGAAAAAGTGATGATTTTAATTCTGTACCAAAATGACTAAACTCAAATCTTGTTGAAAAAAATTCCTGCATTCTTACAAGTTGTTTTCAAATTTTCATTCAAAAAGGACGAGAATTTTGATGAAGTTCTCATGGATGAAACATGGTATTTAAGGGTATATCTGCTTTTACAGATTAACAGAGTTGAAAGGAACCTTGTAGGTCTTCTAGTCCAACCCCACCCAAGCAGAAGACCCTATACTATTTCTGACAAATGGCAGCCCAGGCTCTTCTTGAAAGCTTCCAGTGATGAAGCTCTTACAACTTCTGAAGGCAGCTGTTCAATTGTTTGATTGTTCTCACTGTCAGAAAATTTCTCCTTCAAAATATTGCTCCCTTTCAATCAGAGTGGGTATAGGAGGAATGTCAGGTGTAGGAGGAAGGTTAGATGGCTGGGTGGACTATAAGTACTTCGTGGAGAAGTAAACTCTGTCACCAACTTGAAAATCTTTTGGCTTCACACATTTTTTGTCAGCTTATTTCTTATGTGCCTGACATGCTTCCTCCAGTGCCTTACGGGCAACTGGCCAAGTGTTCTGCAATTGGGTTATCCACTTCGTAAGGAGGGTATATGTGGATTCTCTTGAGGCAGCTCTGGCTTAGCTACAAAATCCTGCCTGGAGACCACCTTAAATGGGGTGAACCCCTTGCTACTATGCACAGAATTGTTATATGCTAACTCTGCAAAAGGCAAAAGGTCAGCCCAATTGTCCTTTTGGTAATTAATATAGCAACTGAGGTACTGTTCCAGGACTGTGTTAGTTCTCTCACAAGCCCCATCAGTTTGGGAGTGATGAGAGGAGCTTAACCCCTGTGCAGTTCCCAACAACTTCAAGAATTCCCACTATAATATAAATTGTACTCCTCTTATCGGAAATAATGTGCTCCTGCACACCATGCAACCTATACATGTGTTGCACAAAGAGTTTAGCTAATATCTTTGCAGAGGGAATTTTAGGGCAGGGAACAAAGTGCACCTGTTTTGAAAAAAAGATCCGCAACAACCCAAATCACAGTGTTTCCCTCACTTTCAGCCAATTCCACAATAAAGTCCATAGATACTTATTTCCATGGGGCCTGGGGGTTAGCCACAGTCTGTGATATCCCTGTGGGTTTCCCCAGAGGCCTCTTTGCTGCAGTACAAACTGGAAGCTGGCAACATAGCTTTCAGTGTCTTTCTTCAAGAAAGACCACCAAAACTGCCTCTTAACCAAGTGCAGAGTTTTTATAAATCCAAAATGTCCTGCTGACTTAGAGTCATGGGCGCCCTTTAATAGGGTCTCTCTCAAGCTTGAGGGCATGTATAATTTGGCCCTGACCCAAGCCAGTCCATCACACATGGTGCAGTCATTTTTGTGAGTAGTAAGCCATTCAACAGCTTTTAGTGCTTCTTTGAGCTTTTCACACAAGTCATTTGGAATCTCAGATTCCTCCTTCCCTTGAGCTTTAGTGGTTACAGGATTTAGGATTGCATTTGTTTTTTTGGCTGCCTGTTGGCTCATATTTAATTGGTTGTATACTAAGACACCAAGATCCCTGTCATAGTTACTGCTATTAAGGCAGTCTATATATGTACTTTTAGTTTTTCTTGCCTAAGTGTTAGACTTTACATTTTTCTGCATTGGATTTCATTTTGTTAGATAGGGCCCAATGTTCAAGTCTGTCAAGATCCATCTGGATCTTGAGCCTATCATCTAGAGTGTTGGCTATTCCTGACAGCTTGTATCATCCACAAATTTAATACGTTTCCCTTCTATTCCCTCATCTAAGTTGTTTATGAAGATGTTGAAAAGTACTGGGGCTAAGATGGAATCTTCTGGCACCACACTGCTTACTTTCCTCCATGTATACTGCGTCTATATGAGGATCGCACACTGGTCTATGATCAGTTATCTATGCTCCCAAGATTTCTAGCAGAATGCACATATTGCAATCAATTCTTTTGTTTTTCAGCTTTAATATATTGTGAACACATAAATCAAGGGACAATGCTTACACCTTTTCGAAAGAATTCTTCCTATTTCTGGCTTTCACAACGCAATCAAGTTTTTCATAGACACTGGTGATATTAATACATCTGCAACTCAACTACTTAACCTTTTTTAAGGCAGTAATTAAATACAAACAGATGAAATGAATATATGGCATTGAGCAGGGATTTTTACAAGAAGGGTGACTGGCTCCTCTGGTGATGCCCATTGAAATGGGCAGGTTGTTTATTCTACAATCTCCCTGGCTTCCCACATTTATATTAACAATCAAATCTTTCAAAGGTATCTTCTTGTTCTTATTACTCAGAAAGCATGGAAACAGAGGAAGGCACTTGGCAAATGAAATTGAGACAATATTATACAATATTAGTACCCTCTACTATCTTGTAACAATAAAGCAAGATCAAATATTACAAAAGAAAGTGAAAGGACATTGTGTTATTCTCTAAATGGTATCACCTCTTTTGTAGAGAGAAAAACACTTGAAAATTTGAAGATAAATTTTAGGCTACCACTAAACTGAACCACAAATGTTGGATGGATGCAGGTGAAACTCTCAGCAGGTTTTATGCCTTATTGATTTTAGGGGTATTTGCATGCCTTTATATTGTAACATTAAATTAACTATTTCTATTACAGCTGCCTGATTACAACTAGCACAACTTCTCTTTCTATTGCAAGTAGGTCTCTTTGTCCTAACACACTCAATGCCAAATTTCCAGCACATCAAAAAATCACCCTACTTGCTCAAACTCTGAAGAGGGAGGGGGGAATCTTCTGTACTCTCAGCCAGTTTTAAAACGTGTATTAACGAATACAAATGGGACTTGCCAGTGCAGCAAAAAATAAAGCTGCCTGTTACATGCACAGTGTATCTTTAATGAAGTTTAAAAATGAGCTAAACATTTCCTTGGGAATTCTAAAAACACTTATCTCTGAGGCAGTTATTTAGCTTCACAAGTCTTTGTTGTTTAACAAGCTAGAGAAATGGGTCATCTAATGTTATATTAATAAGTAAATTAATATTTTAATTTGCTTTTCTTTGTAGTTGAGATGCTTGCAGCATCTCCAGTGTTTTCTCTCTGTATATGCTGATGTTAAGTGGTAACATTATCATATTGTACCTTGGAGTGATGAGATAAAAGAGTCCAGTTATAGTTTTATTCTTGGGAGAAAGGAAGGTTTATAATGACATGGGCATAATCTTAATTGTGCATGAGAACTCCTGTGAATCAATGGCTTTGCACATGACTTATAGACATGCATATGGGGAAGAGATAATTAGAAAAGGTAGTAATTAGAAAAGGTAGTACTAAGATCTGCTGGAATTGTGATGATCCTGGTTGGTACTGGATTAAGAGCCTGGTACTCAAGCATGTATGACAACATAATGATGAAACTCCTCAGATCAGGAGTCTATCTTATCCTGAACAATGTTCCCAGAATACTAAACTAGAAGGGATGTGGACAGACCATCTCCATTCATATTTTCCAAAAATACCTCTTGTTAGAAAACAAATAGGAGGATGCTAATCAAGTTATATTAGATGAACCATGGTGGCACAGTGGTTAGAGTGCATACTGCTGGCTACTTCTGCTGATCATCAGCTGCCAGCAATTTGGCAGTTCAAATCTCACCAGGCTCAAGGTTGACTCAGCTTTCCATCTTTCTGAGGTTGGTAAAACGAGGACCCAGATTGTTGGGGGAAATATGCTGACTCTGGAAACTACTTTGAAAGGGCTGAAAAGCACTATGAAGCGGTATATAAGTGCTATTGCTATGTCCATTGTGGCTTTCCAGAACTGCCCAGAAAAATATACTATAAAATTTGAAATGATATTTTCCTTTGAAGGAGATGTATTCAACCAACGCTTTGATTGTCTACCAAGATTCTTTTTTTTCCAAAAGGCAACTGGACTTTCTTGGTGTTTTCTTTGAAAACATTTCTAATTCTAGAAGCTTCTTCAGTTACAATTTATTTTATTTATTCTAATAAATATTGTTATTTATTATTTTATAAATTATTATTTATCTTATAAATTATCATTTCTCTTTTAAATTACTTTATTCTTAGAATATTTATTCTAAGGCAAGGATCCCCAATCCCTGGGCCAGGGACCAGCAGCAGTCTGCAGTTCTTCAGGAACCAGGCCCTACACACAAGTGAATCATACACTCAGGGGATCCAGGCAGTATATGAAACCATGTCCTGCCTCCCAGTCTGCAGAAAAACTTCCCTCCACAAAACTGGTCCCTGTCAACTAAAAGGTTTGGGGCCACTATTCTAAGGGCATTGTAAAAACACACCCAGACCAATCAGTAAATATTTTTGCACAACTTTCTCACAAATTTAAGTTACCCATTTCTGATCAATTCTATTGATTGTTAAAACAGCACTTCATATTCTTTTCCTTTCATATACTTTCATTTCACATTGCATGAGAGCTATGCACATTAACAGACAATTTGAAATGCCTGCCTTTTTTAATACAGGAGTCGTTATATCTTTCAGCAATAATATGCCACCTACCTAAGAAGATTGGCAAAAAATAAAGAATGAAAAAGCAGTACATTGTTTTGAAAAGTTATTTTTTAAATTACTGGGATTGTCTTGTTATTAAACATATATGGTGCAGTATTTTAAATAATTCCTAAAAATGTCAGCTATAAAATAACAGCAAGCAAGGGTATTAAATTAATCACTTGGATACTAAAGAAAAAATTAAAATTACTGCACCAAAGCTGAAAGCTTTCAAGTCAATCCTTATTGTCAAGTGTAATAAGATGCAATATGCGATACAGAGGAATAGGCAGTATCTACACCAGATGTTGAAATAAACCAACCAAATAAGTGAGTCATTTACTCTTGTTTATTTAGCAGTCTTCAAGATTATATTATTCAATATCCCATATAAAATCATATAACACACATTCCACTATAACAGTGCTCCAATTTGGGTGTTCAAATCTATGTTCCAAGAGGTTCCTGTATCTGCAGGAAAGAATAATAAGATAATGGAAAACATATATTTCGAATTTCAGTTTTATACTCAGCAATTTAAACAGGATTTTGTAACATTTATGTAACATTTATATAGTATAATGATTCCTTTTGGACAAAAACTATTTCCCATATTTTTTGGGGGGGACAGAGTAAATTTTGTGGGTTTTGTGATTGCTTCTACTATTCAGTATTCCAAGTTTCGAGGAGTCAATCTTACTGGTTGGCCTTTATGATCCAAAGAACGTTTATTATACAACTAGAGTTATACATCTAAAGGATAAATTCTTGTGTACTGAACAAAATTAATCCTACATAATATACTCATGGCTCATTATACCATTAAACAGTTAAATTGTTATACAATTAATTGATTATAATTAAACGGGTTTATTCAACATGAAAAAAAGAGAGATAAATCATATAAACTACTATGTAGTCCTATTTCCAAATACATGCAGTTGCTGGTTTATATAAGGTTCAGTTCTAGGAAATTTGCACATACTAACTTTTTTGTTTGCCAAATGGTTGTGCTCAATTGCATATTTAAATGGCAGCTGCTGTTTTTAATTTTTTGTTGTTTTGACTTGTTTATTAAATTTATATGCCATCCATGAATTAAACAGAACACAAAAAGGAAAAAAGGGCAAACCTATAACATTATATAGTATACTAGCTATCAATCTGTCTCTCCCTTCCTCCCTCCCTCCCTCTCATTACCTGATGGCTTCTCATACTTATATAT
Organism: Ptyas mucosa; assembly: GCA_012654045.1. Taxonomy (NCBI): domain Eukaryota; kingdom Metazoa; phylum Chordata; class Lepidosauria; order Squamata; family Colubridae; genus Ptyas; species Ptyas mucosa. Next base: position 12,247,731 of record WNWU01013639.1, read on the forward strand.
ATGCATATATATTTTTTCCATTTAAACATTTTGCTTTGTAAAACTGCCATTTTGCACATGTGTGAAAATTGTGGCTGCCGTGATTTTTTATGTCCCTTGTGTAACATCAGAATTATGTAAGCCAGTAAATGAGCTTCTCATAATAAAATGCTTGATCAAGTACAAAAATTTGTGAGAAGAGAATACTAATTACTATAGAATAACGAATAGAGCCTGGATATCTTTCCAACTATTTTATTTAGCTCTTTGGGCCATAAAGAGGCTAAACCAATCAGACTGACCCTTCTAATGTTCAGAATGCTCAAGGGTTGAACATCCCCATCTGATGGAGGCTGGTGGCAGCACTGCTGATGCTTGCTAAGAAAACAGCTAATTCAACAGCATAGCAGATAATGTGATATCATCAGTGGCTCCTTTTTACTTGTTCCCTGCTCCCCTATGTCATTCTTCCAATATGGCCTTTAGTCTGTTCCCTATGTGCAGCCATTCTAAAAAGATAAATAATAATGATAATAATAAGGCACTGAACAAGAGGATCTCTGGCCTCAAAAGGGTTGCCTTAATTCTTGGTATGTTTAGTTTTTCTCCTTCGGGTTTTTTTTTTTTTTTTGGTATGATTAATTTTTAAGATTCTACCTCTGATCAAACAATAAAACTAAATCAATAAAACAAATTTTTAAAAAATTATGTAGAACAATTCATACTAAGAATCTATTTAGAACACTCAAAGCACAATTTGATTCTTTTTGAAATCTTGAGATTTCCCCTCAGTGATCAATTCCAAATTCATATAATGGGCCATAAGGAACTATAAGATCATATGTCAGACCTTTGTCCATCTAGTCCAAAAAGTTTATTCAAGGACCCTCTTTTGCAGTCAATTCCTCCATGACAAAGATATGTAGAAGATCCTATCCAAGAGCCTATCCTACCTATCAACATTTAAAATTATTGGATGGATCAATGCTTTTTATTCAGAGTAATAAATTGCATCAATTAAAATAAAACCCAGGAGTTTCTCTGAGTCTTAGAGTTTACAATTATTTAAAATATGTACATACAAATCTTTTGGTCAGAAGATCTAAAAATAAGTTGCAATGCTTAAAAACTCAGTTAAATAAATAATAAATCAATTTAAATAACACAGTTAATAGAAAAAAGCATTAGAAATTATATTCAAAAAATGAGAATAAAAACAGGTGATGCTGTAAGGCAGATATCAGCACCAATTTGGCCTCCAAAAGAAAGTAATTCTGAACCCAGTATATACTACAGAAAAGTCCTTTTCTGCATTCCGTATAAAATATATCTCCCTATTCTGGAATGACAAGGAGCCCCCTTAACCTCCTCCAGCCCTCACCAAATGAAGCAGACTCCCTTGAAATGTCACTAAGGCCTTTAAATGTTTGACTGCAATCTTGTAATCTTGTTGCCAAAGAATGTTCCAGATAACATTCTCACTATTGTGTTTGACACAAACTGCATCTTCCAAGTTACCTTTGACGGCAGCTCAATATAATAGTTGTGAAGGTGATGAAAACATGGACTTTCTCTCTCCAAAACATGCTGCAGAGATTATAGCAGGCACTGATCAACAAATGCATTTAGGCGTTGAGTGGAAAGATGAATCAAGGTACAGTATACACAAAAATTATGAAGCTTATCCTTCAAACAATATAATCTCATCCAGATCTCTGCCTAATTCTTGGATTTATGAACTACTAACATACAGTTTCTCTTCTTGACAAGATTTAGTTTCAGTTTTATTGGCCCTTATTCAGATTACTGCAGAGTCTGGACCACTGATTCAATTAATTCAATGTATTGTAAAAAAAGATGACTCTGATGACTGTGCAAAGTAGAGCTGGTATCCAACTCCAAATCTCCTGATAATATTATTCAACAACCTGGTATAGATGTTAAGCTTCTAGGACCAAGCAAAGCTCCATAGAGGAAGTATCAGAATCACTGGGGAGCACTGCATCCAATTTCAGTCACAGATAGTTACTGATAGTCAGCAAAAGTACTATGGTTCATTATATCAAAATTATTTGGTCTTCTTGAACTGGCATCATCTCTTGAGAATTTTAAGCAAAAGTATTTTACAGATATTGGGTTTGACATCTGCAAATCCAAATAAACAAAAAAATTACATTCCTGGTAAAAAGATCATGACTTTAGGCAAAGGATACTAATACCATATAATATAATGAGATTGCATAGTTCTTAACAACTACATTTACAAAGCACAGATAGAATATGATGGGAAGATTGTTGAATGGCTGCCAATAGGCAGTGGTAGGGCTGATGGATAAGTTGTCTGACCTTAGCATAAGGCAACTTCCTCAGTTCAAATGAAATACAAATAAAGTAATAAAAGCTGTGATATGTTTATGTACATTCATGACTCAGCAGGCTGATCTGAATAAATCTATTTCCTAGAGCAGCTATTTGCTTCCTATAATATATATTATAGTAGTAGTTGGCATTGTATAAAGGAACATCTGCAGCATATGGACTCACTCTCAAGTCCAGATGAGAGATTGCACAAAAGGTTATGTAGAATAAAAAGGTTAAAACCCCGTGGGACTTCTATGTCTAGAAAGACAGGCAGGTATTGGCCAATACTAGTAGCCAAGGTCCAGAAGACATCAGTGGTAATAGTGATGCCAAGTAACAGCAAAATCAGGAAGAAGAAGTATAAGAAGCTTGAGAAGAACCAGAGCTTGAAGGAGAAACTAAAGCAATGCCCCAATTTTTTGGGTAGCAAGGACTGGTTCCATGGAGAAAGGTTTTTCTGTGGACCAGAGTGGTTTCATGTGCTGCCTGCATCCCGTGGATGGGGCTTCACTTGTTTGCATGGCCCAGTTTCTGGCATGCTGTGGCCTGGTGCTAATCCATGGACCAGGGGTTGGAGACCCCTGAACAAGAGAGAATTGTGGAAAGTAAACACCAAAGTAGTGGTAGGAGCATTTGGGCTGTGAATCCCAAGCTTGAAGAATGGCTCTAACATATCCCACGAACAACAGAACTCTCTGTTCAGAAGAGAACACTGTTAGGAATGGCTAAAATACTGTGCAGAACCCTCTGGAACCCTCTGGAAGGGTGGGATGACATATACCATTTGTCAGTTTAAGAAATTATGATCTGGGATAGCCATAACAACAAGTCAGCCCATGGGAACTGTTTGGGATCTGTTGTGAGGTCAGAGCATGGGTATGGCTT
>WNWU01013639.1:12258322-12270540 GCA_012654045.1 Ptyas mucosa
AATAGAATAGAATAGAATAGAATAGAATAGAATAGAATAGAATAGAATAGAATAGAATAGAATAGAATAGAATAGAATAGAATAGAATAGAATAGAATAGAATAACAGAATTGGAAGGGATCTTGGAGGTCTTCTATTCCAACCCCCTGCTTGGGCAGGAAACCCTACACCACTTCAGACAAATGGTTATCCAATCTCTTCTTAAAAACTTCCAATGTTGGAGCATTCACAACTTCTGGAGGCAAGTTGTTCCTCTGATTAATTGTTCTAACCGTTAATCATTAGGATTGATTTTGATACCCCTCATTATTTTGGTAACTGTCCTCTGAATTCACTCCAATTTTTCACTCTCTAATTTGTCTGCTGCCACTCACAGAGGTCAGACCAGGAATTGAACAGAGGAATGATTATTTGTCTTAAGATCATAACTTAAGATCACAAATTGATATAATTTTGTTCAAACAGTTTGAATGTATGATACCTATGAACTGTGCTATTCAAATAACCTTTGCTTACTTCAGCTGGTACCTTCATTGAAACAATTCAGCAATTCTGGGAATCTCTGCCCTGCAGTTCAAATATGGCCAGGGAATATTCTTCTCAGCATATTTTTACATTCACCAGCCCTCTTATTCTCCCCAGTCCCTGTATCCTCTTTGCTTGTGATTTTTCCTCAGAATTTTAGTGTCAGGACCCTGGGCAGGTCCACTTAAAAAGAGGGTGTTTTGGAGCATCAGAATTTATTATCTCTAATTATCCCTTTCTGAGCACAAAGGAGATAAGAAGCTCATTGGCAAAAAAGGAGAGGAAAGAATAATTGCTTTCTACATGATGAATAATGGGAGGGGGGGTGAATTAGGAAAAGAGTCTTCCCTTCTTTAAACCTTAGTCCTGATATAATATACTGTTCTGCTCCTGAATATCCCTTTCCCTTTCAGTATAGTAGAACAAAAGTGCATTAAAATGATTTTTTTTCCTAAATGAGTTTTCTTCTAAATGGATGCACTGTCACATCATACTGTTTTTATTCCCCAATCAATCATAAAATATGTTTTCCCTTATGGTGACCTCAAAATAAGAACATGCAGAGATTACCAAGAGTGAATTAGAGCTCCCTCAAGCTGACAGCCAAAGAGAACAAAAGTATTCCATCACTAACCTACCTACCTCCCAGGACATTACTGCGAACTCCGGAACTTTAAGATTTTAAAAGTTTAAAAGAATTAACATTTTATTTTACTAAGCTTTTGTCAGCCATCTGCTGACATCGTCAGAGTATTAAATTACCATTATAGAGATCTCTGCCTTTATATGCCGTAAATCAATTTGGCCCTTGCGGGTGTAATACGCCCTTCCAGCCGTCTCCCACTTGTAATCAGCTGTGCTGTTTTTGCTGTCGTCATGCTGGATGATGGAGGCTTGATTCCAACTGTTTCCTCCTTCCTAGCTTACTTATCAATGGGGGGGGGGGGGTTGACGTTAGCTTGTCAGCTATTGCGATTTGTTGCCTTTTAAATTTTAAAATTCTTTTAAAATTTTAAAATCTTAAAGTTCCAGAGTTCGCAGTATGTCTGCTTCTTCTTTTACTAATATATCTATATATATCTATATATATTTATATGTGTGTGTGTGAATGTGTGTGTGTATATATATATATATATATATATATATATTGCTTGACTCACTCATGTAGATAAAATAAGATACCCTTTATTGTCATTTTTTACTGTGAGAAATCTGGCCCACAATAAAAATGAAATTATATTGCCTGCTCTTAAAAGAAAGTATATATCTACCCCAGTGGTAAGTTGCCCCTGGTTCGGACTGGTTCTCAAGAACTGGTAGTAAAACTGGCTGGAGGCCCCATCCATTGCCCAGGATGTCATCGGTGATCTGCGTATGCACAAAAGCAAGGCGTGTGCGCAAGCGAAGTGAGCACACATGCGCGATCCTGTTGTGAACTGGTAGTAAAGGTAAGTAGAGCCCACTCCTGATACTTAGCACACATATACATCAGTGGTGGGATTAAAATGTTTTTACTACCAGTTTGGTGGGTGTGGCTTGGTGGGAGTGGCATGGCTTGGTGGGCGTGGCTTAGTGGGTGTGGCAAGGGAAGGTTACTGCAAAATCCCCATTTCTTCCCAATCAGCTGGGACTCGGCAGGCAGAAATAGATGGGGTGGGGCCAAACAGAGGTGGTATTTAGTTTGGTTCTCTGAAGTACTCAGAATTTCTGCTACTGGTCAGAACCTGCTGAAACCCACCTCTGATATACACATGCTACACATACACACACACACACACACACACACACATCACTGTCTATTTTGAATACATAGCAGAAAGAGGAAACTTGAGAGTTCACAAGTTTGATGCTCTATGGAACAAAACTGTGACTGAATCTAGATGTTCTCCTTCGGATACCACAAATTCTCCTCTCCAAAGGTTAACAAAGAAAACCGGTCATGAAGAGGATGTGTAGTGTCCCAGACAATCCTGCAGACTCTGCTCAAGCATCGCTTATGTGCTACATCCTGGATAGAAGGAAGTGAAGTCCAAATAATCTTTTGTGCCATCCTTACCACTCTCTGCATTGCCTTCCTGAAGCAGTAATGTTTCTAAACCAGACTATGTATGTTGGAAGAAAGGAAGGAAGGAAGGAAGGAAGGAAGGAAGGAAGGAAGGAAGGAAGGAAGGAAGGAAGGAAGGAAGGAAGATTCAAAGCTAGCTTGCCATCATTCCTTTAATGCATATTAATGCATGTTAATCAGAAGGCAGTTTGGCAATTAAGTGCAGGGAGAGTAAAACATAAAGCCTAAATAATGCAGGTGGACTTCTGAAACAGATTGATAAACCTTTATGGGGGTGGAGGTGGTAAGGTTATCTCAAATACCAAGATGTCCCCCAATAAGGCAATAGACCACTCACTTGTTATGCAGAACTCATGTTTTGTAAGAAAATGTGAACATAATCACCTTGGTTTCAAATAAGCCATAGCAGAGCAAAAGGACAATGTCTCAAAAATAGCCAATAGCCTGTGACTAGCAAGATCCAGAGTAGTTCCAATCAGACAAACAGTCCTTGTGTAGAACTGCTTCAAATATAGGACATAGGCTTGGACAATAAATTATATAAGCTATTGAATTAGATCTTTTTAAAAAGCTTAATACTGTAAATAAAAGTGGAACAGTGTCTTGCAATGTAAAACCTACTGATAAAGAGTCTTCTAAAAGTCAACTAAAGTTTTGTAAGAAGTTCCTGGACTAATTTTTCTCTTTTGGTTTTTTTTTTCCAATGTGATTTTGTTGATTTGCTTGTTTATAAGCAGCATATTTGTTTAGTATTTTTCTCCCCTTTAAATTTTATTTTAGATGTCAAGATTTCATCTTAGTTTGATAAGAACCAGCTGTTTTCTTCAAAGATAATTTTCTGGAACTGTTGTTTGCCATAATTACATTGCAATTACAGAGTCATATCCATTAAAGCAGATGAAGATTTCTATGTGTCCTTCTAGCTCATTAGAAGTCATAAAAATGATAGATGTGGGTTTATTATTGCTTGACTATTGCCCTCTTTGGCAAGATGACAAACCATTTTTTAGGTGGGTGGGAGAAAAGTTTGAGAAAATAACTTTTCAGAAGCAATCACATGCCCAAATATGGTCATGGTGATACAAAAATACTGACATTTCAAATTCTAAGAAACTCTAAAGATTATTAAAGGATTATACAGTATATTTGTGTGTCTGATGTAGCTAGTCACAGCCAGCAATGTGGTTTAAAAGTCTCTTCAGTCTGGAGATTTGATTACCTCTTTGATGGCTACAAAGAAGAAGGGGTGGAAAAGTTTTTTGGCCCAAGAACTAAAAGGCTTTGGGATAATACATTGTGAACAACGTAATTAAAGAGCAAACTGCAGCTCAAAGAAAAGGGGGTATCTTCATTTCTGCCATGTAAGTTCCTGTGTTTGACTACGCCAAAACCCAATGGCACACCTACCAAGCACAAGAGCACAAAATTAAAGCACCAAAATACCCCATTTTTTTCTCTTTCTGATACAGTACAAATTCATGTCCTTCAAATACACAGTCCAATCACTTTTTACAAAAATACATGATACATCAAAAGGTACTGAACAGCATAGGAAGGAAGACTTATATGAGAAGTTCTGAGCTACAATATTGAAAGAGATAAAAGGGACTCCTTTTTCATTTTTTTTCTCCTTACATTCAATGGTGTCCAATTCTCAGAGACTGCCTGGACAAGTCCCTGCAGTTTTTGTGGCAAGGTTTTTCAGAAGTGATTAAGTTACGGTCACCAAATTGGCTTTATGCCTAAAACAGAACTCGAAACTCATGGTCTCCTAGTCTCTAATCTGGTGCCTTAATTACTATACCAAACTGGCTCTTGTATTTTTCTCATATCAACATATAAAAATGAAGGACTCTCTATGGAATAAGAAAGCAACCATTCTTTCCATAAGTAGTTTGCCATAATCATATGCTGATCCATAACACAATAAGTATCTAATCAGCGACATCATTGAAAAGAAGCAGTCAAGCTGTTTTTTTTTTCCATATGGGGTAAATCCCCTTTTTTCCATGTTGCCCAGTGGGCAAAAAAGCTTTCTCCTTTTTTGCACACCTAGTTGAGGAAAGTTCTTTAGGTGGAGAATTTCATACTAAATATATAGGTTGGAGGTATGGTAGGTGTTGTGTCCTTATATGGGCATCTGCCGGTGATTGGCCAATCTACCGGCGGAAAGTTTAAATAGATGTCATTGGCCAGCTAGCTTGCCAGAGCTGTATATAAGGAAGGCTCAGCAGCTGAGCCGGCAGTTCCGTATTAGCTAAATAAAGTGCTGAACAGACCTCTGCTGAGTCACATCTTCTTTTCCCTGCGCCAATCTAACACTGGTGATGAAGGACACAAAAGAACCGACAGCATACCTCGTGGCACGATCGCCACCATCTACCAAGAGCTGAGTCACTTGAGCGAAGTCACTGAAGCTGAACCACAGAACCACCATAGCACACACCGCTGCTGAGGGATCCAACAAGTTCCACGTGACCGTCCCATGGAGATCGACTCTGGATCCCTCTATTCCATTATAGACTGGGTCCAGCTCAAGAAAATCAAGCCGCAAATTGCCGAAAGCCACCTCAAGCCATTGCAAGTGAGATTAGTGGATTTTGGAGGCTATCCAATAGGAATCCTGGGAAGGACCACGCTCAAAGTCCACTACAAAGACTTCTCCAGAGACCTACCTATCACAGTCATCAAGGAGACCTGACCAACCCTTTTTTTTTAAAAAAAAATTGATTTATATGCTGCCCTTCTCCGGAGACTCAGGGCGGCTTACAATGCGCTAAGCAATAGCCTTCATACTTTTGTATATTTATACAAAGTCAGCTTATTGCCCCCACAAACTGGGTCCTCAATTTACCTACCTTAGAAAGGATGGAAGGCTGAGTCAACCTTGAGCCTTGGTGAGATTCGAACCTGCAATAATTGCAGGCAGCTGATGTTAATAACAGGGTGCTTTAGACCACTGTACTATCCAAGGCTCTTCTTGGAGTAGAGTGGTTCAAGCCTCTAGGACTCACCATTGGCGGAATTAATCAGATCAGACAGAGTGAACTCAACAAGCTCCTAGAGGAATTCCAGGACGTTTTCAATGGGAGCCTAGGTAAATTTTTGGGGAAACCCATATCATTCAATTTAGATCCAACAATTACTCTGATTTGGCTAAAGCCCCGCAGGGTTCCATTTGCCCTCCGGCCCGAAGTTGATGCCCAATTGGACAAATTAATCGCCCAGGGCATATTGGAGCCGATTGATCATGCTGCATGGGAGACTCCCATTGTGACCCCAATGAAGGATGATGAATCTGTACGCATCTGCGCTGATTATAAATCCACAATTAACAGGGCATTACAGCAGAGCGCATACCCAGTCCCAGTGGTGCAACATCTGTTGCATTCATTAGGGAGTGGGACCATATTTGCAAAACTGGACCTGGCCCAGGCTTACCAGCAACTGCCAGTCGATGAAAAAACTGTGGAGGCTCAGACTATTGTCACTCACTGGGGCACATTTAAATGCAACCGCCTCTAATTTGGAGTCAGAGCTGCCCCAGGCATTTTCCAATCAATGATGGAATGCCTTCTGCAAGGCATTCCAGGGTGGTGCCATACTTCAATGACGTCTTGATCTCCGGCCACTCAGAAGCCCAACTACTGGAACGGCTCAGGCTTGCCCTGCAGCGGTTTCAGGTGAAGGGTTTAAGAGTCAGGAGAGACAAGTGCATCATCGGGGTCCAGGAGGTCAAGTTCCTGGGCTACCTAATTGATAGCAAAGGCATCCACCCCACCAAAAGTAAAGTAAAAGCAATTCACGAAACTCCAACCCCCCGAAACTCCAAAAACAAAGCGGAGCTTCAGGCTTTCTTGGGACTGCTGAATTTTTACAGTATCTTTTTAAAACAGAAAGCCACAGTTGCTGAGCCACTCCATTGACTTTTAGGGAAGGCGGTTCCATGGAAATGGGGAGAGGAAGCAGAGTCAGCCTTCCGAAACATCAAAAGACTACTCTCTTCAGACAGGGTCCTCATGCAGTACCATGAGACATACCCCTGCTCCTGACCTGTGATGCCTCACCATATGGAATTGGGGCTGTCCTCAGCCACCAACTTCCCAATGGGTCAGAAGCTCCCTTTGCATTTTTTCCCAAAACGATGTCCACGACTGAGCGCAACTACAGTCAGCTGGACAAGGAAGCCTTGGCCATCGTAGCTGGCATCAAGCGCTTTCATGAATATCTATACGGAAGAGCATTCACCATCATGATGGACCACAAGCCGCTGCTGGGACTCCTCACAGGAGACAAGCAAACGCCCACTTACATGTCGCCCAGGATGACACGCTGGGCCATCTTCCTCTCTGGCTACTCATATAAGCTGTTACACAGACCGGGCAAGACCATCTGCAATGCCGATGCCCTCAGCAGATGCCCCATCCAAGAGCCAGTGGAAGACCCAGCACCCACTCTCGGACTGTTCCACATTGATGGTGACCAGTTGTGCCCAGTTTCATCCACCACCATGGCAAAGCACACCCAAAGAGAAAAAGCCCTCAGGCAAATCATGTCATGGGTCTTGAGGGGCTGGCCAACTGGGAGAGTGGGCGAAGAGTTCAGTCCGTTCGTTCGGAAACAACAAGAACTCTCCACAATGAAAGTCTGCCTCCTCGGGGAGGGGGAGGGTGGTGATTCCCCACACCCTACAGAAGAAGACCTTAGAGACATTGCACAGCGGGCATCCAGGCATTGTCAGGATGAAGGCCCTGGCACGGAGCTATGTCTGGTGGCCAACGCTGGATAAGGACATTGAAGAATGGATCACCAAATGTGACCCATGCCAGGAGGTAAGACCGGCGCCACCGCAAGTTCAGCCAACAGAGTGGGAGACACTAAGCTCCCACTGGTCAAGAATACACATAGATTTTGCAGGACCAATAGAGGGCAAGTCTCTCCTCATCGTGGTGGATGCTTTCCCAAAATGGCTGGAAGTAATCGTGAAGCCCACCACCACACAGAGTCCACCATCAGGGCACTCTGCCAGCTGTTCACCACACACGGCCTTCCAGACGTCCTGGTTTTGAACAATGGCCCCCAACTCACTTCCAAGACCATGGAAGCCTTCTTAGCAGAGCTGGGCATTAGGCATGCCCTCATCACCCCTTATAGGCTGGCAGGAAACCGGAAAGCAGAGAAAATGGTGAGACTCACCAAAGACAGAGTCGCCAAAATGGGCGCAGGAGACTGGCAAGAGAAAATTGATAAGTTCCTGTTCACCCAGCACATCACTCTGCACACCACCACGAAGAAGAGCCCGGCAGAGCTCCTGATGGGGAGAAGACTACAATCACTGTTGGACCGACTACACCCCCAGTACAATCCACAGTGTCAACAAAACAATTCCCAGCTGCCGCGGACACTCGGAATCGGAGATCCGGTTTTTGCACTAAATTTTCAGGGCCTTCCGAAGTGGCTGAAAGGACTAATTGGAAGAGTGACCAGCTTGAGGTCATATGAAGAAGAGCTGGACGAGGGATGAACCTGCAGACATCACATTGACCAGCTCCGGAAAAGGTGGAGGGGAGTTGAGGAAGACCAGCCAGACGAGGTAGACCTGTACCACCCTGGCGAGGTAGACCTGCGCCACCCCAGCAAGGTAGACCTGCGCCACCCCGGTGAGATAGACCTGTGCCACCCCAGCAAGGTAGGCCTGCACCACCCCGACGACGCCAGCAACCTTCGCCAGCAGATTCCCTGCCACCCCTGCGAGGTCGGCCACCACCACACAGACAAGGTAGGCCTACACCACCCCGGCAGGGTCGACCACCGCCACCCCGGCAGGATTGGCTGGCAACAAACACTGCATCAACCGCAACCACAGTCACTTGGACACCCCGCCACGCCAACCTGCCAGGAGCCCAGAGCGCAAGCCAAAGAAGGGAGGAAAGAACCAATGGACCTACCGCGGTTCAGCTGCCCAGCCCAGGTCCAAGGCAAACTTCAGCGGCTGAGCCTCCGTCATCCCGGCCAGGGAGAGGAACTCCACTACTCGCAGGATGATCCAACAAACTCAACCAGAGGTGCTAGGCGGGACTCAGCACACTCGACGGCCGAGTTCCAGACAGTTCCACATCGGGAACTGGAGAGGACAGGAACCCGACCCGTCTGGATCAACGACGAAGCTAGAAATGAGCTGCACAGGTCAAGTAGGGCTATTAGACGCCCCACCTACCTGCACGACTACATGACCTATGTCGGCCATGGATTGACAGACTGAGAACTAGGAGGGGAGTGGTGTTGTGTCCTTATATGGGCATCCACCGGTGATTGGCCAATCCACCGGTGGGAAGTTTACATAGATGTCATTGGCTGGCTAGCTTGCTGGAGCTGTATATAAGGAAGGCTCGGCAGATGAGGCGGCAGTTCCGTATTAGCTAAAGAAAGTGCTGAACGGACCTCTGCTGAGTCGCATTTTCTTTTCCCTGCGCCAATCTAACAGTAATGATTATAGTTATTTAAATAAATTTAAATAATTGCTTGTATATCCTTGTAAAATTAATAATATGCTGAAATTTGCCTTGCAGTTTTTTGTAATTTTTCTCCACTTCAGCTGAGGCTTCTGTTCTTCTCTTAATCTCAGGTTGCTTGAGAATTTCTTTAGAATATCCCTTGTAGTATTTTTAGCTTACTCAATTATTATTGTTGGTGGTACTCTTGTTGACATTTGTTTCCCTTGTTATTCCTTTTTCCATTACTCAGAATAGTCCTTGGCTGTTTGAAAAATTAATTGAAAGAATTCCCTCATGGTGTCTTCTCTTAGGATTTAATTGAAGTCATGAAGGTGTAACTCACTGGAGAGCTGATTATACAATGAAAGGCAGAACACTGACATGCATCCCTCAGCTACCATATAATTAGAGAACGAAGTGCAAGACCACCACACACCATTCATAAGAATTTTTCCAAAATTCTCTTTTCCTCTGAGAAAATTTAAGAAGCATAAAATTAAATGGGAGCTATTAGAAAAAAGAGTGCAGGATAATTTGTGTCCCTGATGCATTTCTGAAAGCTCTTTGGTTGGAAGTGTAGTAGGTAAAGAGAATAGTTTGAACCTAGTTAATGCAAGAAATATTCTTCGCTGGAGAAAGAATACAATTAAATTTGTCTTTCTGCATTTTCAAAACATCTTGCAAGTTTTTAAATATTATGTTAACTTCTTTTTGTCATCATCTTTTTGCTAATCATTGTTTCAGGAAATTAAGTGCTAAATATCTTGTTTTAAATATATATTATAATCCTGGACAAAACTACAACACCCATCATTTCTAGCCAGCAGTCCAACACATCTGGATGACTGTTGTATATTATACAGCCATATGTTTTATATAAAGCCCTCATTTAGAATTGCCTGAAAAACCAGAAAGATCTTTCTAATTTAAAAAGAATATTTGTGGATTTTGTCATACAGCATCTGTTCTAGTGCTAATTGACAGTCATAATTAACTATGATTTTTTTTTAAAGAATTCTTTGCTATAAATGGAAGATCATGTTATTCTGTGATAGAAGCTTGGTTTCTTGAGAAGATACTGATTTTTTTTTCATGGGGATTGGTTCTGATTCTCAACTTTTGAGAAAAGTCTTTTCTAAAAAAGAAACTTTATATTTAGCTTTCTTGAGCAATCATTTTAATATTGGTTTTCTTATGATTAGGCTTTTATATTTTTATACATAGTTCATTTATTTTGTAATACTTGAGAAAAGGCAGTATATAAAAATCATTCTTTATCTTAATGCTATTATTTTACTCCAGGTACAAACCAGATATTTTGGACTGTATTTCCAATTAGCCCTAGCATCAAGTATACTTCAGGAAATGAATCTGTTTGGCAAAAAAGATAATATATTGTACATTTTGCTTTCCTTTAAATCATTGATTTGAGTATTCACAATTTTGGAATGTTTTCTATAGGTTTATGGTCATCCCTTGGTAAAAAAAAAACCCACCCTATTTTATTCATTTTAATTAACCTTTGCAAACAAAGAACAGAATGTCCATCTTTGCTGTAAATCTCCAAAACTTAATTATATAGTTTAGATGTTTTTTTCTCTTTAACAAATTTGGCTCTTATTGCATTTTGCAAAGCATGTTGTTATGACTCAGCCTTTTATTTGAAAATGCTACATAAAATGGGTCTTCTGAGGAAGAAATGGCAGGCTAAAGATTGCTTCGTGAAAAGACAAGTATCCGGGGAAATGACCTTTTTTCCTTAAGTGGAACCAGTATGAGATATCTAGAATTGCTATAAGCTTGTCTGATGGCAAATAGAAAGGTTTTTTTTGTTCTATACCCTCTGCAGAACTGCATCTTCATTAGCTTTTGGAAAGCTTAAGCCATTTTACTAATTGTTTAATTTATTTCTTTATAATGTCATTCTGTTTTTAAATTCTCATTATACAATTTGTTTTTATTATAAATTGTGAAGAGAATTTGATAGTCAAATAAATAAATATCCGTACAGCATCCATTTTATTCTTTAATAAAATTCTGTGAAATTTAGAGAGACAGGCAGAAAGAAGATGGATTATCTTTAGTCCATTTTGGGATAGTTGTTTCTGGAATTAGAAAATATGCTGGTGACGTGGCCCCTTTTCACACCATTCTATAGATTTATAGAGATATTAAAACTGAGTGGGCCAAGGATTATGGGATTGCATATTATGGTCTTGCTCCATCACAATTATAGGAAAATTTTCAGGAAATGGTGTGCAACTGAACTCAATTGTACATAGTTACATTCACCTATGAAATGTTGATAGGTTGATTGTCCAAAACTATAAGATTGGAGAGATGTGAGCACATTAAATGTGGGAACAATGCAGAGATGGGTTTCAGCAGGTTCTCACCAGTTCTGCTGAACCGGTAGTGGAAATTTTGAGTAGTTCGGAGAACCAGCAAATACCACCTCTGGCTGGCCCCAGAGTGGGGTGGGAATGGAGAGTTTGCAATATTTTTCCTCAGGAGTGGGGAGGGAATGGGGATTTTGCAGTAACCTTCCCCTGCCACACCCACCAAGCCATGCCACGCCCACCAAGCCACATCCACAGAACAGGTACTAAAAATTTTTGAAACCCACCACTGGAATAATGCCCCATTCCTGTGATGGACAATGACAATGACAAGAAAGCAAACTTTTCTTTCTCATATCTTTTGTGTATGCAGAGCAAGAATATCTAAATAGGACCTGTATTGAAATGATCTAAGACATTTCCTTCAGGGACATGAAAATAATAAATGTTATCTGACTTCAGCTCTAGGGAAAAAGAACATTGTATTCTGCACTGACATTTCAGCCCTAAACCTCAGTCAGAATGACCTTCTGGTAAAGTATATAACATTTACTTTTCAGTTTCAAAACAAAGTGCATTCTGAAACATTAGAAGTAAAATTATTAAAGGCCACTTGATGATTCATGTAGTGCAAGAGAAATACATGGTTTTTAAAGTTAATGGAAGATCAAGTCACAAACTGTGGGTTTAATTAATTTCCTACAGCTATCATTTGCTTTATGGTGCTCTATTTAAAAGCAAAACAAAAACCAGTTTCTTCCTTGTTTAGTTCTCCCCTCCCCAGGAACAAAAGTC
>WNWU01013639.1:12270640-12284632 GCA_012654045.1 Ptyas mucosa
TATATATATATATATATATATATATATATATATATATAAAATATAAAGATAAGAGTACATTTAATACATAGTATATAAAACAACATTGAGAATGAGTTTACAATTGAAAGGAAGAGGAAGAAAATTATGCATTTAAATATTTTGAATAACAGAATAATAGGATTGAAAAGGACCTTGGAGATCTTCTAATTTAACTCCCTACTTAAGCATGAAACCCTGTACCATTTCAGACAAATGGTTGTCCAATCTCTTCTTAAAACCTCCAGTGTTGGAGCAGCCACAACTTCTAAAGGCAAGTTGTTTCACTGATTGTTCTAAGTGTCAAGAAATTTTTCAGCGTTAGTATTTTTTTAACCTTCTTTTATTGATTTTCCATGGAAAAGCTGGACTACCCCTTCCAAAATTAAAAGAGAGCACCCAGAAACAGAAGAATTATCCATCATAAATGTTAAGTTTTCTGGCTCCATAAATGTGGCCTGAAATACATATTAGGATGGTGATATGTACAAAGTTAGATAGTAACTACAGTATAGCTCAACCTGGAAAAAAAAAACATGACTGGCTTAAGATCGTGCAATATGTTTTATAATTCTGCTTCCTCAAAACCTCTCAGATTTTTTTTCCTATTGTTCTTACTCCTCTTGTCAGCCAGGCCCCTACTAATTGATATAATAGTGATTGTGGAGTGAAAATTAAGACAGGAAATAAAATTACTGAAAAATGAAATACTTACCAAAATATGTCATCAAATATCAAATACATCCAGGCAGATATAAGCAATATGGAAAATCAAGGAAGTTCTACAATGTATGAGAAGCTTCTGCTGGAACAACATATAACTCAAAGACTAATCTATAATCACAAATAACCAAATTATGGAAAATAACAGTTGTATTGAATTTCATCAAAAGAAAAAAGTAATAATGAATGGAGAAGGAGTAATAATAAATGGAGAAATTGAGAAATGGCCCAAACATTAAGGCAACCTTCTGGTCTATGTGAATAGATCATCTCAGAAGATACAAAAGTTATGGAACAACAGAGCTGGAAGAGACTTTGAAAGTCTTCTAATCCAACCCCCTGCTCTAGCAGGAGACCTGTGCTGCCCTGCTTTCCCCACAAGAGTTCTACATGTGCGTATTCAAACCCGTCTGAAAAGGTCCTTGGAAACCCCCCTTGTTGCACAGGTCAAGATTCCAAGCTTAGTACAGCAAGAGTCACTGAGTAATCAAGTCAAATGGGCACACACAAAGTCCAAGAAAGCAGTCCTGATGTCAACAGACACAGAACTGGTTATGTTGCTCCAGCAACACTCAAGGTGGGGCTAAGTCTCAGGGTGGGACTAAGCAGGCAATGCCAGTGCAGCCTTTCATGAGAGGTGAGGTTGTCTCGTCATGAGTAATCTAACTAACCAGCATTGTGCCTGTCTCCCCTCTGCTCTATATGTTCTTGGATCAGGATCCACCTCAATCCTAATGGGCAGCAGCTGCTCCCAGTTCTCACCTGGAGCCTCCTGGCCAACTTACTGTAGCTGTGCTTGCCTCCCCCAACCTCAGCCTGTCACTGGTCCAATCAACTCAGCTGAAGGTGCTCTATCAGACTAGCATTCTCTGAGTCCTGATCTGACCAATACTCGGCTCCACACTTTCCTCTGCAGCCTCAAACTTACCCTCCTCCTCTGAATTCACATCTGGAGAGAAGTCTGGGGATGGATTCATAATAAGACCCTATACCACTGTATATTTGTAAATATCAATAGAAAAAAATCTATATGTAAACACCAATAGAAAAAATTCTATATGTAAACATTAATAGAAAAAATTCTATATTTATTTATTTCATCTATTTATTTCATGTATTTATATGCCGCTTTTCTCCTGAAGGACTCAGGGTGGCGTACACAAGTTAAAAACATGCAACAATAAACACCCCTTTTAAAATCAAATTAAATAATAAATAATAAAACCCAGAATCATAGTCAGCCCATTTGCTTGAACAGCCAAGTCTTCAGGTCATGACGGAAGGAGCGGAGATCAGGAGCTATAGGGAGCTCAGTAGGTAACTTATTCCAGAGGGTGGATGCGCTGGTTGTTGACAGATGACATTGGCTCGCCGATGGTACCCTGAGGAGAGCAGCCCTATGTGAATGAGCAGGATGGTGGGAGGCAGGTAGGAGAAGCTCCTGCAAATAACTCGGACCTAAGTCATGTAGGGCCTTATAGGTGAGAACCAGCACCTTGAAGTGGATCTGGAGGACCACTGGTAACCAGTGTAGCTTGCGTAGGAGAGGTGTTATACGGGAGTAACGAGGGGCTCCCATAATAACCCGCACCGCCGCATTTTGGATTAGCTGGAGCCTCTGGATACATCTCAAGGGCAACCCCATGTAGAGGGAATTGCAGGAAACCAAGCGGGAAGTAACCAGGGCATGAGTGACATTGTGAAGGTCATCTCGGTTCAGAAAAGGGCGCAACTGGCGCACCAGGCAAACCTGTGCAAGGCCCCCCCTGGTCATGGTCGTCAGGTGGTCTTCAAGGGACAGCCGAGCATCCAGGAGGACACCCAAGTTGTGAGCCCTATCCACGGGGGTAAGTTTTTCCTCACCCATCAGAAATTATGGACATCTGAGATCCGAGATGCCAGCATCCACAGCCACTCAGTCTTGGAGGGGTTGAGTCTGAGTCTGTTCCTACCCATCCAGGCCCGCACCGCCTCTAGGCAACAAGACATCATGGAAAGGGCATCTCTGGGGTGGTCTGGGGTGGAGATGTATAATTGGGTATCATCAGCATATTGATGATATTTCACCCCAAACCACAAATGATCTCACCCAGCGGCTTCATATAGATTTTAAAGAGCAGGGGGGAGAGAACCGACCCCTGAGGCACCCCACAAGTTAGGGGCCTCGGAGTGGACCTCTGCCCTCCTGCCCATACAAACTGCAAGCAACCTGAGAGGTAGGAGGAGAACCACTGCAAGACAGTACCTCCCACCCCCAACCCCACAAATAGCTGCAGTAGGATACCGTGGCTGATGGTATCAAAAGCCACTGAGAGGTCAAGTAGGACCAGGATGGAGGAACAACCTCCATCTCAAGCCCACCAGAGATCATTCACTAGAGCGACCAATGCCGTTTCCATGCTGTGCCCGCGCTGGAAGCCCGATTGATACAGGTCAAGGTACTCTGTTTCCTCCAGGAACTGTGGGAGCTGTTGCGCCACCACAGTCTCAACAACCTTCGCAATGAAGCAAAGATTGGAGACGGGATGATAGTTATTAAGTGAGTTTGGATCTAGGGAAGGCTTCTTGAGGAGAGGTCGAACCACCACCTCCTTAAGAGAGGCGGGGAAGAACCCCTCTCTCAAAGGAGCATTGATAATTGCCTGGATCCAAACTCCAGTCACCACTCTGGCGGCCGAAACCAACCAGGAGGGACAAGGATCCAACAAACAAGTGGAGGTACACAGTCTACCCATAATCCTGTCCACTTCCTTGACAGAAACAGGGTCAAACTCAACCCAGATATTACTCTCAAGACCTACCCCAGTCTCCCCAGTGGATTCTGCCCAGTCAGAGTCCAATCCGATCCAGATCTGAGCGATTTTATCGTGCAGAAACTGTACAAAATCCTCAGATCTGCCCTGTAAAGGGTCTTCCCTTGCTCCCAGATTGAGGAGGGAGTGGGTCACATGAAACAGGGCCACTGGGCGGTTTTCTGCAGATGCAATGAGGGCAGTGAAGTAATCCCGTTTCTTATATTTTATACATATATAAGTTATATATGTAAACATCAATAAAAAACCCCTTTCAAACATTTGACTGATATTGAACTTTGTATTGCAGTCTGCACTTTAAAGGATATATTGTCACTTATTAAAATGTATTTTTCAGTTTAATCATAACTCAGGAGTTAATAGAGAATTAATCATCCATGCACCATGAAGAGTGTTTTAATCAATACCCAAAATACATCCCTGCTAACACATTTAATGAGTACTTCCTTAGAACGGTAGCTTTATCCATTGAGCCATTTTTTTCTTAAAAATGCAAGCCAGTAATTGTTAGAAACTTATATAAGAGTAACCTCAATGACATTTTTTACTCATCTGCCAATTCCATTCAATTCAATATAGTATGAACAAGACCATTTTCAACAATTTTAAAGAGTTTGAGTTTCATAGCAATTTTAATCCTTAATTAATCCTTAATCCTTAAAATTCAGTAGTATTCAGCAGTATTATGTGAATTTGTACCCAGAATTTCTTTGTTTTCTCACCACCAAGTCCACCAAGCATCCTAAGATCTCCCCTCAAACTTTTCACATTTCCAGCAATGGTTGGAAATATCTTTATATATTTTGATAATTTTCCTATTGTCATATACCATTTTTATAGAAATATCCTCTTAGATAATGACAGTGTGTATTTAATAGCAGTTATCCAATTCTTTCTTAAGTATGTTTATCCATCTCTATATCAAAAATTACCAGCCCATTTTGCTATCTAAACTTTAACCTGTTCTTCAGCATTTTACATGGCCACTCTCCTATTTTAATGATAAAAGGAAGAGATAATGTTTTTAAATTTAAAGTATTTAAAATTGATTGTTGAGTGTTTTATTGTGTGCATTTTGGGTGTAACTTTGGGTGTATGATTTAACTTTATTTTGTGCAATACATTTTTTACAGATGCATATACATATTACACATAAAAACATATATATGAGGACAAGGCCTGCCCATAAGAAGAAGAAAGAAAAATGATTGGCTATTGCTTTATTGGAAGAAAAGTGGGAGGACCCAGCACCAGGGAAATTATCCAATGGGAAGCTGATATTCAGGTCAACACCATCCAACCTGTTGCTGAAATAACTTTTGGAGTCTAGAGGGCTCCAAAATGGGACACTTCAAGCTTAATATGTTTCAGACTGAAAGTACTGAGGCACTCTGAATTGTGAAATGCTAAAACTATCTGTAAACAAATCTGACTGGGTTGGAGGTTGACTAGGTGAAGCATGCTGTGTAAATAATGTGATGCAGTATAGGCAGGTGCAGTCTTTGGTATTCTCTGAGCTTGGTTTACTTGCAGACATTTTATTTACAACCAAGTAACATCACCGATGATGTTAGCTAGTTGGGAAATGAAACTTCTGCAAGCAAACAGCCATACTTATAGAGCACCAAGGATTCCACAGTTCAGTCCTGATCCAGAAATATTTTTTATTGCAGCAGTATAGTTCTGCTTTTTCTTTTAAACACTGATGAATGAAATTGAATTAAAGTTTCTAAAGTGCTTTGCATTGTAGGAAGAGAGGCAGTTTAGTCTACAGTGGCAAAAAAGCAGGATTTTGATAGCATCTTTCCTGACTTTGTTGCAAGTGCAACATCTGTAGATTCTGTGTCTCTTTATTAAAACAAAAGTTTTTGTCTTAAGCAGAAATAACAGTAACAGTAAGTGAGTTGGAAGGGACCTTGGAGGTCATCTAGTCCAACCCCCTGCTCACGCAGGAGACCTGTACTAGGGATTTGAACTGCTGAACTGCCAACCTTTCTGATCGACAAGTTCAGTGTCTTTGCCACTGAGCCACCTAGTCAGGGTATGCTTGTCAGTTTCTTTGTTCTGCATTGCTATACACAGTGGTAGCAGATGCCTGCTAGAAATTTGACATGGACTATATAGAATATTGAATGTAATTGTTGAAGTACCAAGAAAAGCATATGCTATTAACATACTAAGTGTGGCAGAGCTTGCCCTCTTTTTTCTAATGCCATAATTATTTAAATAATTCCATTCTGAGTTTGAACAAAGATATATAGTTGATTCTTACGTTCAAGCATGTTCATTCTAGCTTAGATTTTATATCCAAGGTTTGCTGCAGCATTACATTGGAACTTCACTTCCTCACTGTTTGACAAAGAGGGTGCAAATCCCACACCAAGTTAATCAATGGCATAATGTGGCATTGAGCCGGACATGTCATCCATTTGTTTGAGATGCTTTGTGCAAATAATTAAGTGTTACTAAGCCAAAACTCTGTTGAAACAGAGTGGGACAATAATTGTAAACTTGTAGATATCATTTGTCAGAATTCTGTCAAACATAAGACTAAAAAATGATCATTCATCTTAGAATTTTACTCTGTAACTTATCATTTAACATGCAAGGAACTGTTCATATTATCTGTGCCAATAAAGATGGGGGTAGTTCCCCCATTTCAGAAACTTTGATTTGAGTTGTTGTAGCTGTCACATTGTTTGCATTGTTGCTGGCTGCACTTTCCCTGGTGATGTCAAGCCAAGAGTGTTCAGTTTGCTTCATTTAGAAAAGAATAAAAGTGTGTAAATAACAGCTCAGGGCTGCCAAAGATTCACCACCCGACACAGGGAAAATTCACTGCTTGCCTCCATTTTTCCTCATATGGCCCCTTCCCTGGGGCAGCAGCGCTGACATTTGTCTTCTGCTTGTTTTATAGACATCCCTCTGAGAGAGACTTTTGAGTGCCTCATCGTGAGGTAGTCCGAGCAGCTCCTTCTCACTATATCAGGGGATTCTGGCATTCCCTTCAAAAACATATAGGATGATAGCCAGAAGAATTGGTTGCTTTGGAATATTACTTTTCTTCTATGTGATGAAGAGAATAATCAAGGTAGAAGAATAAGGAGAGAGCAGGGGGCTCTTGGCCAATTCACCATCTATCTTGACCAACCACTGGCAGTAGTTGCTTCTTTCCCCATATTGACAGGCACAGCTCTACTAGCAACATAAAGAACGTGGGCTCAGTAATGTGACTTATGTGAGAGCTGTTTCCAGCTGCTGATAGAGAAATGGGCTGAGTCAGAATAGGCTCAGCTTCTTTTGTGCCTAGTCCCTTGCATCAAAATTATTTCACATGGCTGCTCCATGTCTAGCCTGTTACACAGAGACAGGATGTTACACTAGCAGAAGTAATAGCTTATGCAATTATCTGAAAGGGGACCGATTTTACTCATTTACACTCTAATACCTCCTAACCTCAATCATGTTGATAAATGGCTACAGCATTTTCCTCTGCTTCAACATTTGTTGTGTTTTATCTTTTATGAATAATCTAAAAACCTTCTCATGAACCGAAAAATCTGGCAAGATTTATTCAATATGTTCCAAAGTCTTATTCTGTATTGAGAGAGAGAGAGAGGGAGGGAGGGAGGGAGAGAGAGAGAGAGAGAGGGAGAGGGGGGGAGAGAATTTAAGTATATCTTATAAGGATAACTTTTTTCACAGTGAACTTTCCATGTTCAACTTCAACTATGGAGAAAATGCTTTGGAGAGCTCAGCCAATATTTGCTGTCTTCTGTAATAGTCAAATTCTAGCTGCTTTTGCTCAAGCTATTTCCAACTCCCTTTGCAGTGTCTGTGTGTATGTACATACATATATTAAAGGGGGGGGAAAATTGTTCACCTATACATATTGTTTTTCCTGTCTGATCAGAACCCGTCTAGAAGGCACCCAAAGAGAGTTCCATTATAGGAGAAAAAAGTAGGGGAATTTCTGGAATCAGTAAAGCACCTCCAGCTTCATCCTCCAACATAGCTCTTTATCAGTAGGTAATAAGACAGATAATTTAACTGTACAAGCTCTAATTGGTCTAATTCACTAACTGACCTCTCACCACTTGATTCACTAGTACAATTGAGCTCTGATAAAGCCTTTAATTGTAAATTGCACACAGCTGTGAGCTGCTCCTCATGCTGGCAGAAAAACACTATCATCGGCTGTTTCATCTCTACGACCTGCTAATTTGGAGCATATGTAACTGTTTTTAATGCTGAAGGCTTGACATACCACAAACAGCAGATGTTGCAGCTGCCCCTGAGACGCTTTATTTAATTCAATTACATCTTTTGGAGATATGTAAAAAAGCCAGGCGAGAGGCAAGAGGGCAAGAGATTTTTTTTTATTTAAAAAAAGGGGGGAGCCCTTGATTGAGGCCCAGGTGGCTCGATAGGCAAATGATTGGGTGAATGTCTAAATGATCTTTTTAATTGAGTAGACTGACGGCTAATCAGGGTCATGAAGTGTTATCACACTGATGAGCAGAGTGGAGCCCTGGGCTGCTCTGCAATTAATGCTGCTTTTGTGAAAGAAAGTGGGGGAGGGGGGTTGAGAAGGAAAGATAATGTTATACCATCTGGCAATTGTTTATGATAAAAGCAAGCAGTTTGCTACAAATTCAAGCTAAATGCTATTCAGAGCACTGTTTCTGTAGTTAATGCTATGCCTGTGGCTTAGAGAAAAATGTAGAGACCAAGCCTTTGTCTAATGTTCCCCCAATATTTGAGCCCATGTGACTCCATTTTGACTTTGCTCATTGAGAAAGGCAAAGTAGTGCCAGTAACACGAACAAAGTTAAGCCAACTCTTGGGAAAAGAATAAACTGTCATAGTCATATGATGGCTAGTAAGCAAATTCTTGGATGTAACTGTTATCACTAATTTAAAAAAAGGGACAAGAGAAAGGAGTTGATAAAACTAAGCCACTCCCTGCTACACATACTCAATTGTATGTTTTTATGTTAGAACTCTCTAAAGGTGAATTTGACTTCTAATGATTTCACAAATACACTCAGGAACTCTTACACAAACTAATTAACTGAGGGTGATTCTCTTTTATCCATTGGAATATGAAAATTGCTTCTACAAATTCAGCAAACATGATTAAAGTAGAATCCAAATAAACTTCCCAATGACCATGACTCTCAAAGCAGTAATCACAAATACAAAAGCTTTTTTTAGCCTAAAGTGGATAATATCATCTCTAGGATTACCCCTTGTTCTTGCTGAAAATATCTAAGCAGTATTGGAAAGGAAGCCAATATCTCTTTTTCCAAACTTGGATTGGTGTCCTGCTGGGCTGAAATCGAGAACTGAGATATACCTTAGAGACTCAATCTCTAAGCATATGTATTATAAAATATACAGGTAGGCCTTGAGGTACGACAGGTCATTTAACAACCATTCGGAGTTACAATGGAGACTTTTCCAAATGTTACATACAACCCAATTTCAAAGTTATGACACATGCAATTCCCCAGCATAACCAACCCTTCGTCCTTATGACCAACCACAGAGATGCTGCACCCACCTCCCCCTCTTCTTGCCACACCGGGTCCCCACAGGCACTGGGTTTGCTTTGCTATGTCACCAGGTTCCACAATTCCTCCCTAAGCCAGTCACCATTCAATCATTTTTTGAAGACATCCAGAACGCAGGAAATAGGGGCAGGGAAGTCTGCTCCATTCCTGGACCATTTCTGGGCCACATGGCACAATTAAGGAAAAGAAATCTTGCCAGTTTTGCTTTCTTCACTACCCTTGGTTCCCCCAGCACAACATCAGATGATGAAAACAAAACCAGCAGTATTTCTTTTTCTTGATTGTGCCATTTGGCCCAGCAACAGAGTAGCCTTTCCTCCTTACCTACCCCAACTGCCTGAGCTTTGAGGATCTTCAAAAATAAATGGGGTGGGATAGGAAGGAGGCCCATTTGGCTTTGAGTAATCCAAGAGTAGGGAAACAGAGCATGGGGGATCTCAGAGGCTGAGGGGAGGCCTTGAGAGCCCTGCTGCAGGTGGACTTGTGGCTGTACTAGTCCTTTGAGTAATCCCTTGCTCTATTTAGCAATCCACACATTTCTTTAACAAATTTCATTGGGAAAAGCAGGGAAGGGAGGATAATTTATGAGGTAGTTCACTTAATATTTATCCCAACATCTGATAGTTATGGGCAGTTTCCCTTGCTGTCATAAGTCAAGACTACCTGTATATTATGTTGTCAATTGCACTTAGAAGTTTGTGGCATAGTGAAGTTTACTATGGGTCAACTTAAATTACTTCTGAGAATTTGAGAGAGGAAAATTGTTGATAGTGAGCAAGGAACATGATTTAATAAAAGCAAGTAAACATAAACAAACAAAAAAGCATGAAAAAGGAAAGAAAAACATGACTTATAAGACATGAAATAAAGTGACATGAAAAATGAAGTAAAGTCAAAAGGGAAAATATATCAGAATAATAATGCAGTTATTTATAGAGAGAACTCAAAATTATTTATTTAACTATTAAAAGTAAGGGAGTAAATAAAAATTTACAGACAAGCAGATCTTGTATAATATGAAATGGCCATTGTGGCATGCCACAATGCCACACAGGAGCAGTGTGACTATGAATTATTGTAGTAAAACGTCTCTGCGATATGGCTCAGAATTGCAGTTTGAAGACCAGCTAAACCCAAGCTAGGATCATATTGCAATGAGATTATAGCATTCAAACCAGTCAACATAATAATGCACATATATAAATTTATGGTGAGATTGTTTCCAGACTTTTGTGTACAGTTTGGCCACCAGATCTGGAAAAAAAAGAGAGGGAGGGAGGCAGGGAGGGAGGGAAGAGGGAGGAAGGGGAGGAAGGGGAGGAAGGAAGAAAGGAAGGAAAAGAAAAAAGAAAGAAAGAAAGAAAGAAGGAAGGAAGGAAGGAAGGAAGGAAGGAAGGAAGGAAGGAAGGAAGGAAGGAAGGAAGGAAAGAAAGATCCCAAAGGTAGCTCAAAACAGCTCCTGGGACTCTTTAGCTGGAAATGAATATGGATAATGGGAGAAAAAATAACAATCATGAAATATATGGAAAATATGGATAATGAGAAGTTTTTCTTTCTCACACCTATGACTTTATTCATTAAAACTAAATGTGAGGAGATTTGGAACTGTTAAAGTAATTTAGATAATACTTAGTTAAATTGCATAATTTGCAACCATTAATGAAGCAATAGTCATCAATATAGGCCAATGTTTCTCAACTTTGATAAATTGCTCACTGGGAAATTCTGGTAGTTCAAGTCCAGTATCTTAAATTTGCAAAGGCTGAGAAATATTGATTTAGACTGTTTTAAATAGCATAGTACAAAATCATAGAGAAATAGTCTAGCCATAGTTCATAGACATTTGCTATTTCTAATATGATTGCACAAGAAGTCACTTCATGTCACCTTTTTCTGGTCTTTCATGAACAGAACTTGTACTGAAATTACTCTAATAATTTAATGTGCCCATTTATTTCCATTTTTCATCTCAACTGAGAAAAAAAGACTCTCTCTGTCCCCCCCCGCCATCCCATGTGATATTTGTGATGTTATTTCAGTATGTTTTGCCTATCCTTCTATTACAATTAATAGTCTTAAGATTAAAATTCAGAATTTTATTTATGCATCTAAAAATTTAGTTAAGACACATACTTTGATAAGAGTAAAGATTAAATAGTGACCATTCTCTGGTGGTGACTTATATCATCTTTTATAGTTATCCACCTATTGCTATTGCTTATCAGAATCATGACAAAATATGTATTATAAAGCACATTGTATTCTCTCCCCCTTCCCCCCTTGAGAATGCCCAGGGAATGTAGATAGATTGTAAATGACTTCAGCACTGGTTGGATGATGTTAGAAAGTCTCTGTAAGTCACTACTGGGAAAGTGGCCTGTACTGCAACATTTGCAGAAGTGTGAAATCTGCTGGGTAGTTAAATTGCAATCAGCATATTTGTGTGAAAAGTGCCCATCTGGGTATCTCATATAAGAATTTGCAAAAAAATCTTTAATCCTAACAGAAAGAAAGCTGATTTTACATCTCTAGGAATGAAAAATAATAATAATATCAATTTGGCAAGAAGCCCAGCATATAGTCCTGTTGCCAAGATACTGAAGGAGATAGTCATCTTTCATTTTACTGCTCCTGTAGATTTAAATGTGGCATGTGTAGGTTGTATGGTTGCATGCATAATCCCGATTTGTTTTTCTATTGGTGCAGCATGTATCCACTTAAAATATAGGCTTAATAAAAAGTGATTCCAGAGTGACATGGAGGCCAATTGCTATTCCTTTCACTAGAAATGACAAACTTTAGGTAGGCAGGGACCACGCTTAATTTAGGGGGTGTAGAATAATGTGATAGATACTGTGTTTCCCTGAAAATATGACCTACCCTGAAAATAAGCCCTAGACGAATTTTCATGCCTGCGCCTAATATAAGGCCTACCCAAAAATAAGCTCTAATTAAGACACACCCACTTTCTGGTTGTATGAGGTGGGTTCAGATCAGGGGTGGGTTCTACTTACCTTTACTACCAGTTTGCAGTGGGGCATGCACAGAAGCATTTTGATGATGTCGGGATTGGTGGGCGGATCCTCTCGCCAGTTTTACTACTGGTTCTGTAGAACCAGTGTGAACCCGGGGGCAACCCACCACTGGTTTAGATACATGCATAAAAATAAAGCCAGGGCAGGGGTGAGGGGTGGAGCTGCCCCATGTGCAGCATATCTGCTTACCTTAGGACCACTGCAGCCACGTCTCAACACCTGTTGCATCATTTCTCAACTTTTTCTTTAGCTGCTTGCGGCCAGACACCGCATGGTGCATTGCACCAGTGCTGCCACTCATTGTAGAACAATGCAAGCCTCATCGCACTGATGCTGCCACTTGGACAGAATGTCAGAAGCCTTGTTGTGCTGGTGCCGCTGCTCACGGAAGAATACTGCAAGCCTCATTAAGCCACTGCAGGCACTCGTGGCAGAAGGTAATGAGGCTCATCACTCCGCTGCTGCCACTCACAGCAGAATGCCACAGGGATCATCATGCCAGTGCCACTGCTCATGGCAGAATGCAGCAGAGTTTGTAAGTCCAGTGCCACCATTCGTGGCAGGATGCCTTGAGGTTCATTATGCTGGTGATGCCACAACATACCATGCAGCCTCCTGGTGCAAGTGGTGCCACCAGCACAACAAGCCACACATTGTTTGGCCACTTCCTCAAAGGAAGTTGGGCAGTGGTGTGACAGCTGTCAGGGTATGGGAGGTGTGGCTTCAGAGGACCTAAAGTAAAGTAAGTGGGTAGGACATCCCTTGAAAATAAGACATGGTGCTTATTTGGGGGCAAAAAGACCAGGTCTTATTTTCTGGGAAACACTGTAGGATTGTTTGTTGTTTGTTTGTTTGTTTGTTTGTTTGTTTGTTTGTTTATTTAATGTATTTATATGCCGCCTTTCTCCCAAAGGATTCAGGGCGGCATACACAAGTTAAAAACATGCAACAATAAAAACCCCTTTTAAAATCAAATTAGATAATAAATAATAAATAATAAAACCCAGAATCATAGTCAGCCCATTTGTTTGAACAGCCAAGTCTTCAGGTCACGACGGAAGGAGCGGAGATCCGGAGCCGTACAGAGCTCAATAGGTAACTCATTCCAGAGGGAGGATTATGATATGAAGTAGGTAGCACCTCCAATTGTTATTATGTTATCAAAGCAATCTACTGTATATACTCAAGGATAAGCCGAGTTTTTCAGCACATTTTTCATGCTGAAAAAAGCCCCCCTCGGCTTATAATGGAGTGATGAAAAAATGCCTTTTTTCCTGCAACCGTTTTGGTTCCTGGGGTTGCAGGGAGGCTTCCTAAAGCCAAAATGGGGCATGGGTTGCGGCCCCCCTCCCCCGTGCCCCTTTTTGGCTCCCAGGGGTTGCAGGGAGGCTTCCTAAAGCCAAAATGGGGCATTGGGGGGACTTCAAGGGAGAAAGAAACAAAGAAATCCTCACTGTTTAGGGAGATCCCATGTGTACTGAGCTTGAGTTGAGAGCTTCCTGTAATTGAGAGCTTCTTGTAATTGGCTGCTAGCTATCCTTTCTCGGGCTAAGGCAGGAGTGGGTAAATGTGGCCCTTTTACAACCTGTGGACTTCAACCCCCAGAATTCTTCCAGCTTGGCTGTCTCAGGAATTCTGGGAATTGAAGTCCACAGGTTGTAAAAGGGCCACATTTGCCCACCCCGAGCTAAGCTAATCAGTAGTGGAGCTCTAAGAATGCCAGATGAAAAGGAGAAAGTGAGGGAAAAAGAAAGAGAGAGAGAGAGAAGAAAGAAAGTGACAAAGAAAGAAAGAGAAAGAAAGAAAAAGAAAAAGGGGGGGGGAGAG
>WNWU01013639.1:12285032-12314174 GCA_012654045.1 Ptyas mucosa
GATTTCTGACAGGTCCTTGCACTTTTGACCAGTCCTCGAACTTATGATTGATCATCATTTATGTCCATTGTAGCATTCTTAACAGCCATGTCACTCATTTCACAATTGCTTCTTTTCACCATGATGACAAGATTTTTGTTTTTGTTGATCCTCTTTTCCACTTACAGAGCTAGTTTACTGTTTTTCTTTGAAATCAATATTCAAAAACATTTAACCTACTGATGCCTCAATTAATGTAATTTTATTGGTATCTATTTTTATTCTGAAATTTACCAGTAGCCGCTGCATTTCCCACCCTAGGCTTATATTCAAGTCAATAGGTTTTCCCAGTTTTTTGTGGTAAAATTGGGTGCCTCGCCTTATATTCAGGTCGACTTATACTCGAGTATATATGGTAATTCTATTTTGTTAAATATTGTTAAATATCAACTCAGTATACCATTTGGAACCATCAGTGGTGAAATTCAAAAAAAATTCCCTACCGGTTCAGTTGGCATGGCTTGGTGGGTGTGGCTTGGTGGTCATATGACCGAGTGGAATTTCACAGAGAACTCAAAAACAAACTATCACACTTTCCACAAAAAATAACACAAAAGCTACACAACTGACTCCCACACAATGCAAAAGCAGCTGGACTTTACATAAAATGGCCCCTGCAACGAGCAGGAACCTCACAGAGTCACAGAGAGTTCAAAAACAAACTATCACACTTTAAACAAAAATAACACAAAATCTACACAACTGACTCACACACAATACAAAAGCAGCTGGACTTCATACAAAATGGCCCCTGCAACAACCAGGAACCTTACAGAGTCACACAGAGCTCAAAAACAAACTATCACACTTTACACAAAAATACGGGTTCAGGCAATAGGTAATAAAAAAATGGTTTAAAAAGTAGAAAAAGAAAAAAAGTTCTTCTGGTACAGCTGATTGTCAGAACCTTTTTTTTTTACTTTTTAAAGCATTTTTTACCAGCTATTGTCCTAACAGGTAGTAAAAAAAATGTTTTAAAGAATAAAAAAAAAGTTCCGACAATCAGCTATGCTGCTCCCTGTCGAAACTTTTTTTTTACTTTTGAAAGCATAATTTTACTATTGGTTCATGTGAACTGGTAGCATTTTCACTACCGGTCAGGCAAACTGTGCCGAACGGTAGCATTTCACCCCTGGGAACAATATATCTTTAAATAGTTCTAAGGTATTTTTTATTTGGCTTCGTTTCATAGATTTAGGCTATAGTTGTTTAGTTGCTTATCCATATTTATTATATTATGTTTATATATGCACTCCTGTTTATTTTTGTTAACCTGCTTGTATATGCAATTATATTTCCATCTGGAAGTTCCTTAGGCTGTTCTAGGCTGGACAATGCTGCACATGAGAACGTCAAAGAACTGACATACTACTTTTGTCAGTCAAGACAAAACAGTTTTGTTCCTTACAGTTAAGATCACAGGAACAAGCTGCTGCATTTGCACATGACCCCCCTCAAACATATCACTTTATGAGCAATAAAAATGTAATAACAAAAAATAAGTTCACTGACAGTGATAACACAGAAAAGTGACTTAGAACTGAGTACATAACAAATGAATGACAAGTTCATAACTCAGTATTGGGGAAGGTCTGATGAACAGCGGGCTTATTAATAGGAAAATTCTAATTCTACATATTTCCAAAATCAATGTGCATATTTTTTGTGACAAAAGTACTGTTAATCAGACATACCCATTCAAACCTAGCTTGCAATGTGTTCTGTTTTTAAAATGACAGTCTATATTTTAAGGTTTGTTCTAATTGAAAAAGTTAGGAGCAGCAGATTTAAAACTACACAGTTAAAGCAGAATAGCAGACTGCTTGCAAATTCAGTCTGTTGAAATTTGTTCTATTTAATAACAGGGATGATTTCTGAATCTGCCTTTATTACATATAAATTCAAACATGCAAATATTACGAAATTCATTGCCTTTTTTATTTTGTCTTGAACTGTACTTTGTGAAGAGAAGATCTGTGTAGGATTTACATGTGTGTTTAGGCTTGATCTGAACATTTGGACTCATGCTTCAGAGTAAACTATGGCTGAAAAAAATATTGCAAGCTCTTTTCATTTATGCTAATCCACTTCTTGACACTCCAAAAAAGGTCACAGAGGAAACAGATCTTGACACTATTGTAACACAGCCAGTTTGGGAAAGACACTTGGCTGGGCCCCAGATCTCCTTTGCCCTTGTATATATCGAGGAATACAGCTGTATGATAGGTAGAATATTGTTTTAATAAATCTATCCACTGCGCTGAATGTTATGACTATTTCACCAAGGACTTTAGAGTGTGATCAGATCATCAACGGTTCATTTTTTAGCTCTAGGTTTGCACATATTATTTCTCCTACTATCTGGCTGTGGCTACCAGGTATCAATTGCACAAGAACTTCTAGCAAAGAAATATCATAATATTCCACCAAATAACTAACATCTGCCTAATAGGAATATACAGGTGAAACTCGAAAAATTACAATATCGTGCAAAAGTTCATTTATTTCAATAATGCAACTTAAAAGGTGAAACTAATATATGAGGTAGACTCATTACATGCAAAGCGAGATAGTTCAAGCCTTGATTTGTCATAATTTTGATGATTATGGCTTACAGCTCATGAAAACCCCAAATTCACAATCTCAGAAAATTAGAATATTACATGAAATCAATAAAACAAGGATTGTACATAGAACAATATCGGACCTCTGAAAAGTATAAGCATGCATATGTACTCAGTACTTGGTTTGGGCCCCTTTTGCATCAATTACTGCCTCAATGTGGCGTGGCATGGATGCTATCAGCCTGTGGCACTGCTGAGGTGTTATGGAAGACCAGGATGCTTCAATAGCGGCCTTCAGTTCTTCTGCATTGTTCGGTCTCATGTGTCTCATCTTTCTCTTGGCAATGCCCCATAGATTCTCTGTGGGGTTCAGGTCAGGCGAGTTTGCTGGCCAATCAAGCACAGTAATCCCATGGTCATTGAACCAGGTTTTGGTACTTTTGGCAGTGTGGGCAGGTGCCAAGTCCTGCTGGAAAATGAAGTCAGCATCCCCATAAAGCTCGTCTGCGGAAGGAAGCATGAAGTGCTCCAAAATCTCCTGGTAGACGGCTGCGTTGACCCTGGACTTAATGAAGCACAGTGGACCAACACCAGCAGATGACATGGTTCCCCAAATCAACACAGACTGTGGAAACTTCACCCTGGACTTCAAGCATCTTGCAGTGTGTGCCTCTCCATTCTTCCTCCAGACTCTGGGTCCTTGGTTTCCAAATGAGATGCAAAAGTTGCTCTCATCAGAAAAGAGGACTTTGGACCACTGAGCAACAGACCAGTTCTTTTTGTCTTTAGCCCAGGTAAAACGCTTCTGATGTTGTTTATTGTTCAGGAGCGGCTTGACAAGAGGAATACAACATTTGAAGCCCATGTCCAGGATCCGTCTGTGTGTGGTGGCTCTTGATGCACTGACTCCAGCCTCAGTCCACTCCTTGTGAAAGTCCCCAACACTTTTGATTGGACTTTTCCTGACAATCCTCTCCAGGCTGCAGTCATCCCTGCTGCTTGTGCACCTTTTTCTTCCACACTTTTCCCTTCCACATAACTTTCTATTAATGTTCTTTGATACAGCACTTTGGGAACATCCAACTTCTTTTGCAATTACCTTTTGAAGCTTTCCCTCCTTATGGAGGGTGTCAATGATGGTTTTCTGCACAACTGTCAGGTCAGCAGTCTTTCCCATGATTGTGATTCCTACTGAACCAGACTGAGAGACCATTTAAAGGCTCAGGAACCCTTTGCAGGTGTTATGGCTTAATTAGCTGATTAGAGTGGGACACTTTGAGCCTAGAATATTGAACCTTTTCACAATATTCTAATTTTCTGAGATTGTGAATTTGGGGTTTTCATGAGCTGTAAGCCATAATCATCAAAATTATGACAAATCAAGGCTTGAACTATCTCGCTTTGCATGTAATGAGTCTATCTCATATATTAGTTTCACCTTTTAAGTTGCATTACTGAAATAAATGAACTTTTGCACGATATTCTAATTTTTCGAGTTTCACCTGTATTTCTAAGAAGCAATTGTAAGATAATTTGTATAGCACCAGTTTTGTGCTCTACAAATATTTATTTCAGAATGCATCTTTGTTTTCCTACGACTGCGAACCTGAAGGTTGATTATATTCACACTGAGAAATGAATTTACAATATTTCATTCTTCAATATCTTATCCCTGTAATCATAAATCATCCTTCTTCAAACTGAAGTCCTCCAAATAAGATATGTACAAAATTTATATTTGGAGCTTCAGTTTGAAACCACTTCAATGAAATAACCTCTTCCAATTAAGTATCTAAATCAAACCATCAGATTCAAGGTCTTGAACTGAATCTGTCAACTTCAAATCCATTTTAAAATTCTGTAGATTTTTATGTGTGCATAGGCACACTTACACATAATTGAAGAAATTATTTGATTCACAGATTCAAATCAAATTTAATTGATTCTTTGAAATGAATTGCAATAGGTCTCATAACCTCATGTAAGGTTCATTTTTCATTTGCTACCTGATCCTTTTCACAGGAAATTGTATGGATTGAATTTTAGATCGTCTGTACTTTACCACTGAGCCATGAGTGAAGTTCTATTATATGTTAGCTGTTTTGCATCTGTTTCTAATGGTAAAATCTCCTTAGATACTTCCTACATAATGAAGCTTTCTCCTTGTTACTTTATTTGAAGAAGTCTTTCCTGCCTTTGTGAGGAATGTCAGTCAAAATGCCAATTTGCTAAGTTTGTCAAAGCATTGAGACCTGCTTCATAGTCTCCCAAACACAGTAAATTTTGAAGTTAGCAAAGCTATCATATTAAATAATGAATGATGAACTTTCCCATTAAATCTAAAAAAATACATCAGTAGCTATATGAATTGGAAATTTTTTATAAATGTGAGTTTCGCTGACCAGGATCATGATTTTTTTCAATTATGTCTTTGCCAGTACAGTTTAAGAATGATATTCTTATTTTACTGAGCTGCAATCAAGCAAAACCCAACATTGCCCTGGGAGCACTGCAGAACTATTATTCTTGAAAGAGAATCTATAGCCATGATTTCAGGGAGGATTTGTATTCTTAGGACATTGATTGTCACTCCTCAGATTGCTAGGCAAGTTTCCACACTTTGTTTTCTCGTCCATGCATATACATCTTTTCCAAACTGGTTGCTCCTTTTT
The DNA here is from genome assembly GCA_012654045.1 of Ptyas mucosa. NCBI lineage: Eukaryota > Metazoa > Chordata > Lepidosauria > Squamata > Colubridae > Ptyas > Ptyas mucosa. The sequence continues at coordinate 12,290,308 of WNWU01013639.1, forward strand.
TTCATGAATATTCCAATCTGGTTTCCTATTTGTTTTTAAAACAGATCTTGCATTTATATTGCACAATATTAATGTGAAAACTTTAAAGCCAGCAATCCAATCCTAGGATTGCAAGCATTGAAAAAAGCCTAGCATTCTAACATTTCTCAGTGATAAGGTTCAGGTGTGATGGAAATTACAATTGGAAGGTCACAGATTCTCCACAGTTGCTTTAGGTTTGGAGTAAACAAGAAACCTCATTATTTACAGCTGTCTTAAATAAAATCAAAATGGACTCACTAACATTTCATCAAAGAAAATAAATCTCCTAATATATTTTAATCCCCCTATTGTTACATCAGCTTCCATTTCCTGCACACAATATTTCAAACTGCTGAAAACGTTTTTTACTCCTCATTGTTTTGTGCTGAAAAATTTAAATCCATCACATATGTAGGTGAAATTACAGAATTGTGGTTGTTTGGATGGAACATACATATATGTATACACATATGCATACACATATGCATATATACATACATACCCGTACATACATATACGTCAATAGCACTTACACTTATATACCACTTCATAGCGCTCTTCAGCCCTCTCTAAGCAGTTTGCAGAGTCAGCAATCTGGGTCCTCATTTTACCAACCTCAGAAGGATGGAAGGCTGAGACAATCTTGAATAGGTCAGAATTATTAAGCGCTCATATATGTTAAAGGAAAATGAATAAATAAAAACTAAAAGAAAAAAAGAATTGAACACCTGACAGTTGGCAGTTGGCAGAATTAGCCTGCAATATTGCATTCTGACTGCTGCACCAAACAAACATGCATTCTAGATGTAGGTCCATTGAAATTCCACTTAGAAACAAGGGCTAATTAAAAAAGTTAGTTCTAAAGAGCATGATGGATATACAATTCCAAGCTGTAAGATGTAGCTCATTTGGTCAAAATGTTGCTTTCAATTAACATTCGTGATGTATCATTCTTATCAGGAGCAAGCAGTGTGATGGTTATGGGCATTAGTATATTTCCAGGCAACTTGCTTGCTGTCCAACAGGTTCTCTGCCTTTCAACACACAAGAGGTTAATTATTAGCTTGCCTGCTGCAAGCAAAGCACTAACTATCACTGTCATATTTATTTGCTGGACAACACTTAAGGACTTCCAAGATCCCACTTACTGACCATGCACAGCACAGCAACCATTTTGTGAATAAGCAAGACACCAGCAACAACTATTTTCTAAATTAATCTATTATATGTTTTAAATGGCACTTCTTATGTACATTTAATGAATTTATACTGTTTCATGATCATTTTTTTCTGGCTTGGAAAGATGATGCAGCTATAGTATTTCATTTGCTAAAATGATGGCAATTTTAAAAACTATTTGGTTGCTGTATGTATTTGGTTGCTACACGTATACCATGTAGTCTGGTCAGCACTACATGGTAGACCAGACTAAGAAACACTTAAGAAATACAAAACTAACAATGTCCACCGCATACAAGGAAAATCAGTTGAAGATGTTTTATAGATGGCATCTACCCCCGGCTAGACTTGCAAAGATGTTTCCGAGTAAATCTCCAGTGTATTGGAAATGTAACAAGAGCTATGGAACATACTACCACATTTGTGGACATGTCCAGCTGCAAAGAAGTTCTGGGATAAAATTAAAGAATGGCTAGAGAAAATAATAGAACAACTTATGAATGAAAAACCAGAGATATTCTTATTAGGGATATTTACAGAAAAATACACCAAGGAAATAGAATATTTGATTTTACACATTATAACAGTTGCCCATATATTATTGGAACAGTTGCCCATATAGTATTAGAAAATTGGAAAAAAGAAAATATACCAACAGAAGAAGAGTTAATTAAAAAAATCTTAGAGTGTGCCGAAATGGATAAATTAACAAAAGAGCTTAAAGAAAAAGAGGATACGGAATATTATATAATCTGGCACAAATGGTATAAGTGGCTGGAGAATAGGAATAGGAATAATGGAGAAGAAAAATAGGAGTGAAATATAAAAAAGGAAAGAATGAATATGTCAATGTATATAAAGTTAATAGGGGTCTTAATAAATATACTGTAATTAAAAGAGAGGGGGCAAGAAGAAACTGGAATAATATAAAGGGAAAAGGGAGAAAATGTAAATACTAGAAGATCATCACGAAATAGCTGTTAAGTGACTATATATGTATAAATGTTGTATATCTTGTAATGTCATTTTATGTTATAATAAATAATAATAATAAAAAGAAAAAGAAACCAAGTTTATAGGTCAAGTTAATATTTGAAAGTAGCATTTTAATATTAACAATCTTGCAAGCTGGATGAAATGCAGTTTATAGAAGTTAGTAGGGTGAGCCATGGTTTCTTAAATCCAACTAATGTCAATGGATATATGATCAAATTGAGTCAACTATATTGTTTTTCTTTGGAGTCCTAAATTGTTATACAGGTAATATTGTCTTTACAGGTGGCAATGATAAAATTATTGGCTTTAAAAAAAACACAATCAGTTCAGGAAACTCAGTTTTGACAATAGCTGTACAAACTGAATTTGCTCTTCACTGTGCATATTCTCTAAAGTAGGCCCATTAGATTTTTTTGAATGTAATCCCACGTAAATTAACGTTAAGAGCTTTGATGCAGGTCTTTTCCTTTGACATTTTTCCTTTGACAAAATGCCCAATTTATAAATATGTCATTATTTTTTCCTTCACAGGAAGGAAATGCTAAAATATAAAACAATGTTTGTATTCTTTCTTCCTTCATGTCAGATTTCTTTTTTCAAAATCTCCATTGAGAATTTTCCAGATGTATCTTTCTGTTTACAGTTTTGAAGAACAGTTAGAAACTTCTCTATTTGAAAAGTCAACTTGCTCTATTCAGCAACCCAAACATTCTGCTTAAAACTCTCAAACTGCAAATAGAATATTGATACCTCCCATTGGTGTGGTTAATACTATATTTTAATTGTAAACATTGTAGGCAATTATTCAAACTTTTTCTTTTTTTTTGTAATTTTAAAATAAAAATATCTTCCATTTGAATCACCCATGTAATTACTGTCAGGACCAGTTCTCTTATGAAGACAAAACTAGCAAGAACATTAAATATTTTTATTAATCTGCTTTGAACTGTTTAACAATTTGTTGTTGAATGAAACTCCAATGTTTGAGAGTACTGGAGGAAAAGTGACTTCTTTTACTGAATTTGAAAATTGATCCTTTTTTAGCATTCATTTCTGTTTACAGCTGTGATTGAGCTCAAACCAATCCAGGTGTTAAGTTAACTGACACAGCTGGAAAACACAACCAAAACACATCTAAAAGCCCTAACATTTTTTTTCCTTACAGGAAATGGAGAAAAAAAATCCTAAAAGATGTGCTTACCATCTAAGCAAGCTTCTCTTACAAAGATATTGTCCCACATTTCACCACAAAGTGTAAGGTGCCCACATGCATCTTTTGAAAATGTTTTTTTAAAAAGAAGATAATGTTAGTTTGATGTCTATGATTGTGAAAGAATTCTAATAAACTAGGGCTTTTCTAGGACAAACTCCTATAGGTAGACCTCCACTTACAACAGTTCATTTAGTGACCATTCAGAATTACAATGTCCGTTTTCCATACTAACCATCATTGCAGCATTCCCATAGTCACATGATCAAAATTCAGGTACTTGGCAACTGATTCATATTTATGACAGTTGCGGTTGGGTGATCACCTTTTACAACCTTCTGAAAGGCAAATGGGAAAAACAGATTAGGTTAACTAGTGTTAACAAGTTGCTAACCTAACAACTGCAGTGATTCACTTAACAACTGTGGCAAGAAAGGTAATAAAATGCAGCAAAATTCCCTTATCAAATGTCTCAATTGAAGTCGTAGGTCTTCACCTACGTAGGTATATTAACTTTTTGACATGGACCCAGAGCATATATGTAGTCCTAATTCTGGAATATTTTATTTCATGATCCTGACTAATTCACAATTATCTATGAAATTCATTAGCAATAACAGTAATTAAATCTGGTGCTAGAGAATTCTGCAAATTATCTTTTTATAAGCGTAAGTCAGTATTGGCAGGGGTGAAATGCTCCCAGTTCGGACCGGCCCGGGTGAGTCAGTAGCGATGATGGCTGGTGGTTCGGAGAATTGGTAGCAATGACAGCTGGAGGCTCTGCCCACCCACCCTCATTCCCTGGAGTCGAGGAATGAACCATTCCCCAACTCCAGCCTTGCCGCAGAGCCGCTGCCTGCTTGCCCTTCACCATGCAGTGTATCTTATTGCTCATCTTTCTCCCATGGCTGGCTGTCAGGGAAGGCAAGCACCCAAAAGTTACTGGAGTCACTCGCTCCCCTTCTTGAATGAGCCACTCTGGTCCACATGCCGGCTGCGCAAGCGCACACTGTTTATTTAATTCAGTGGCAGGTTGGGTGTGCGCTTGTGCAGCTGGTGCATGGACCAGAGCGGCTCATTCAAGAAGGAGAATGAGTGACTCCAGTAACTTTTGGGTGATTGCCTTCCCTGACAGCCAGCCGTGGGAGAAAGGTGAGCAGTAGGAGTTGGGGAATGGTACATTCCCCGACTCCGGGGAATGGGGCGGGTGGGTGGAGCCACATGATGAAGAGCGAGCAGGCAGCAGCTCCACGGCAAGGCCGGAGTCAGGGAATGGTGCATTCCCCGATTCCAGGGAATGGGGCGGGTGGGTGGAGCCGTGGGAGAAAGGACATGCCGGCAGAAGAGAAATTTAAAAATTTTTCCCTACTGGGTTCTGTGGGCGTGGCTTGGTGGGAGGGGGTCTTGTGACTGACTGTGTGTAGCTGTGAATGACATTGAGTTGGCCACGCCCACTCAGTCACAGAACACACACCCCCACCAAGCCATGCCCACAGAACTGGTAGGGAAAAATTTTAGATTTCACCCCTGAGTAATGGGTTTCAATTTTGGTCGCTACTGGTTTGCTCACGGGCGTGTGCGTGCACTAACACAAGGGTGTGATGCTTCTGGGCATGCGCAGAGATGTCCAGGTGGATGGGCAGAGCCTCCCACCGCCACCACTATCTTATTCACCCGAACCGGGGAAAACTGGTAGAAATCCACCACTGGTGTAAGTACTTCTTTCCTCACTGTAGATTTTATTGGTAATCTTATGAACTGACCCTGTTACTAATAGTAGTAGCAATAGTGAAGGAAAATACTTTTATGTAATTAATAACAACAAGAAACAGAACAAATAGCATTTCAAATAGCAATCAATATAAATATCCTTTCTACATTTTTAAAAAAAACATGCAGTTAAATTACCAAATGTATGTTAACTGAATAAAATATTTACTGGTAGAGATAGATATATGAAAGATCATGAATACTCTGGGGAGTTTAGTGGGATATTTTGGTTTCTCTTTTATATTAAGAAAAGTATAGAAGTTTGGAGCTCATTTTGAACAAGCTCCTTATTTTTCATTTATGCTTGCTGGACAAAGCAGAAGGGAGGGGGGAATCTTCCCATAGCTTTATCCCATTTTGAAGGTCTCATACTTTTGATTTGTGTCCCTGAGTCATATCGCAGCCAGCCAAGGTCAGGTCTTGCAGTCTGCTGGCCATATCAGAGACACAAGGTCATGGTGCCATATTTTGATAAAAATTGTGGGGTTATTGTTAGTTTGGAATTTCTGAAAGAATATATAATAATAGGTAATGTTGAAAACTTAGTCATTCTTGTGGTAACTCTGCTGTCATTATTAAGGAGCTCCTGAGAGCCTGCAAGAGATTTGAGTATTGCCTGGTATATATGCTTTTTATTTTGTGCTACTAGCTCTGTTTGCTTGAGCTACTGTTAAAGCTTAATAACCATTTATTTACAGAAGTATTCATTGTCTCTGGATCCAAAAGAACCAATTGTCTAGTTCATTGCCCTGGTGACAAAAGTGAGATCCAGTGACAATGCCCTGGTTCTGGGAAAGGAAATCTGCTAGCCAAGGTGATAGTGCACAGAATGAAATCCCTGATTGTCCCAGCACAAGTGTCTGGAGGGCAGTGTCTCAAATATTGAGACCAGTATCAGACCATCAGGAGTTGGCACAATTTGGAGACTCCATTGCCAATTCAATGTTTAAAATGCAGTTATTGCGAGTGGGAGAGGAGCAAAAGTCAGTCACTGGGTCAGGTGGATCTTTCTTAGCACCTGGAACCAATTAAAAGCTCCTTGGAAAAAGGGACAGCCACAGGCTGAAGGAATTACAGCTGATAATGTTCAGGAAGACCTTGTGAGAGCAGCACTGGAACATATCTAAGAGACAGGGGAGTCGAAAGAAGAACGAACTGTAGATATGGGTGCTTGGTTTGCAAAATCCAAACCCAATCTTTGCCAAGTTACCTCACCCCCTGAACTAATTCCAGAAACTCATCCCGAAGGTATGTGGAATTCTGATGAAGAAGAGTCTAATTTGATGGAGGAGAAGAAAGGAGGTGAGAATGCTTGGACAACTAAAGCAGAACCTTTGGTCACTAATAAATCTAAGGGGCCACCTAGCAAATCACAGTCTGCTCAAGCAGCACAGACTGTCAGAAATTATACTCAGCAGGAATTGGCTGACATGTTTAAGACTAATAGGCAGAAGCCAGGAGAGAGGCTGAGCCAGTGGTTAGTGAGAATGTGGAATCAAGGAGCTACTAGTTTTTATTTGACCGGAGAAGAGTTAGTTAAGTTGGGGGCATTGTCTGAAGACACCTTGATTAATCAATATTTCAGTTTGCCTACTGTTGCTGCTGCAGGGTCCTTATTTGATTGGTGTAGACTGGCAATAAAATATAGATACCCGGCTGCTATGAACTGGGAAGAACAGATGCCTTTGTGGCATTCCATTGAAGAAGCCATGGATCAATTAAGAGGAATGGCAATGCAAGAAGCAATTTATCAGCCAGGGTTTACAGGACCTGACACTCAATATCTCACAGATGAGATGAATGATCGTTTAATAAAAGGAGCCCCTTCATATATGCACGAACCTTTACTAACATTGCTGGGTCCAGCACAAGGAGTATCTGTGCGGGAGGCTGTATTGCTGATAGGGCAATTAAAAAACTTTCTGAGAGAAAATGCTTCAAAGCCTCCCACCCGAGTGACTAAAGACGGAGACAAGTTTCAGAAAAGAAAATTCAAAAATAGAATCTCACGAAGACAAATGTTTATGGAACTTCTTAAAGAAGGTGTGCCAAAAGAAGATTTACGTTGCCTTTCAAACTTAAAGTTGTATAAAATGTGGAAGGAAAAATGTGCCACTGATAGAAAAAGGCTGCGAGAAAATACACAGGTGAAGAAAAATATCTCAGCTGTCCCATTAGGAAAGCAATTGTATCATTCTTTTCCTAGAAGAAAAGTTGAAAGGTGGAAGATGTCTCGGCCTGTATGTAGGGGGCATAATAAGATTCTAACTTGGCTAGGAAAGGGACCTAAGGGTGAAGACGAACGCCCTTATTTACCATTAACAATTTACTGGTCTGGTAAGAAGGCACAACGAGTAATGGCTCTTGTTGATACAGGGTCAGAAGTGACACTCATACATGGAAATCCTGAAAGGCATTGTGGACAAACTGTGTATATCAATGGATATGGAAATGGAGAAGAGCGCACCACACAGGTGCAGATGAAACTGGCTTTGGGAAATTCATCCCCCATTATTGCAAAAGTAATGATCTCTCCTGTGCATGAATACATCATTGGAATTGATTTACTGAAAGGACGGGAGTTTCATACACAGAACGGCCATTTTGCCTTTGGTGTCTGAGCTATTAGTTGAGAAGAGCAAAATGAGGACTTTGGAAATGTCTCCACCTGAAGAGCTAGTAAATTTAAAATATGGTGGTGGGTGGGATAAGGAGATATCTGAAACTATACTTTTGTAAGTAGAAATTATAAGCAATCTCTCCTTTTAATTTATCTGTCCAGCCTCTGAAAAAAGCCTTAAAGAACATGGAGAATGACAGTAGATTATTTTCATTTAAATAATTATATTTCACCACTGGCAGCACTGCCAGATATGGAACTCTGTAGAATATACAGAGAAAGTGCTGGAACATGGATGCAGTTATACATTTAAGCAATGCTTTTTTTCCCTTTCAATTGACTCAAATTTTCAAGATCAATTTGCATTTATTTGGGAAAGGAGACAATGTAATCTTTGAGGTTTTGTTACAAATATATCACTCCACCTGAGTGCACCCCTGTTCATGGAAATCCTACAAGATTTCAAGAATCCACAACTTAAATAGATGGCTCTAGGGGTTTTAGTTCCCTAGAAATAGCATAACAGCAACCTAAAAGAATTTATTTTAATCTGTTAAAATAAGGAGTGGGGATTGGCTGCTTCCTACTTTAGTGTAAACACAATTGTGGTGAATGGGCTGGATTTTAAGTTCTTTACCAGAAGAACACTAGAGTTTTTGTTACTCTTTTCCTACAAGCTGTTACTGTTAGGAAGGGTGATTGTTCCTCTTGATAATAGTTTGCCAATTGCTTATCTATTGTGCAGGCTATGAGAGTGCTTTGAACTCCATTTTTCACCAATCTTAACCCTTGTCTTGCAACAAGAATCACTATTAGTTCTAATGCAAGAACATTTTCTTTGATGGCAATAAATGTGATTTATAAAGAAAGGAGGGGGGTAGCTTCACATGTCTTAATTTTAAACTCTACATGGATTAAGAGAAATGTCTTGGTTTTTATTTGAGTAAACATTGATAGAGCCTCCAGGGGTAGATATGGTCTATTTGAAAAAGTTTTTTAAACAGATTTAGAAACAGTTCAAGCTCTGAATATTCATCTATTTCCTTCTATTCTGCTTTGCAAGTTTTGATTTTGAAGTTATGGGGAATTAAACAGTATTTAATTTTTTTTGAAGTTTAATTATATAATGTAATCTAAACAGAAAATGCAATGAATTGTTTATGTTTTGTCTCAAGATTGCTATCAGGCATTGTTATGATTATGCTAATCTTTGAAGATTTATCTTTACTGCAGAAGTAGACAACTGACCTGCAAACAGCTGAGGGTGGGCAGTTAAATCCAAGGACCAGATACTGATAGGAAAAAAAATAGTCCTACGATCAGGACATCATTACACTATGGTTAAGAAGGTACAGCATTTTCCCCTTGTTTGAACAGAGAAAAGGGGAAGGGAATGCTATGAAATTGGAAAGAAGATGTTTTCAAAAAGGTAACACTTGCAGTTCAATAAGCTGTTCAGGTGCAGAAAAGCAATAGTTGATAGTTTACCATGCACTACTACATGGAAGGAATCATATATAAAACAACCACCCAGTAAATGGGACAATAAATGACTGTAAAACAGAAAATTATTGAGACCAGTCATATTCTTGGAAGAGGCTAATAACAAGTCCATCAATCTCTCCGGAAATTAGTGAATGTTGGGAAGAGGCATTTGGTAAACTATCTTTGCCCTCCCCTTTGCAAACAATTCAAATGTCCCTTGAAGACTTCACTTTGGTTTTATTTTTTATATATATATATATATATATATATATATATATATATATATATATATATGGAAAAACAATTGGGCTAGATCTCTGGACTTGTAGAACTGTGGCCTAACTGCACCATGACTGGATTGCCCTCAGGTCTAATCTGACTGTAAAGGGAATTGAGGTATTAAGCAGTATAAGACAGCCAGAGAACAGAAGGGAATGCTCTATATAATAGTGTCTAACTTGCCATGTCACATTGACATCATGTGACTTTTTCCCATTCGTGGAGCCTGGGTGAGCATGGCCTGCATGTGATGCATTTGGCCCATGGACTGCCAGTTTGACACCCCTCTGTAGAAGGACACCAATTTACTGAGAGATGAAATTGACTTGCCAAGCTAATTCTAAAATGCTCAGTAAAAAAGATGGATAAACAAACAAAAATACCTTAAAGGGTGTTTTTACATCCAGAGAAAAGAAAGTACACAAAACCAAAGGAAGGTTAACAAAGAAGTGAAAAGTAATAAACCTATTGTTTCCAACTGTTTTCTATCTCCTGGATAAATTCTGCTTTTGAGCTTGCTAGTGTTGCAGTAGCTTTTGTAGATCATAAAGGTCACAAAGACAGCTAGCTTGAGTATGCCTCAATAAATTATTGCTATAATTATTGGATTTATTTTATTTTACCAGTACATAGGCATAAATACTTGAATACTATCCATGTGGCCGCAAATCTGGGACCTCCACCTGCTATCAGCTACTTAAGAAGGAACATGTGACTTTAAGCAAGAATGCTGAATGTGTTCATCCTTTATCCACAATTTAAGAAAACAGTTTCCATACACCCAGAAGTTGTTGGAGAAGTTTAATAAAGTATTTTCAGAATTGAACCCAACTATAACCAATGTTGTAAATTTGTCATAGCATCCAATAATTGATTTTCTAATGACTATGTTGTTTTGATATGTATTTTGTACGTTGAAGTTGAGTGATTATATGTCAGCATAGAATTTATTATTTGAAAATCTGGAATTTATACAGAACAACAATATGAAAGAAAATTCAAATATGTCAAGGGTAGAATTAGTGGTAATGCGGAAGACCATTGTTTATTTCGAGGAGGTTAGAAACATATTTTGATTTTTCCTTCATTTTAAGAAAAGTGTTAAAAGTTTATAACTCATTCCAATATTGCCTGCTTGTTTTCATTCTTTAGTGGCTAAACAAATGACTGGAGGAAGGGGGAATCTTCACATAGCTTTAAAAAAAGTTCTGCTTAAAAATCTCAAATTTCCAGTTCCCATTTCAGAGTCATATGCCAGCCAGTAAAAGATCAAGTCTTGGAGTCTCCTGACCATATTAGGGACATGAAATTATAATGTTACATTTTGATAAAAACTGCAAAAACTTTGTTATCATGATGTTATCATCATTATTCCTGACAGCCTATAAGAGATTGCTTACTATATATTATGTTTATCTTATGCCTTTAATTTGTTTGAGTTAATAATAAATTGTAAAATATCTTTATTTACTGGTGTGCTTATTGTGACTGGATCTAAAAGAACAGATTGTCTGGACATCTGATCACTGCCCTGACCCTTGACAAAACAGTAGATTGATTGATTTAAATAAATTTGTATGCTACCAATCTCGCTGGGAAGCTTATAGACATACAATTAAAATATACTGTAAAATATCAAAACAATAAACAACGTTCTTAAAATTAAAATTAAGTTAAAATAAAACTCACCCAGAAGGAAAGTGAGGAGCAAATTCTCCACTGGGAGGAGATGGAGATGTTTTCTTTTCCATTTGTACATTCAAAAATGTGTTTCAAGCTAGTTGGCCTAGCCAAGGTCTTTCAAGAAAACCAAAAGGGTAGGTGTAGCCCTCACCTTGGGGGGGAGGCATGATGTTACAGAGGGTGGAAGTCATGGCAGAAAAGACTCTTCCTCTAGATCTCATTTCATCCAGGACCTCTAAGGCTGTCAAGCAACCGTCTGCTCTACCATTTTTCCAAAAAAGGGAAGATGGAACACTGGATGGATATTGAGATAGTGGTTTTTTTTAAGGAGGGAGAGAAACCAGGACCTCCTTAAAAGTTCCAGAAATGGCCCTTCCTGCAGTGAGGGATTCATCACTGCTGTATCCACCTGGCTGTCACAGTCCTGGAGACTTTCACAAACCAGATGGGCATGGATTTAATTGATAGTTGATTGTACTACAGCATTGAGGACCTGTCGTTCATCAGGTTCAAAAGGATCAAACATTTCACAGATAACTGGGTAAGATCTTTTCCACAGGCATTTTAAATGGGCCTGCTTCATATAAGGGTTTCAACTGGGAATGAATCCAAACAATTTTGGATCAGGTATTCAATAAATTCCTCTTTATGGCTCTGAAGATGATCAGCCAAGACCTTCTGTCCCAGGAGGGACCAGGTAATCCTGAACAGAACTGCTGGGCAACACTTTGCGAATGGAATAAGGGTGGAGAAATAATGGTAGTCCTTGATAGCAGCACTCATTCATGTCCGGGGATGTTGGCTTCATCCCTCTCTTCTGTGAACTATGGAGAGTGTCAGGAGGGATGGATCACGAAAGGCTGCACAAGCATGATCCTATTCAAAGTCTCAACTGCCCTTTGGTTCTAGGACATAACCAGAATGTTATCAGGACTAGCAGCAAAGACCCCAGGGTAGCCCTCCCAGGACCTTCTGGAAACCATTTGGGTCAATCAATGGTCCTCTTTAATTGGTCTGGCTTCCCTGCAGAGAATCTGAAGCCCACTAGGCATGATCTGATCATGATACAATGATAATGATAGAAACCCATCCCCCCCCCCCCCCCATGTTCATGTTGCCATTGTTCTAACAAGAACATCTTGTGTGTGTGTGGAATATCTGGGACAGGCCAAGAGCAATCATGGTAACCATGAACTCCTCGGTTTCTTCCAAGGCCAAACACAGGGATGGCAATTTGGAAGTCTCCCAGGATAATAAGTCTAGAGAATTCACTCAGATGTCCTTCAGCAGCTCAGGCAGAAAGATTGCCATGCAGCAGGGAGAGTGGTATAGTACCAGCATTCCCAAATGAGCCCTGCACAGCAGCTTTATAACCAGGGGCTCAAACCAGAAACTTGGAGAGCAAGACCCCTGAAGGCCAGGAGAGATTCTTGGATGACCATTGTTATCTCACTTCCCCAAGACTGATTTTATGAAATTGGTTTAATATGAACATTTAACTCTTCCCCTTGTAAGTTGTTTGTAGTGATTACGTTTGTCTGATGGGTAACATTAAATATATTTGACAAAATGTATATTTGAACTCTTTGTTTTCATGTTTTGTTTTGTATGTTTTATAGTCACTAGTTTTGTTTTGTTTGTACTTTAAAACAAATAAAAATTTATTAAAAAAAGAGAATTGATAAAAGATACAAATTTGATGAAAATTTAAATGAGATTGAAAAAGCTGTATGGCAATCATTCAAATTGGCTAAAAAATTTCTTTGGAAGAAGTCATAAAGCAGAAACTATTGGGAAATAGTGAGTGATGTGAAGTTGCAACATCAGAACATCATCAAAGTTGGAAGCAGGGGTGAAATATGCTACTGGTTTGCACCGGTTCGGGTGAACTGGTATTTAAAAATCCGAAGCAGTATTTCCAATGATCACCTGTGCCGTGCAATTTTATTCACAAAAAACCAGGAAATCCTGCTTTCTAGTGAATCTAAATAGCGCAGCACAGCTGTTCCCCCTCTCTGTTCTACTTACCTTTTTAAGTCTTCTTTTTCCACGTGAAGTGCGTGTTTGGTGACCACTGTGCATGTGCATTTCAGGCAGCATGTGTTTGATATGCAGTGCGCATGCCCATGCAGTATGCATTTGGTGCACACTGCACATGCGTATGAATGCAGCATGCATTTGACATGCAGTGTGCATATGTGCACACAGCATATGTTTGGTGTGCATGCACAGGCAGCGAACTGGTGGCAACCCGCGGAGGATTTCACCAATGGTTGGAAGGGACCTTGGAGGTCATCTAGCCCAATCTCTTGCTCTAGCAGGAGATCTATACCATTTCAGACTATCCAGTCTCTTCTTGAAAGCCTCCAGTGATGGAGCACCCACAATTTCTTAAGACAAGCTATCCCACTGGTTGATTGTCCTCAGTGTTAGGAAATTTCTCCTTAGTTTTAGGTTGCTTTTATCCTTGATTAGTTTCCATCCATTGCTTGTATTGTCTTCTGGTGCTTTGGAAAATAAATTGACGATCTGTTCTTTGTGACAGCTCCCCAAATATTGGAACACTGCTATAATTTCACCCCAGTCCTCAGATTGATAATTTGATACCATGATGCAATAGTACCATACCTAATCATTTTTTGGCTTACATGGAACAAGTGCTGTAGTGTTTCTGGATAAAGAACAGGATTACAAATGTTTCCAAGGAACAAAACAAATCCACTAAACTGCAATCCCTCATTGCATTAGCAACTCCTAAGAAAACTCGTATTCTAATCCAATGAAAATCTATATTTATTACATTGTTCTCAGATGGCAGCTAAAAGCAATATACTGTAAGGTTCTGTGCTCTTACATGTAGGGGCTCTGTTTAATCAAAGATAGATGTTCTATTTCCTTCTTCAATAATACACCATACATTATGTTACCTCTAGAGAAATCACTCAGTAAAGACTTAAAACAATTCTTAATCATCTGCTAATACCCTCCAAAGGGCAATTCAGTTCTTAGGAATTCTGGAGTTGCAATGATTATCATTGCCCTGAATTATTAACATGTTTATATCAAAGCACAGGCTTAAGTTGCTTTGGTTTCTGTAAAAAAAAAAATTCTCTGATCTTTGGCAATCATAATTTATTTACAGCTTCCATACGTTCTATTCTCTGCAAAGAAATAGGGACATCTTTTAAATATGGCCAAAAGGCACTACATTTTTATATGCAGTGCTGTCACAATATTGAAAAGTACAGCCAGCTTTCTGATGTGAAAGGCAGGTTATCTAAACATTTTCTTCCCCTGAGAGAGAGGTATTCATAATATTTATTCTAAAATACAAATATTGGGGCTTTTTGCTCCATGTGAATTGTCCTTAGGTATAGTAAATACAGTTCAGATTAAAATTAAATCAGTGTAAAGGAATAACTAATGTTTACATTTAGAGAAAGAATATGTGATGAGAGTGATTTCAGGGATATGTCCTAAAATGCAACCACAGTGTCTTTTGTACCAAGATAAAGCATCACCCCTTGCTTTTTTATATTTGAATTATTGCTAAAATTGACTATAAATGTAGGATTAATCTTACATAGAACACATTTATGTTTATTGTGGCTATTTGCTCAAATATTGGACTTGATTCAGAACAGAAAGTAATATCAAATGTCTTTTTAAAAATATACATTAAGGAGGAGTAGGGTCATTTATTTTTACTGTATTTCCCCCAAAATAAGATCCTGTCTTATATTTTTTTGAACCCTGAAATAAATGCTTGGCCTTATTTTGGGGAGGACTTATTATTTTGGGGTGCATGGTGCAAGATGAGGCTCCTTTTGCCACCTTACCTGATTTCCAGATCTCCGTTTAAATATTTTTGGCTTATTTTAGCACATGCATTCAAAAGCCCGATTGGGCTTATTATCAGGTGATGTCTTACTTTTGGGGAAACAGGGTAGATCTGTTTGACTATAATCAGATCTGCGTAACAAACACAGTAAAAAAGAAAAATGCTGGAGAACTACATTCATATTTTAAATGGGGATCTGGATTAGGGTCTTTCAGAAGTTCCTTACTTTAAAGAGTTTTGTCAGTTAAGTAGCTGACTAAGGGGTTAGCAATGCCTTGGCTTCATAAACCAAAATATCACTTTATTGCTCAGATAAACAGTCTGTTGACACTTCCTTTCATAGACAAATAATCAGAACAAGAAGATTGTCAATTATTTGGAACTCTAGAATATCTAGAACTTCAAAATTGTTGTGATCACTGTGGAAGAGCCTTTCTGATGGTTGCAAAGGTTATTTTTTTAAACTTTGGTTGCCAATTTGTGTTTGTTGTGGTGTTGTGTTACATATATAATTACTATTTACTACCCAGGGACACAGAGTTGAGATACTAGCCTTATAAGTAAATAAACATGTAAAAATGAAATAAATAAATAATTCACAAAAATGTCTGTTACGACATTTGGTTTTCCCAAGTCACTCAAATGAAGTTACAGACAACTAACTTGCTGAAAAATCTGAATATAACTATTCTAAGGCACAAACCACAACCAGCAATCTTGCTAAAGAACTAAGTTTCAGAGAAAGGACTATGAAACTGAAGACAAGTGAAGGATGGCTATTACATGGACCTAGTTACAACACATAGAAACATTAGATTTAAATTAATTTAGGCCTTTCTATATATACAATATATATACACTTTCTTTTTAAAAATTAAATCCTTTTTCTGGACTGTGTCATTTAAGGCACAGGCCATACAGATCTGGATGGGGAGAAACAAGCTCAGGCTTAACCCCTCCAAGACCGAGTGGCTGTGGTTTCCGGTGGCCCATCATAGTCAGTTGGTTCCATCACTGACTATAGGGGGTGAGACCTTGGCCCCCTCAGAGAGGGTTCACAACTTGGGTGTCCTCCTGGACTCACAGCTGTCTTTAGAAGACCATTTGATGGCTGTGGCCAGGGGGGCTTTTTATCAGGTTCGCCTGATCCACCAGTTGTGTCCCTTTCTGTACTGGGACGCCTTGCGCACGGTCATTCACGCCGTCATCACCTCCAGTCTGGACTACTGTAACGCTCTCTACATGGGGCTCTCCTTGAAGAGCACCCGGAAGCCCCAGCTGGTCCAGAATGCGGCCGCGCGGGTGATTATGGGGGTGACTCAGTGCTCCCATGTAATACCGTTCCTGTGCGAGCTGCACTGGCTCCCAGTGGTCTTCCGGGTGCGATTCAAGGTGTTGGTTGCCACCTTTAAAGCGCTCCATAGCATAGGACCTGGATATTTACGAGACCGCCTTCTGCCTCCGATAGACTCCCACTGACCAGTATGCTCCCACAGGGAGGGGCTCCTCAGGGTGCCGTCGGTTAGACAGTGTTGACTGGCAACCCCCAGGGGGAGAGCCTTCTCTGTGGGAGCAACTGCCCTCTGGAACGAGCTGCCCCCGGAGATTCGTCAGATTTCCGACCTCCGTACCTTTCACCGCGCCCTTAAAACCTACTATTCCATCAAGCAGGGCTGGCCTAAAATATTATTTTAATGGGTAATTGTATCTTAGATGATTGGCTAAACTATTTAATAATTTTAAATTGTTTTTAACTTTTATATTGTTGGTTTTTATCTTGGCTGTACACCGCCCTGAGTCCCTTTGGGAGAAGGGCGGTATAAAAATTTAATAAAACTAAACTAAACTGAACTAAATTTTTAATTGGAGAATCATATATCTAAGGGCTTCCTTTAATGGAACAATCAACAAACACCTTATGCAACATAACGGAAGCTCAAGTTATATAATCTATGAGAGGTATTACCATTTGATTTTTCGGAAGAGTTAGAGTGAAAGGCCATACACAATTGTCCTAGCACCAATATTCTGAAAGGCATTTTGAAGACCAGCCTTTTCTTAGTGAACTGAGGAAATAAGGAGTCTTATTCGTTTATGGGGGATTCCAGTTTGGATGTAAGACTAACTGACTTGACTTAGCTTTTATCCCTTCAGTTAACTAAGCTGCAGTAGCAGCCAAGAAATCAGTTACTATGGCCCATTAGCTTTAGTGAAAGTCAACTGGAATTTAGGTGCTCTAAGTGTTTTTGCTTATCGTGCTGTTACCGAATTAACAGAAAGTTCAATGGTCTTTTAATGTAAGAATAATCAACAACAGACTGGATTTCTGATGTGCCATTTCTGTCTTGATAACCTGTTAAAGTTCGCAGGCAGCATCTAAAGAGAACAGATGTTTCTTGCAAATGGGAGTGAGGATCAAATATATTTCACCTTCTAGACAAAATATTAGTCTTAAATCCACACCATTTGGTCTCACTTCTAATATTTTACTTTTAAGGAAATAATTTATTGCATTAAAAATATGATTGCAATTATTTTGGTATTTGGGCCACTATCATCCAGTTTAAAAGATATAATTCCTTATTACTAGGCTACCACAATAGTTTCCAATATCAAAATTACTGATATTAATGTGCAATTTCCTATTCAGTTTAAACAGTTTAAAACTGGGACACAAGCTACTTTATAGACAATAAATTTAGATTCCAAATGTGATGTCTGACATTAAGAATCTTCACTGTAAAATTGGGCTGTAATGGGATTCTTTTGAGGAATGCTACAGAACAGCAACAGACTGTTTTTTATCTTCCCTGTGCTTCTCCAGAGAGGCTTTTATTAAAACAATTTAAAAAACTTCTTTTCTTAACAATTTATTTCCTACATAACACTTATATTATGGGGTCTATGTTACCCCATATATATACTAACATCTGCGCCCAGATCTTACTTCTAAGGAGTATATTCTTTATTGCTTCAATAAAGAAGACTTATTCAAAAATCTTTGACCAACATTTAGCATCTTTGGCTGGTAAGAGTTATCTTGGCAATTTCTCAACTTGGCCTGGGGTGAGAAAAAGAAGATTCTTTACTAAGTAGTGGGGTACCACAAGATTCTATCTTTGGGTCAGTACTTTTCAATATCTTTATAAATTATTTAGATGAAGGAATAGAAGGGGAACTTGTCAAATCTTCAGTTGACACTAAACTGATAGGAATAGCCAACTCAAGCTCAGAATCAAAAAAGATCTTGACAAACTTGAACAATGGGCCCTATCCAACAAAATGAATTTTAATGTGGAGAAAAGCAAAATTTTACATTTAGGCAGGAAAAAGTTTTACATTTAGGCAGGAAAAATCAAAGGTATAAGTACAGATTAGGCGAGACCTATCTAAAAACAGTGTGACAGGGACCTTGGAGTCCTAGTGGAGGATCCCTTGACTGTGAGCCAGCAATGTGCATCAGCAGCCAAAAAAGCTAATATAATCCTGGGTTGTACAAACAGAGGCATAGAATCAAGATCACGTGAAGTATTAGTACCACTTTATAAAACTCTAGTAAGGCCGCACCTGGAATACAGCAACCAATTTTTGTCCCCATATTACAAAAAAGATGTTGAGACCTTGGAAAAAGTTCAGAGAAGAGCAGCTAAGACGATCAAAGGCCAGAATACTAAAATATATTAAGAATGGCTGCAGGATTTGAGTTTGGCTAATCTAAAGAAAAAAGAATTAGGGGTGACATGATGGCAGTATTCTAGTATTTGAGTGGCTGCCACAAAGAAGAAGGGGTTAAATTGTTCTACAAAACACCAGAGAGCAGGAAAAGAAACAATGGTTGGAAACTAACCAAAGAGACAAGCAACCTGGAATTAAGAAGAAACTTACTAACAGTGAGGACAATTAACTAGTGGAACAGCTGGAGAATCGCTCCATCACTGGAGATTTTTAAGAAGAGACTAGATAGCCACTTATCTGAAATAGTATAGATTCTCCTGCTTGAGCAGGCTGGACTGGAAGACCTCCAAGGTCCCTTCCGATTCTATTCTATTCTACTAGCTGATGGCTAGTGGTAGCTTCTCAGCATTGCTGCTGGAGTGATCATTGAGGAAAATACTGAAGCGTATTGGGACCAAGGCTTTGTTTTAGGCCCAGTACTGTTCAATATCTTCACCAATGATTTAGATGGGGTGCTAGAAGGGAACTCATCAAATTTGCATATGATACAAGCTGGCAGGAATGGCAAACAGATAAGCTCAATATACAGAAGGATCATGACAGATTTGAACGCTGGGCCCTATGTAACAAAATGAAATTCAATGATGAGAAAAGTAAGGTGCTATATTTAGGCAAGAAAAATCAAATGCACAGTTGTAGAATAGATGGTACTTAGTTACACCATTACTATTGGCTCAATAGTAATAACTGAAAGGGATCTTGGAATCCTAGTGGACAATCTCTTAAATATGTGCCAGCAATGTGTTACAGCTGCCAAAAAAGCCAACACAGTTGTTAACCCCAGGACCAGGGGTAGGTTCTAAATTTTTTTACTACCGGTTCTTTGGGGATGGCTTATTTTGTGGGCATGGCTTGGAGGTCATGTGACTGGATGGGCGTGACTACCTGGTCATATGGTAGGCAGGCAGTTTCTGTAATAAAGATTACGCTAGGAAACAACACCAAATGTTGTAATTAATCCTTACAGGATTAACCCTGTAAAGTGGAAAAAAACAAAAGGAGATTTCTTTTAACAACCGGTTCTCTGAACTGCTTAACTACTTAACTAACTACTTAACTACTTAACTACTTAACTACTGGTTCTACCGAAGTAGAATTCCACCCCTGGGTCTACCCATTTATTTTTTGCAGGCACCGGTTTACTCATTTGTTTTCTTTTAACACTGATCAGCTGTAGGGCGGCCCTTTGAAGCCCCAGGGCAAGAATTTAAACAATTTTTTCCCCTCTAGCCATCAGCTGGGACTTGGGAGGCAGCAATAGATTGGGGGTGAGGCCAAATAAAAGATAAGAATAATGCGGGGGGGATGCAGGGGGGGCAGAACCGGTTCGGTGATGTCATATCATTACCACTACCGGCTCGGCCGAACCAGGCCGAACCAGGAGGAACCCACCACTGCCCAGGACACTGAAACTGTCATAAAAATGAGTCCGTTGTCAGGCTCCTGAATTTTGATCACATGACCATGGGGCTGATGCAGTGGTCATAACTGTGAAAAATGGTCATGTGACTTTTTTCAGTACTTTGTAACTTTGTAACAGTTACAGTAACAGGCTCCATGGCTTAGGGCCTGGTTATTTACGGGGCCGCCTGCTACCACCAATAGCCTCCCACCGGCCAGTACGCTCCCATAGAGAGGGGCTCCTCCGGGTGCCGTCAGCCAAACAATGGCGGCCCCCAGGGGGAGAGCCTTCTCTGTGGGGGCACCTACGATCTGGAACGAGCTTCCCCGGAGATACGGATGATCCCGGATCTGCGCACCTTCCGCCGCGCACTTAAGATTTTTCTATTTCATCAAGCAGGCCTGGCCTAAATCTTTTCCCCTGTTAAATGTAAATTTTAAATTGGTTTTTTAAATTATTGGGTATTTTAAATTTGTCTCAGCCAAATTGATTTAATTCGTTTTATTCTATTTTAATTTTCTGTATTTTTATTCGTGGCTGTTCATCGCCCTGAGTCCTTTGGGAGAAGGGCGGTATACAAATTTAATAAAAACAAAAACAAAAACAAAAACAAACAGTTGTAACTTTGAGTGATCACTAAATGAACTTTTCTAAGTCAAGGAATTCTATTCTATTCTATTCTATTCTATTCTATTCTATTCTATTCTATTCTATTCTATTCTATTCTATTCTATTCTATTCTATTCTATTCTGATGAAGCGGTAAGCAATGCTTCTTTTTTCAGTTTGTCTGTTCCACCCACGCAAATCTTCTTCCAAACACATCAGCATTCTCATCATTTACTTATTATATTTTGAAAACAGGTGTAGTGTAATGTTCTTCTGGCTGTCTTAAAGTCGCAAGTGGGAAAACAAAGGGAAGAAGAGCTCATGTTGGCCACTGCAACGCTTTTATTTCACAGGCCATCACCACTCTACCCCCAGCCAAACTTAATATAATAGGATGCTGCCTGTCAAACTAGTGAGGGTTGTAGAAGGAGAATTGTTCTGTAGTTGCCCGGTAAATAAAAAGACACTCAGAGGACCAATCAGAAAGGGTAGGATTTGTACAATCAGAATAATAGATTTGTTTAAACAGAGCCTAGTCCAAGGTGCTATTAGTTTGCTTTTGAAATTAATGTCCAATACCAATATGAAGTTGAAATTAATATTGGGATTGGTACATACACTTTTTGTACAATCTATTCTTTTGGGGGCAGTGTTTGGAGTAACTGGTGCATCTATGGTTGTAGAACTAGATAGATGACAATCTGTGAGTCTGAAAGGAAACCAGTTTGAGTTAAGATAGAAAGAATATCTACTCAGGAGTCAAGGGGAAATTTCCACTGTCCTCCCAAATGGTGCTAGAGAGACATATGATGAGTGTGCATGCACATGTCAAAATAGAGATTCCTCAGCTGCTTGACTGGCAAAGGATAAGATTCAAATTTAAAAATTAGCTAAGGACAAAATTTGAAAATTTGCCAATGTCAGCTAATAAAAAGTTGAGGCCAATATACTCTTACTTTCTTAAACATTGTTGTAAAATGTTTTATTTGTCCCTAACATCCCACAGGAATGTTATATTTAATACTGCTGAGTTATTTTTAATTTTCCCCGTGCATGACTCATTTAAGACAGCATCCTATAAAATTCCCAAGCATGGCTCTTAACATTGGACTGCAAAGGATATGTCCTATTTTGGGGGAGACAAGGAAGGGGAATAGGAATACTCTTAGGGAATACAGAAAAATAATTTATTAATTTTTAATTTATTATTAATTCACTGGGGCTATAATTTATTTGTTCATGTTTCTACCATTTTCAGGGCATAAGATATGTGCAATTTCTCCACAATTGTATTTAAATTTATTTAAAAGATTTTTTAGAAAAGAATAACCTTGCAATATTGTTCAAACTTGGAAACTATATTAGGAACAATTTAGAAAAAATATTGTTTAAGAATAAAAGTACAGCTTACCTAAATTAACAGCTGCCAAAACTATTTGCCCAGCTGCTTTCTACTTGAAATCACTCCAGGTTCAACAATAGAAAAGCATATTGAAAAAGGCAGGTGCTTCAATCAGTGAAAAAGTCAGGCTGACCAATTAATGTTGGGTCAAATATTGTTTTCACCATTTCTTTCAAAGATCATCAAACTCTGATTTTATTTTTCTTTTTATATGAATTAGAGAAGGAAAATTAAGAAGCCTTATATTTTCAATATTCTAATATTGGCTATAGGACTGAGACTAAGGGGAATCCAAGATTATTGAGTGGAGGCATCCAGAATCTCAAAATATCCCTTAAAAAGAAATATAATTTCCTTTCCTGCATCTGAAGAGCTAAGGGAAAAGAGAAGACACATGCATACACACAAAACAAGACCTGAAATAAGCAGGAGGTATACACAAGAACTTGCCTAAGTGGCCTCAAGGAATTCCTTTGAAAGAAGTCTGTATATCATGCAGGAATATATCACAAGAAAATATCACAAGAAAAACAAACAAAACACATGTTCATGCACAGACTTGCTCATCGAATTAAAAAAAAAAAACTACTGGCAATTTTGGTTCTCACAAGCTTGGGTTGTAAATAGCATGCAGGGAATTATAATACTCTTAAAAGATTCTCCGTTTAGCCTACACTAATGATCCAGGATGAAGAGAGTGTTTACTGTGGGGCTAGGTCAACTTGTTCCTTTAACTTCTCAGTTAAAATAATCCTAATAGTTTCTTTTTCTTTCTTTTTCTTTTTTTACTGTGGAGCATCTTTAAAATGACACTCTGTGCACTACAAGGTGGAGGTTCCCACATTTGTTTGCTTGATTCATTTTTATTTATTTTTTTTGGAAGAAAGCACTTTCTCCCTCTAAATAAGTAAATCTTTCTTAATTTAAACCAGCGATCTGGTTCTCACCAGATTCTTTTGTCTAACTGCACTACAAACTAGTGTTTCCAATAGCCTTTTTTGCATAGATTTGCAGTATAAAGAATCCTTTATATTGGTTCTGCAACCCAACAAGAGAGACACAGACTTCAGAGGATAATTAGAACTGCAGAAAAAACAACTGCTACCAACCTGCCTTCCATTGAGGACCTGTATACTGCATGGCTATACAGATTCTGAAAATATTTAGAGGTCCTGAAAATATTTACAGACCCCCTCACATCCTGGACATAAACTGTTTCAACTCCTACCCTCAAAACGACACTACAGAGCATTGCACATCAGAACAACTAGACACAAGAACAGTTTTTTCCCGAATGCCATCACTCTCCTAAACAAATAATTCCTTCAACAGTGTCAAACTATTTACTACTCTGCACTACTATTAATCTTCTCATTGTTCCCACCACACATCTCCTTCCACTTATGACTGAATGACTGTAATTTTGTTACTTGTATCCTTATGATTTATATTGATATTGTTTCCTGATTGCTTATTTGTACCCTATGACTATTATGATTCTTGTTGAACATATCTTTTTTTTTATGTACACTGAGAGCATATGCACCAGGACAAATTCCTTGTGTGTCCAATCACACTTGGCCAACAAAATTCTATTCTATTCTATTCTATTCTATTCTATTCTATTCTATTCTAT
>WNWU01013639.1:12314574-12411654 GCA_012654045.1 Ptyas mucosa
CTGGATCCAGTTACTCTACTTAGGCCCAGGAAGGCGCAATAGCTAGACTTACCCTCACAATGTTGCTTGCCTT
This sequence comes from Ptyas mucosa, assembly GCA_012654045.1. Lineage (NCBI taxonomy): Eukaryota > Metazoa > Chordata > Lepidosauria > Squamata > Colubridae > Ptyas > Ptyas mucosa. Next base: position 12,314,648 of record WNWU01013639.1, read on the forward strand.
TTGCTTCTTCCTAAGTCTTTGTCCCTTGCTCATGTCATCCCTGATTACAAGAGGAACTGACAGTGCTACTCCCATTGCAAATCTTGCTTGGAAGAGGAAAGGGCACAATATCCTCTGGCCCTAGTTGAGTCCTACTTGGAAAGGGACTGACAGGTCCAGCAATTGCCACTGAAACCATACTCACAATATTGTGATGCACAAACCCTTAAAAAAAATTCCTAAACTATGCATTGAACGTCTTGGTGGAGCAAACTGCCCTGGTCACAATTTGAACTGACCACAACTATTACCTATTCGTGTTGTCCCAGAAATCTCTCAGTTTTCTCCTCAGGGGCTGATCAAGGCACTGCTCTGGGAAATACTGTCTCAAGGGAGGAAGAGACACAAACGGTCCCATGAGTATCTAGTCTCAATTACAGCCAGAAGAACCAGAGATGTTTGCTGGATCCCACTTCTGACACTAACACTGTAATGGAATTTTCACAAAGAAAAGAGCACAATACTAAGGGAAAATAGCTAAACTTTTTCAATGATCAATGGGTGTCTGTTTGGCAAGAAAAATGATTCTGAACAATAGAAAGACAGAAGAGTTTATAGATTTTGTGATCAAGGGGTAGGAAATGCAAAGGAGTTAGGTCTATCCAAAATCATAGACACATTTTGAGCAAGTGAAATAATGTTTTAAACAGGAAAATTTCCCAAGCTCTTAAGAATGCCTTTGTTAACAAGATGGGATATCCCTGCCTGCTTTCTGGATGAATTTATTTTAGGTGAGGGCTTTCCATTGTTTGCTTTGTGATATGATTAAAAGACTATTTTTGCAGCAGAAATGGCCATGTTGGAGTTATGCATTAGCCTGGGGCTGGTTCAGTTTATATATACAAGTGAGGAGCAGGACAGCAGAAAGAAATGGGGAAAGATCTTGCAAGAAGAAATGTGGGGGAGGGGTGGCAGAAAGAAAAAGATGGAGGGAGTATTTGGAGAAGAATTATCAGTTTTATTTTATTATTTTTAATTTTTCCATCAGAGGTTCTATTTGTTTATTTTTTTTATTTTTTTATTTTTTTATTTTTCAATTTATATACCGCCCTTCTCCCTGAGGACTCACGGCGGTGAACAGCCAGAATTAAAAACATACAATACAAATATTAAGAATTAAAAATACATATAAATTTGGCTCCAATTTTAAAAATAACAAACCAATTTTAAAAAAGTCTAAAATTACTTCCTAAGCCAGCCCGGCTTGTTGGAAAAAGTAGGTTTTAAGGGCATGGCGGAAGGCACTGAGGTCTTGAGTTCTCCTTATCTCAGGGGGCAGCTGGTTCCAGAGGGTAGGTGCCCCCACAGAGAAGGCTCTCCCCCTGGGGGTCACCAGCCTACATTGTTTGGCTGATGGCACCCTGAGGAGGCCCTCTCTGTGGGAGTGCACGGGTCGGTGGAAGGTCATTTGTGGCAGTAGGCGGTCTCGCAGATAACTAGGCCCTATGCTATGGAGCGCTTTAGAGGTGATAACCAACATCTTGAAGCGCACCCGGAAGACCACCGGGAGCCAGTGCAGCTCACGCAGGAGCGGTGTTACATGGGAGCACCATGTTGCTCCCGTCACTACCCGCACGGCCGCATTCTGGACCAGTTGGAGCCTCCGGGTGCTCCTCAAGGGGAGCCCCATGTAGAGAGTGTTGCAGTAGTCAAGGCGAGAGGTGACAAGGGCATGAGTGACTGTGCACAGGGAATCCCGATCAAGAAAGGGCCGCAACTGGTGAATCAGGCGAACCTGACAAAAGGTCCACCTGGTCACAGCCATCAGATGATCCTCCAAGGACAGCTGCCTATCCAGGAGGACTCCCAGATTGTGAGCCCTTTCCATTCTATTTGTTTATCCATTATACCCTTTTAAAATCTTTTGAATCAAAATACATACTTGATCCCAATATTTTCTAACTTTCTTGAATGTCCACAAAAATGAAAAATGTGCCCACAATTTGACAATATTTCCAATGAATATTTAAAATTCCCTTGTACATTTTTGACAATTTCTCTAATGTCATTTTACCAGCAAGACACTTATTAAAAAAATTATTTAAGATTATAATTCAATGTTAATTTCAACCCTGTCCTCCATATAGTCTCACATTGATCTAATTGTATATTATATTCATGCTGATTTTATCATACAATCTTTAAGTTGTGTGTCCTCTGTTTCCACTTTCAATAAAATGTATGCATTTTAACAATAATATGATAATCATGTGTACAAAACTCCATGTCAAATTAAGTTTTACCATTTTCAAATTCATAATTTTTCTTATCATGCTTAAATTTCTCCCTTAACATAGTGTAAGGAAACTAAGTTTATCTAAATAGGGCTACACTGGTTTCTGAGCCAACCTTTCTTTGACTTGGTTTACATGAGGATTATGTTTACAGAACTACTTAGTTCCTACTTTAGCAGGCAGAATTGTAGATTGTATGAAATGAAATTTTGGTCTGATCTAGCAAGGGTCTATTGTTTTCAGCTTGGCTGTCTTATGAACTTTGAGGTCAAATAATGTAGTACCAATGTATCCATTATCAGATGAATGACTTTCAAATAAAACTTACATTATTAATTTATAAAGCAGGACAATCCAAGGAATGCCACAAACTGTGCTCTAATCAGTGAAGTTTATAACTCTGTGCACCGCCCTGAGTCCAGCAGGAGAAGGGCGGTATACAAATTTAATAAATAAATAAATCATCATCATCATCATCATCATCATCATCATCTCATTATAATCAACAGGTACCAATAAATCAAAAATGTGTTGGCTTAAACTCTCAAAAATTAAGTTAGTTTGAACTCCAAGTTACTATTTCATTTCTAGATCACTTTTGATTCATAATTTTGCCTCCATTTAATTTGGATGGCTATGGATATAGTTCTTACATTCCTTATACTTGAAACGTTTGCTTTCCAAAACCTATTAATAATCCAGATTTTTTTTTAAAAAAAGATATAACCTATGTTGAAATCCTAAAAGCAAATATTATCAAGTAATTAATCACCCAGATCCATTTGTTAGCAAGGTTTAAGGGATGGTTTTTAGTCAATGAGAACCAATTGTGCCACTCTACAACTATTGGGGCAATACAGAGGCAATACCTAAACAATTTTTTATCCACAACCTGCATATTTCTCTGAACAGCCTGAGAATTGGCTCACCCAATTATGCCAGCCTCAAGCTAACATAGTTTTCTTACCCCACTTCTTCTTTATGAAGAGTATAATTTAAAAAGAAATGGATTGTCCACTTTTTTTTACAAAAAATATTTTAATTCAAAATTAAATTGTCATCTCTGACATAAACTTTATCTCAAAAATACAAGAAAAAGATAAAAGTAATGGTGCCCCTTAGAGGTAAAAAAAAAAAACCCTGGTTTTTCTCAAGGATGAGTTACTTCTTCTGCCTTTCTTCCTAGACACACTGATACAAAGCACCTGTACTTTGACTTTATCTTGACAGAATGCACTTAGACAGGTACTAAGCTTCTAAAAAGCTTTGTTGCAGACCACAGAAGACCATAAGTTGAGATCCCTAATTAGAAGTCTTGCTGGGAATCTTGTCATCCAGCTGTTAGAACAGCCTCTGACAGAGCTACATTTAAGACAGGTTGATGTGACTTGTTAGCTCCCTTGCAACAGGCTTCTAGGCCAAGTTAAAAATTCTATTTCTGATTAATAATACCTTTAAAATATTGGGCTTGGAGTATCTAACACACCACCATTGCCATTACTGATCATGAGAGAAACGTCTGCTATTTATTTCAGGACCTGAAGAATGTCCCTTTGTGATTACTTGCAAGTGGCCTTCTCTGTGGTCATGAAATTATCTTTTTCCTGAAGTCAATGAAGTATCTATATCTTTTAGGAATCTGTTGAGTACTGTCCTTTCCACTCAAGCCCCATGCTGAGCAAATTCACCCAATGGATCTGTTTTGATACTGTTCTTGCCTATCTTTTAAATAATTTAAAAATAATTTAAACAATTATTTAAAAAGTAATTTTTATAATTCTTTAGAAAATCATATTATAATATCATTGTTTAAAAATATTAGTGCTATTTCCCATATAAACGCTCCCCAAACATCTTTTTTAAGATACATGGCCTCAATTAAAGGAAAATAAAAGATGTGTTTACATCAAATTTTAATTTTTTTTAGTATAATATGAATATTTTTTTTAAAAAAAGCAAGAGAAACATGGTTCTTTTGAAATAAAATATATTGTTTAAAGAGATTTAAACATATCCTTTACAAACATATTCTTGTTCTATAGCCTACTCAGAGGGAATTATCAGCTTGTCGGGTGAGATTTTAATCATTTTCATTTTTAACATAAATATTTGGCTAATAGATACAAAAGGTATTTATTCTTCCTACAGTTGGCTCTCTTTTCCTGGATTAGTATAACATGACAGATGGTTGATGTCATCTTTGCTTGGAAGAACTCAGCTGGCAGTAATAGCATGGTACATTTCTAGGGATTTGTGATACTGTGCATAAAAAGCATGCTTTTGAACCAAAAAGGAAAGAAAAAAGAAAAACAAATGCCCAAAAGGGATTTCCCCAAAGTAAATATCTGTCTGTGCTAGCCTACTGTTCCTTGTTGATGTATCATAAACAGAAGGATCTCCAGCTAAAGAAGCATGGAATCTATATAAAACTCTATCAATATTGACATTAGTCTTGAAGATGCATTGCAAATGCTACAGATTGCAAATGCTATGGAACTTTTGGCTCAACATCTTCTGTTTTTGAGTGAAAATAATGAAAACAGATGTTTCTTTTTTTCCTGCACAGAGGGAGAATGTTACATGTATATATTCTAGGAGATCCCTAGTTATGGAGCTGTTTGAATAGAAAGAGAGCTCTTCATTTTCCTTATTTTTATTATGCATATATCTTAGCCGAAGGAGATCGAGCCAATGTATTTTTCACCTTCACCTACTGTATTACTATCTTCTCAACATCTTTGCAAAGTAGGGAAGAGCTAAGATAGGTAAAAAGATGTATAGCCACATCTGGAGCCTCAAACAATTTTTCCAAAACTTTCAGATCAGATCTGATGAAAGCATCATGAATTCATGCCATTTTGATCTCAGCATCAAACAAAAGACAGTGTTAACACTTGCACCATGCTTAGTATAATTTATAAACAAAGTTGATTCCTCTAATTCCTCCTGTCACACATAAACACACAACAAAAAAGGGATGGAAAGCAAAAAATCTTTGTCCTGCTCACATGACTTGCAGAGATCTGGCTATTGCAAATTTTTAATGCAGTCACCTGCTGTAGTTTTCAGAGAGATGAGATTAAGTATAAACCCATCTACCAAATCTACCACATACTACATACTAGTTACTATCTACCAAACCCATCTATCCATCCCCAATCTCCCTTACATTCAGATTTCCTCTAATGAGTTTTATAGTAAACAGAACCTATATGAAAATAGCATATTCATATAAATTTATATAACCAACTATTTAAAATATAATAGAATTCCTTATTGGCCTAGTGTAATTGGACACACAAGGAATTTGTCTCCGGTGCATAAGCTCTCAGTGTACATACAAGCAACAAGTGATAAATCATGTTCATAATCATAAAATACAATCATCATAAATCATAAGATACAAACTCAGTGATAGTCATAGGATACTAAATAAACAAAAAACATAAATCATAATAGGATACTAAATAAAGGCAGTTGACATAAATCATGCAATACAAGCAACAAGCGACTTCTTATAGTCATAAGAAGCTAAGGAAACAGGAAAGATGAAAAGATGAGAAGGATAATAAATAATATGGCTCTACTAGCTGGTTTGACATTCTACGACATAGACAGTGTTGTGGGAATTAGTTGTTTAGCAGAGTGATAGGATGGCAGAAAAAACTTCGTGTCTGGTTTGTTTTGGCGTGCATTGCTCTGTAGCATCGTCTTGAGGGAAAAAGTTGACACAGTTTATGTCCAGGATGTGATGGGCCATAGATATTTCCACAGCCCTCAGTGGAAGGAAGGTTAGTTGCAATTATTTTTTCTGCAGTCCTAACTATCCATCGAAGTCTATATCTGTCTTGTTTGGTTGCTGTGCTGAGTATAGAAGTACAAAAGACAGACACAATCATTCCTTTGTAGAACTGTATCAGCAGCGCCTTGAGCAGTCTAAACTTTCAGAGTTGGCGCAGGAAGAACATTCTTTGTTGTGCTTCTCTGATGATGTTTTTGATGTGCTTAAATCCTAAAATATTATATAATCTAGAAACTTAATCTATATTTTGGACTTATTTTGAACAGCACAGTCTGAAACCAAGGGCTCTTTCAGATGGCTGCATTAAAGTCAGTTCTTGAACCATCAGAAAGATATCACAGCATAAAATGTAAGTTTCCCAGTTCTGACTCTTAATATAATTTTAAAATTGGAAGTCTGTATGTTCCCTGACTATATATGATATCTATTAATAATCATAATTTAACTATGGCAATTGACCCAAGATATTTAAATATTTTAAATTCCAGATTTTAATTTTTTTTATGTATTTGTAAAGTAAATTTTATTTTTTGTACATTGGGATAAAAGTATTATTAAATATTTTATTAATATTTTTGTGATATTAATTTCTAGATATTTCTAAGACATCTGGAAGGTATTCAAAGTTGCCTCAATTCCAGACAAATGAGAGGCTGTGGTATATGGACATATAGTCAGAGCTGATCTGGAACCCATTGTGAGACAGGTACTTGCACTCGGCCCACAATCTAGTGACCTCAAGGATCCTTTTTTCCAAGCCCCCTCCCATTTCCATCTTCTATTTATTCTCTTCAACTTAATCCTTCCAACGATATATATGAACAGAGCTGACAAAGGATTACAGTACTTAGATCCTCTAACAATTCTAGTTTAATTCTGCATTGATCTTGTGCTCCTACCTGCCCAATTTGCTTTGTGCTTATAATAGCAATAGCATTTAGACTTATATACCTCTTCACAGTGCCCTCTCTAAGTGGTCCACAGAGTCAGCATATTGCCCCAACAGTCTGAGTTCCCATTTTACCAACCTTGGAAGGATGGAAGGCTGAGTCAACCTTGAGCCTGGTGAGATATTAACTTTTAAAAAATATTTTGCCATTATTTGTGTTTTATATACTTATGCCACAACTAATATAAAATACAGAACCTCGCTCAATAACTGATTGCTTAGCAACCATTTGAAGTTATGCTGCACCCCAAAAGCAATTTTTGGGATTAGGATTTGAAGTTCAAATAGCCACCATTCTCATGGTCACATGATCACATTTTGGGTGCTCGGCAAATGGCCCACATTTATGTCTGCAATTTATAACACCTTTTGCCAGAAACTAGCATTTATTTCTAATTTGTGAAAAATGGATTCACTTAACCACTACAATGATCATTTTTTAACCCCAGTGTCTGCTTAATGACTGCTGCAAAAAAAATGTAATAAAATTGGGTCAGTCACTTGCTGACCTGCTTAATGACTGGTATGATTTACATTGGTAATTTACAGATGTAAGTTAAGGACTATCTGTAATTTCAAACTTTCATGTTATAACTAGCAAGCTTCTTATGAGTACCAAATGCTAAAAGATTCTATTGTGGTGTCTTCTTCCCATCGAGTTCTTTAAACATTCATTCATTCATTTTTCATAAGTATTCTTTAGATTTATTTGTTCCCATTCAATTGGGAGACAGAGTAATAATCTCTCTTCCTTGTGGCTGAAAAGCAAGCTTGAAAGGAACTCCTCATTTATACCATATGCTTCTTTTTAATAATTCTTCTGTTGGTGGTTTGAAGGCTTTTTTTTAATATAGCACGGCAGTTTAATTTCTCATGGAAAAAAAATAACATTTTCTCCATTCCAATTTATCTCTTTGAGTCCATGAGCTTTTTCAGAACATTTTCTTTCACCTGATAATTTATACAGTTTAGTATATAACTTGATTTTGGCATTAGATTGAACTAAGGAGAAAAGACTCAATAGACATATTCAACATCATTATCTGAAATTTAGTAGCTTGTCGTTAGATTTTGAGAAAAGTTACTGAATTAAAATAATATTTCATTCATATTCCATGATTTTTCTAAGTCTTCAATCAGTTCCAAACCCATCTGGGTGACCTCTGAAACCTGAGAAGATGAATTTTTAAATCTTATTAACTTGTTCATTCATACCTACCAAGTTTCTTCAAATCATACCTACCAAGTATCTCATTCTCCCTTTAGGCTGAGTTGCTTAATCATATTTCTCATCTAGTCAACCTGGATGCTTTTTCTCAAGTAGCAGTCAAATTTCTAGCTATCCAAGATTTTTCAGCCTCCATTTATTTCCAGAGCAGGCATCCTTAATTCCTTTGCCATTTTAGGGATTATCATTTTTACACATCTCTTTATTGTTACATTTGTCATTTATTTAGATATTAGTAAAAAAGTAAATAGCAAAAAATATCAGAAAAACTCAGTCAGGAAGGAAACAATCAACTCACCACATATTCTTCTTGGTGGCCAGTTACACCATGATTGCTATTCCCAAAGAGGGAATATTTAGTTGTAAACTCAATTTTAAGGTGGTTTTCAAAGTACATTAAGCCTATCATTGTAAAAACTCTAGGTATAGGTGGAAAACAGGCTTGAAAAATGCCAGTCAGATGAAGCAGATGCATCTCTGGAACTCCCATGTCCAGTCTTAAACCCAAGCGAACATGGTTATAGAAAGCAGTCTTAAACAACCTAGCCTGGCTAGGTGGCTCAGTGGCTAAGACACTGAGCTTGTAAATCAGAAAGGTCGGCAGTTCGGTGGTTCGAATCCCTAGTATAGATGTCCTGGGTGAGCAGGGGGTTGGACTAGATGACCTCCAAGGTCCCTTCCAACTCTGTTACTGTTACCAATGGAAATAACCTGGCGAGAAGGGAGGACAATGTGAGCTGTAGTAAATGTTGCTACTATTGCAAATTACAACTAATGAACATGTCAGTAACCCCATTGTCAGGGAATCATACTAACTTGTATCCAGGGCAAAAGTTAGAATAGAATAGAATAGAATAGAATAGAATAGAATAGAATAGAATAGAATAGAATAGAATAACAGAATTGGAAGGGACCTTGGAGGTCTTCTAGTCTAACCCCCTGCCCAGACAGGAAACCCTACACCACTTCAGACAAATGGTTATCCAACATCTTCTTAAAATTTCCAGTGTTGGAACATTCATAATCATAATCATAAATTTATTTGTCAAGCATATATAAGATAACAGGTAAAAGTATAAACATAATTTGAATACATGAAAAGAGTAAATAAAAAGATATATTAGGACAGGGATGATAGGCATGCTGGTGCACCTATGCACGCCCCTTACAGACCTCTTAGGAATGGGGTGAGGTCAACAGTAGACCTCACTTTCACAACTTCTGCAGGCAAGTTGTTCCACTTATTAATTGTTCTAACTGTCAAGAAATTTCTTCTTAGTTCTTAGTTGCTTCTCTCCTTAATTAGTTTCAACCCATTGCTTCTTATCTTATCCGCAGGTGCTTTGGAGAATAGTTTGACTCCCCCTTTTTGTTGCAACCCCTGAGATATTGGAAAACTACTATCATGTCTCCCCTAGTCTTTCTTTTCATTAAACTAGACATACCCAGTTCCTGCAACCGTTCTTCATATGTTTTAGCCTCCAGTCCCCTAATCATCTCTGTTGTTTCAGGAGAAGAGGAAAAGAATACTTTAAACTGGAAAAAATTAAAGACAGCTTGCTAGAGGCAAGCTAGAGGCTGGAAATAAGACAAAAGCAACAACATCCAAGAGCCTTGGATAGTACAGTGGTCTAAAGCACCCTGTTATTAACACAGCTGCCTGCAATTATTGCAGGTTCGAATCTCACCAAGGCTCAAGGTTGACTCAGCCTTCCATCCTTTCTAAGGTAGGTAAATTGAGGACCCAGTTTGTGGGGGCAATAAGCTGACTTTGTATAAATATACAAAAAGTATGAAGGCTATTGCTTAGCGCATTGTAAGCCGCCCTGAGTCTCCGGAGAAGGGCGGCATATAAATCAAATTTTTTAAAAAAAATCATGAGGACATGGTACACAAAAGAGGTAGAAAAGTTGCATGATCATATTGCAATGGTTATGAGGAAGAACTCAAGCTGTAAAAAATTTACTTTTTAAAAGAAGATTATTTGCTGAAAAAGAGTTGGATGATTTATGGATTTGCACATAGATAAGGGATGGGTTATAGGATGAAGATTCTGTCTTCTCCATGACAGCATTTTAGATGCATGACACATTCAGAGGAGTCCCCATTTTCTTCTTTTGCTGGCTAAATATTCAGTAAAATATCCCATTGCGAACCGGTAGTAAAGATAAGTAGAACCCATCATATTTAGCATTTTGGATTTTCCTCTGCTGTAGGAGAACCTAAGTAGGCAGGCTAAGGTCAGAGCTTAATATCAAGAATTATGCTCAGTAACTGGATTTCTGCTATACTATTACTTTCCGCTTCTCATGGTATAGTATTGTTAGCCCTGGTTGCTACAGCTTAACACAAAATGTTATTTCAACTTTCTCTATCAAATTTTAAGGCCTTCTGTGGGAGAAGGAGAATTTCTCCAATGGCTTTTTAAGACTAAGGTATTTTCTACCTTAACAATTTATATCACATTATATATAATCAGAGTAACAATACTTGTATAAACATTAGCTCCATTTTTAAAGAGATAAGTTATTTCATTTCTTTTTGAACAAGTGAAGCATGTAGAGACAAGAAGGCTATAAACTGCTAAAGGGATTATTGTACAGTAAGAATAGTACAATCATATTGTAAGATAAAGAGCCAGTAGCCAACCCATAAAAATTTTAGAAATTGTCTTGTCATGTTAAAGAATTTCTAAAACAAACTATGTTTAAAGATAAAATGAAAAATGGTAGAAAAAAGCACCATTTCTTTGCTTAGTAATTTTGCATTCTTATGTGTAGTGCTGATATGAGAGACAGAAATTGTCATCAAGCATGAGTGGAGGCATACTGTGATTAGAAATTCTATGTGACTTGGCCAATGAGTTTGCTGTCACAAGTGGTTGCTATGCTGCCTATATCCTCATGATGTATGTATGCGCAAGGGCCATCCTGGATACCAACAAGAAATCATATAAAAAATCAATTTTCTGCAAGTATGACAGACTCCAATGATGTATAATGGAGAATTCGCCCATGCAAATACTTGGCTACCAGAAAAACGTGGCAGCATGCAGCTTGAATCTTGTCTTCTGAAATATGTCCACTCAAACTGAGAGGCACAGGAAAATATTAAGAGAGATCAGACATTGTTCATAATATCTGAAGTGGTAATTCTGTTTTCTTGTAAGCACACAAGATAATAAGATAAATTCATTGTAAAATGTTAAAACCAAAGACTTTTGTATTAGAAGGCTTTTCATCTCTTCCTTCCTCATACAATATTTGAGACAATGTCTATATTTGGAACAGACTCTAAAATATAAAGTTGATGCAAGTCCATTAACAATAAAATGTTAAAAGTATCCAAGATCTGAGAATCTATACAAATCACTCATACAAAGTCTACATTATAGGGTTGGCCAGTCCACAAACCAGATGTGATTGAGCCCTCCAGCTTTCCATTTTTGTAGTTCCTCTTGCATCCAATTTTAAGTTGCCAAAATTCATTGGCAACATAGGCAATATGCAGTGACATTTTTTGTCATTGAATACTGAAAAAGATCAATAACAGGAGTTGGAGGCCTTCTATTATTGAGACATATCATTCACTGATTAATTCATAACATTTCAAAAATTACTGCTTGGTTGGACAACAGTCATATTTGCTTATCCTTTGATATAAAAATGGATGATACTTAAATTATATCCACTTCAGACCTCTAAATTATTTATTTAGTGTATGGCATAGAAAACATGGATAACAGTAATAAAATTATATAGAAGGAGCATATAATACCATGGTACATGTATGATAACATATGCAGTCAATTTTGTAAGATTTCAGAATAAAATAAGTCTTCTATATATTAATATCTAGGCCATTTATCCAATTAAGTGTAGTATTCGTTAATTAGAGAAAGTCTGCTTTTCTCCTGTATAAGCTCTCAAATGGCAGGTAGTGAATATGTGATCCAGTGTCTGATGAGACTCACCACAGCCATAATCAGGGGAGGATAATCTGCCCCATTTAAACAGAGAGTCTTGGCAGATACCATGCAAGATCCGGATCCTATTCAGAGTTGAAAAATCCAATTTACTTCCCACTGGGATTTTACATCAAGGTTAGCATAATGCAGTATCAGTGGAGGGTTTCTGGATTTAAGCCTTATAGATAGATAGTATGGCATATTGAAATGGACCAAAAGTTGTGGATTACTGATAGGGCTTTCTTTTTTTCTTTTTCTTTTTGCAAACTCTTAGAAGTTCATCTTGTCATAAGCCTGATGGAGCAATATGGCTTGGTATGGGAAGTCAGCACACCACTTATTATCTGCATTGTATTGTTCAGCCTAGCATCCAGTTTATTTGTATGGCAGCCGTTCATATAGACAGGGCTATGATGTTTAGCTGTAGAGTACACCAATCCCAATGCTTGAGCTTGTCACCCTATTAACTTCCACAAAGTTTATGGAGCATGTGAATTCTAATATTAATTTTTACTGCAAACTCTTTCTTATAAGAGAGAGTGCGATCTAATATTACACCAAGGTGTTTTGGAAAAGAGTTATGATGTGGAAGGCTGTTATTTAAGTATACCAGGTGTATCAAACTCAAGGCTGATGGACCATATCTGGCCCACAGGGTGCTTAGATCTGGCCCGCAAGGTGGTCCTAGAAACAGTGAAGGCCTGTGGTGCCTCTGTCAGTGAAAATGAAGCTCAGGAGGGCTGTGTGTGGCCTTCCCAAGCTCCATTTTCACTGGCAAAGCCCTTGGGCCACCACAGGTGCCCCCCATGTGAGTGATGTCGAGCTGGTCACACCCACCCTGATCATGCCAGCTGCCCCCCACCCCCACCCCGAGGTTAACACAATCCCGATGCAACCCTCAATGAAATCAAGTTTGACACCTTGAAGTATACCTTTGGAACTTTTTTGTTTGTTTGTTATAAGGGTGAAACACTTTTTTTCCCCTCATGCTTGGGGTGAGTCTCCAGTCAGGAAAGAGATTTCTCTGAGCTTTTAGATCTTCTGTGATGAAATTGTCAGCATCTTCCATATGTTCAACTTGGGTTGCCAGAACTAGGTAAGCAAATTTCCTTATTAAATAATCCCCCACTAATCAAATCTACCTTAAGTGTAACTCAAATCCGAGATTAACTTTATTAACATCAAGAAAGTTAGGTTCAAATAGTGAAGAACTAAAGTATGTGAAAAAAATTACTAAATATTGTTGCGGCAGATTTTTATTGCTCCATATTCAATCTAAACAAACAACAATGGGGACTGAATGTGCTGAAGGAAATTCACTGGAAACACATTCAATATTTTAAAGGCATTGTTTTAATAAGTGAAACACATGCATTTATCAGAATAGTTTGAATTTTAGCCTTTGTCCCCAAATGTATTATATTACAATGATAAATGTGTCATGTTGGTGTAAAAAGGAGCAATGCCATTAGACAAATATCTATGATTGTAGTACTAAGATCTCTTTCTATATCATTTCAAATTTGCAAACAAAATATGGCTGTGACATTTATTGAAGCTTTTATTGCTTCTCCTGTGGTTCTTAGACCTAGAGCATAACATGAAAAATCTGCATATCCTTGCATTTAGGGAATGCTTGTGTGTGTGTTGTGTTGTGTATACATGCACAAAAATAATAAGCAATGCCAGATCTATTTTACTTATAAGTTTTTCTTATTAAAATCGTAACCATTTCATTAATCAATTTTAAACAGATCCACTTCATATTATGCAACACAGAATGGCTCAGATACTTTAACAGAATTGAGAGTTCTGCTATGGAGGCTTTTAGAGGTAGCAGTGGTTGTTGTTGCTATTATTATTACTAGTATTATTATTTTAAAGTTATCCTTCCCTGGCATTGTGTACTTCTTTCGAAGTGTGATTAAATAATCACAAGAAATGCCTCCAAGGGCTAATCTGCTTTATTTCCCAGATTTTCACCTTGGGGACATATTGTCCCTTGTCCCTGAAGCCTCAGGGACAGAAGGGGACGCCACAGGATGGCTCAGCAGGAAGCTGCGATCCTGATGAAACAGTGTTCAGTTAATGAAGGCATGGCCCATGGCCTCTGCTGGTATGCCATATGTTTGAAGAAATGCTAATGACTACAATTCAAATACCTTTTTCATCTTAACTATATGTAAATGTCTTTATAAATGCTTGCTTATAAATATACTATCACATTTTAAAAAGCTAAGTGCTAATGTTGCTTTCAACATCTATAATACACAATAATTAAAACTTTAGCAATTCTGCTTAATTATACCTTATGGGAAACTGTACAGTAATTTATAGAAATTAAGCAGAAAAAAAAACCTCAGAAGATCAACAGAAAGAAAGCAGGGGAGGAGGAATTAAATAATAAACCTCTTCCATCATTAATATACCTCCAAAAATTGTTGGGAAAGAAGCAACAGAAGGCCATTTGAAATATAGCTGAGATGTAAGAGAAAGATTAGCTAGGGAACTTACAACATTCCTTGAAGAGCAGTGCGTCTCAGTTGTACCAGTTATTTTGCACATGTATATAGAGACATTCTCTATAATCTCAGCATTTTTTTCCAGCATGGTATTCTTATTTATAATCATTTATTTTCTTTTTCCAAAATCTGTTTTTTTTTAAAAAAAATTAAAAATCTGGTGATTGCAGTGATAGCAGAGATGTTGTTGATGATGATGATATAAATTACTTTAGTTAAGATCCTTGAGCCTTAACATACCAAGTTTGTTGTTTGGAGATCAAAGTCTAGAAATGAATAATAAAAAGAGCTTGTAAGATTATTGTCATATGTATCTTCCTTAATATCTGACAAAATATTATTCAAAAAGGAATAGGGAATTCTAGGTGAAAACGTAATAAAGATTTTTGATACAGATGCTAAATGTAAATAGATAACCTATTAAACAGACTATCTAAGAAAGTGCCCTAGAATCATTGGTCAGATATCTTCAGCTGACTGGCAGCTGTGTAAGTTACAGGAATAAACATTTCTAGGCCTAGCTACAGATAAAACAGATTGGACCTAGGATGTTGTATGCATGCAAAAGAGGCGTTCTCCCTTTAAGCCAGATATGGGGAACAATGGCCCCTTTACGAGGCCATCATTCTCCACATGGCTGGCTCAGGAATTCTGGGAGTTGAAGTCCAGAAGTCATGAAAGGGCTATAATTCCTTATCCCTGCTCAAGGCCAACATTTCTTAACCTTGACAGCTTTCAGATATATGGCCTTCAGCTTCCAGAATTCCCCAGCCACTACTGCTGACCAGAGAATTATGAAAGGTGAAGCCTACATATCTGAAATCTGCCAAGATTAAGAAAGCTGTGGACTTATAAAGCAAATACTATATATGGTACTTTATGTGTAATAGTAAAATTATAACAATATACTTTTCTTATTTATTTATTTATTTATTTATTTATTTATTTATTTATTTATTTTTAAACTTTATATGCCGCCCTTCTCCGGAGACTCAGGGTGGGTTACAATGTGTTAATGTTTCCTACATTGGCAATTTCTAAACATATTGAACCCCTAGGATTCATAGGCAATAGCCATGCCATTTGGGAATTTGGGGAGTTGAATTCTGAAAATTGTTAAGACTGGGAACCATTCCACTTGCAAGCATATAAGAAAAATGCATACCAGAGGAAGAAAGGTAAATGAAGAAATGTTGGTCCAATGTCATGATGCAAGTTCTGTTCTTTTATACTCACACTGTGATGTTGCATGAATGGATGTAAGGGGACGAACTTGTGTGATAACATCAGAACACATCTTTTAGCATCTTGAGCAAATCTCCAATTGCTGCAGATTTTTAAAAATTTTTGTTATTTATATGCCGCCCTTCTCCGGAAACTCAGGGCGGCTTACAATGCGTTAAGCAATAGCCTTAATACTTTTGTATATTTTATACAAAGTCAGCTTATTGCCCCCACAAACTGGGTCCTCATTTTACCCACCTTAGAAAAGATGGAAGGTTGAGTCAACCTTGAACCTGGTGAGAATTGAACTCGCAGTAATTGCAGGCAGCTGGATGTTAAATGCTGCCTTAGTAGGAGGCATTAGCCTCCTACACCACTCAGGCTCCTCAGATGCAACTGAGAAGGATGCTCTATGTCTACATTGCACAATTTGGAATAGTGGAAAAGCTAAATGTTTAAACAAGTCAGAATTTTAAGTTTGGAATTAGTCAATTTTTATTGTATAATTTCTAAATGACAGCAGCTGAATGCCTGGCATGAACATTGAATCAAAAGTGCAAAAAGTAAAATCTTCCATGAGGCTGAAGCCCTGATGGATTTCAACCAGAGACCTTTAACTGACAATCTCATTTAGATCCAGGAATCTAAAAAAATATGCATGAAGTTTCCTTACCTATCAGGGTGCCCCCCCCCCCCAATAGAGTAGACATTCCAAAATGGGATTAGTACTACTTTTCATTGCAATGGAATTTCAGTCATGTAGAAATCCCATATTTACCACAGGGCATGGAAAATGATTTTTAACAAGTTAAAAGGGAAGACAAACTAAAACCATAAATGTAAGGTGACCAGATTTTAACATTGGTAAAGAGGGACACCTGTGGGGGTGGCTTATTTTGTGGCCGTGGCTTGGAGGTCATGTGACTGGATGGCCATGGCTATGTGTATAGGGACTACTCAGAGGGCTGAAAAAAGTCATTTCTGACAGGGCCTCACACTTTTGAATGGTCCTCACACTTATGACCATCCTCACATTTATGCCCATGCAGCATTCTTAACAACCATGTCACTCATTTCACAACTGCTTCTCTTCACCATGGTGACAAGATAGGGCAAAAACGTAAAATGTGAGGACAGTCGTAAATTCGAGGACTGGTCAAAAGTGCGAGGACCAGTCAAAAATAACTTTTTCAGCCCTCTGAGTGGTCCATATGCATAAAAGGATACAGCAATAGAGAGGGATGAAGGAAGGGAAGGGAAATTAGAGTAGCAGTGAGGAAGAGAGGAGGAGAAGAAGAAAGGAAGAGGAAGTAGGGAGGGAAGAAAAGAGAGAGGTGGTAGGTTTGAGGAGAAAGATTGCTGTACAATAAAAAAGATGAAAGGGAAGAAAACCAACCCCAAACAAATATAAAGATATTAAGATAAAGAATGAATTGTTAAACTTTAAAGAATAAAAGAGAACAAATATGAATAAATAGCAATAATTAGAAACACACATACAAACATACAATGTATTTTCTTTGAACAGAATATTTGGTCTGTTCACAAATTTAAACAGTGTTTAGTCATTTCACTTAAATTTACTATTTCTATATTTCCTTTTTGTCATATTTATTCCTCATCTATTTAAAAAAAAAAACAATATTACCCTTCATCCTCATCTCTAATCTTAATCAAATTCAATTTTTCCCTTCTATTCTATATTATACCCCTTCCCATTGTCATCTATTTTTATATCCATCCTCACATTGGTTAATTATGTAATATTACAGTTGTTTAATACAAATTCAACATTTTAATATAAATCAATTAGTTATATAACTATCTTTTTTGTATATTAATCAATATGAACATGAATATTACAATTATTTCCATGCAATCCAATTTCTTACAAATCAATTAATTAAATTTACCAATTATAAAAAACCAAATAATTTCCCCCATATATTCTTCCAAACCACAACTTAAACATTTCTGCTTTCAACACAATATACAATTAATAGTATCTCAATTATTACAATTCCCTAGTTAAATAGAGCTTTTTTTTCTTTTGTGTTTTAAAATCTTGAACCTCCTCTTTTGGCCTAAATTTCCCATTGTTTGCAGTTTTGCACCTACCTTTTTTGGTGAGGAAAAAGAAAAAGAAAAAGAAATCTCTCTGTCTCATTTTGTCACGTTGCAGCAAAGAGCCTGCTTTAGTTTCAGTTTCGCTTTTAAGCATAGCTAGGGGAAAAAATCTGCACCTCTTTGCAGCTAGCTGGAAACAGAGCCCTCCGAAAAACAGCTGAGAGCAAATCAGCTGAGAATCGGGAGGCCTTTGAAGCCCCGCGGCAAGAATTTAAAGAGGTTTTTTTCCCTCTGGCCTTCAGCTGGGACTCAGGAGGCAGCAATAGATTGGGAGTGGGCGGGGTAAGCAAACCCCGTTCTCCCGCCGTTCCCTAGCTTGTCCTGCATTCCTTCCAAAAAGCGGGACTTTTTTTAAAATGACTCCGGACGCGGGACAAATCATTGAAAATCGGGACTGTCCCGCCAAAAGCGGGACGTCTGGTCACCTTACATAAATGGCACATAAATAACTGCACTTAATTTTTAATATGTTCATTATTTGTATACTGCCTAATTCCTTGTATTAGACATTCAAGGAAGCTAACAAAAAAAAAAGATGACAATTTATAATGATTTTAAAGACACATTGAAAGAAAAGTAATAAACAGGGTAAGAGCATGAAACCAGTGTAGTGTACCGAAGCTGCAGTAAAAACCAGCAAAGGACAGTTCTCTTAGCAGGCTCAAAGCCTGCCTAAACAAGAAAGGGGGCAAACCAGTTCAGAAGGGAGAAAAAAGTATGAGCACAATTGTCCCAAAAAACCAGTCTTGCATTGCTGCCAAATAAACCTAAGACATTGGAGGGACACAAAGGAGGGCAACTGCTGTTGAAGCAATAAATAACAAGCAACGAGCCAGTACATGTCATTCCTTATTCTCTTCTGTTTCTAAGAATGAAATAGACTAAAGTCAAGGGGAGACAGAAGCTTCAAAATGTATTGACTTAGTGGAGGACCCTTAACCTCTGCTTTCAAAACTGCTTGCAAACTGCCCTTCCTCAGCTCCAGTATATAGCACGAAAGCATCAGAGAGCCAGAGTTCTTTGCACTGGAGGTACCCTGAAAGCTAATTATCTCCTGAGAACTTGCAAGAATCTTAAGGGTTATGCACAAGATGTTAACTAATCACACAGCTCCCAGATATTTGTAACATGCAGTGTGACTGTGAGGTTGCATTTAAATGAGCGCCAGGCATGATTACTGATGTGTTGTTTGTTAGTGCTGCACAGCAAGCAAAATGCTACATTACACGGTGCCAAATTCACAATAGTTGCTAGTTTATGCTTCAGAGAGGAAAGAAAGCATACAACGATTAATCAGGGTGCAGTGTTCCACAGGCGGTATTCAATAATAAGAATAATAAACTAAGGAGTACTTGAGGAGAAAATAGATGACAAAATTAATTACAAATTGCAAATATCATGCAAATGAATGCAAGACAAAGAGGTGAGATATGCATATTTTTATGTAAAAATATTATTCAAATTATTATCTTTTTTTAACTCACAGGAGCATCAATAACTAATAGGGCCAGGAGCTACATCAGAACATTGTACATTCATTTAAAACTTCTACATGTAACCAGCATTAATAGTAAATTAGTGTTTTTAAGTGAATGACCAAACAAATAGATTTTAAAATTTATCATAAACAAATGGATTTTAAAACAAATTAAAACTTTTAGATAGTTATTACATGCTTTGCAAAATTCTTGAAGAACTTCAACAGTAGAAACCAATTTAAGGATTATTAGAGTTTGGGTATTTGTGTATTTTGAAAGTGGAAATTGCCTGTGCTACTCCTGAACAAGCAACCAAGGAAACATTTGTGGATACATATTTTTGAATGAACATCTGAATAGAGAAGGCTTGTCCAAATGTTTAGGTAAACAGTGATTATATAATCATACACGTGCATAACTGAAGACATGTAGGATATGCAGAGCATAAAAGTTCCTTGGTCATTTAAATTTATTTTTAAAGAATCTGTCTCACAGCTTTTTGTTTTCAGTGAAAAAAATCAAGAGATAAAGGTGAATATGTGGACATTTTATAATCTGTTATAGTCATAGTCTCTGGGATGAAAGACGCCAGCTGAATCTTTTCCAGCATCACAAGGCCATCAAATATCAAGGATTTTTGTGAGGATTCAGAAAGTCAGGTTGACTGGTACAGATTAGAAGATTCCTGTTCTTACTGGAACAGTTTGATTCAATTTTAGAAAATATCTGGTCTAACTTCACTTTTACAGGCAAATCACTTTTAATTTTTTTTTTTGCTTGAAACTAAAAGAAATGAAATTTTAACCTGGGGATTTGATAATTGAACTGCTTATGAACATAAAAGTACTGTGTTCTATCTGTGCTATGGTTTACTCTAATCTAAAAAGTCATTATATTGCAAGCTTGTATCTGAGGGGTCCTTGGTGCTCTCTGAGCTTGCTTGTTTTCTTGTAGACGTTTCATTATCCATACTAGGTAACATCATCAGTGCTCATAAGGAGTGCAGTTTGCTGTCAGTTTATATTCCAGTGGCTTGCCTGTCAATGTTGGTGGGGGTGGTCTTAGAGATTCTTTGTTTGGGCTCTTTGCTATTGGCTTCATTGGCAGTTTCTTGACTGGGATATTGTTTACTTGATTGTTGATCTGATGATAACCTTGGAGTTAATCTATGTTGATCTGGGTGCTAATTGCTTGGCCCTTTTTGTTCCTTTTGGGGCTGGGTGACAGTCTATCGATGTTGTTAATGTCTGTGTGTCTATTGATGTCTGATTAGTCAAAGTGCCAGGGTTCTTGAAATTCCCTGACATTTTTCGACTTGGTTTGTTCTAGGATAGTCACATTTTTCTAATTGAAACTATGATTAAATCTGTCTATATGTTGTGAAGTTAAAATTTTTAATCATGTCTTCTAACTGCTAGTTGGTGCTCATAGAAGCATTCTACCAGTCTTCTGCTTGTTTGTCCTACATAATGGTTATTGCAATCCTTAAACTGTATTTCTAGATGACTCCTAGTTTTTCTTCTGATGTGTAGGGTCTTTTGGTCTGCTTAGGATATTTTGAAGGGCTTTAGTTGGCTTGTGTGCTATGCTGATTTATGAGGTTTCTGAGAATTCTGAATATCCATTTTGTTTGAATATGTTGTATAGATGTTCTACTTCTTTCTTCTGCTGTTCTGGGTTGCTGCTGTGTGTTTGGGCTGGTCATCAATAATATCTCAGAAACAATTAACAGACTACTACAACAACCACATGGAATCAGCATAGTACAAAGCCAATTAAAGCCCTTCAAAGCCCATCTACAACATATAATGTATGAACTGCAATGACCATTATGTAAGACAAACAGGCAGAAGACTGGCAGAATGCATCCACAAACACAAACTAGCAGACATGATGAAAATTATTTAATTTCACACATATAGACAGATTTAACCATAGCTTCAATTGGGAAAATGTGACCATCCTAGATCAAGCCAAGTTCAAAAATGCCAGGGACTTTCTAGAAGCCTGGCACTCTGACAAATCAGCCATCAATAAAGCTATAGACATTGGCAACATCTATAGTCTATGCAAAAGGGACTATCACCCAGCTCAAAAAAACAAACAAAAATGCCCAAGTATCTCTCCACTAGCACCCAGATCAGCATAGATTAACTCCAAGATTAACATCAGACCAACACTCAAGTAAACAATGTTCCAATCAAGAGCATTGTTTTGCTGGCTGGGGAATTTTGGGAGTTGAAGTCCACAAGTCTTGAAGTATACATGGCAGCATATCTATGTTTAATGCTTCAGAGAAGAAATCCAGGGTTTTAGTTTATTTATTTATTTAATTGTCAATAAGTACAAGGAAACAAGTATCAGTATAAACAGACATGGACACATGAAAAAATGGCATAAATAAATTTATATAAATAGGCAAAACATAGCCATAAACACATAAAATGAGTACATATAAATGGGGACAGTAGGACTAGGATGGTAGGCATGCTGGTGTACTTATGCATGCCCTCTTAGGGACCTCTTAAGAAACATATAAGATCTGCAATAGACAGTTTAAGGTAAAAGGTATGGGGGTTAGAGAAATTAACAACAGGATCAGGTAGAGTGTTCCAGACATTTACTACTTTATTGCTGAAGTCATATTTTCTGCAATCAAGATTAGAGCGAATTACATTTAGTTTGTATCTATTGATAAACCTTGTGTTATTGCGGTTGAAGTTAAAGAAGTCATTAACAGGTAGGACGTTAAGGTAGACAATCATGTGTACTAAGCTTAGGTTGGAATGTAGACAACATAGCTCAAGGTTATCCAGGCCTAAAATTTCGAGCCTGGTGGTTAAGGAATTTTATTGTGAGCAGAGGAGTTGAGTACTCTTCTTGTAAAATACCTCTGGACTCTCTCTAATGTATTAATATCCGAAATACAGTGTGGGTTCCAGGCAGGTGAGCAGTATTCAAGGATAGGTCTGGCAAGGGTTTTGTATGCCCTGGTTAGAAATATAGCTGTCAGCATTCCAAGTTACATCCGTTCCAGTGCTGACATGGGGAAAAAAAAGAGAGAGAGCAGTTTTGACTTTTCACCCATTTACTTATCCGGCAGATAATATCACCTAGGAGATGGGATGGGAGGGGGACATTCCTGTGAGGTGAAGTAGTGAGAGTGACTTGGAAGATGGCCAATGAGACGCTAGAATTGGGGAACGGAAAGGGAATGGTTTGGGGGTCAGCAGGTCAGTACTGGCACCAACGGAGTCGGGACCAGACAGGTTGTTCTAAATAAAAGAAAGATTTCATCAAAGACTATTTGTTTGGAAATGCGATTTATTTAAGACAACATCAGAACCTGACAATAGCGTTACCAGAGAGAAAACTTTGTAAAATAAGGTTGACAACTCTTAATGCCTTTTTAGCAATGTTGTTACAGTGAGCTTTGGGTCTTAGATCTTTTGAAATGAGTACTCCTAGGTCCTTGACAGAGTGTGGGTCATCTTTTAGATCGCTTCTGCCCAGCTTGTATTTGATGTTCTGATTTTTATTGCCAATGTGCAGGACTGAGCATTTGTTAGCAGAGATTGCCAGACTTTAGTTCCTATCAGCTCTTAGATAACATAGCCAATGACAAGAAATTGTAGGAATTGTAGTCCCAAAACATCTGGAGAAATTGGTCTTGTTATACTGATTTGAAGTGCAGAGCTACATATGGTAAACAAAGACATAACTGACAAGAACAGTCATTTCCTCTCTCTCCTGCCCTAATCAAACTATTATTACTTGGGGAAGAAGTATGGAAAAGTATCAGGAACCAAACAACTTTCTTCCAGCAAGATAATATTCAAACTTGTCCTGATCAAATAACAACTTGAATGATGTTATTTGTTAGATGCTTCTGGGTAATAGCTGCCATTTCTATCAGGCCTCATCCCTCCAGGAATGAATATAATCTCCTGGATTGCAAATACAACAAAGTGTATTACTGCACTTTAAAAAATATCACACTTTGTTTTGTGGAATCTATATAGATTCATTTTAGGATTACTTTTCTAGTCTTTAATATGCTAGAAGACTTAAAATCATTCTGAGGAAAACAACAGTGACTAAGAAGAATTCTGCTGTTGCAATTATTGTTAAGGATACCTAACCCTACACTTTGATGAAACAAATTTAACTTTTGAAAATGAATGAAAAGGCCCGTGTTCAGAGAGTCATCATATGGGGATTTGATGCTTGATTGTCTTTTTTAGCTTTCCTCTTAATTTTGGTCTTTAAAGCTGGCTAGATTCAGAAAGAAAGAAAAAACAATTTGCCTGGGTATAGAGATTATTTTCAAGGCCTTGTGTAAATGCATAGTGTTCCACTTCCAAGAAAATAGTTATGTAGAAACAACATGCAGTCTTTTCAGTTATCTATTTGCAAGCATTCATTTGCAACTGTAAATAGATGATAACCAATAAAGAGTTTTGTACCGAGCATCCAGTCATAACAACATCTTGGCATTCACCTTGCATTCCAAGGTGTAATTAGAGTAGCTTCATAAAAATCCTTTTTTTAAAAAATGCTACCCAGCACTTTACTTTAGCTGTGAAATCCCTCTCCATTCCTATATTCAAATCTTCAGTTTAATGCAGTGCCACAGAGGCTTAGATATCTTTTTTTTTAAAAAATTGATTTATATGCCACCCTTCTCCGGAGACTCAGGGTGGCTTACAATGCATTAAGCAATAGCCTTCATACTTTTGTATATTTATACAAAGTCAGCTTATTGCCCCCACAAACTGGGTCCTCATTTAATCTACCTTAGAAAGGATGGAAGGCTGAGTCAACCTTGAGCCTGGTGAGATTCAAACTTACAGTAATTGCAGACAGCTGGTGTTGATCACTATGCTTTTAGTCTGCTGAGCTAAACTAGGCTCCTATCTACAGGGAGATATCTACAGGGAGAATGATTTTGAGACTGACTGGGAACAATTTGGGAGTTAGCAATGGGAGATAGATGATCAGGTTGGTTCTTTCAATTATGCATGACTAAAACATCCATGTCCAATTTTCTTTTGGGGGGTGAGGGAAGTCTCACAAACCACAAGCTCAAAATGAAAACTAGCAGGAGTTATTTGAGAGATGCTTAAATACATGCAATCAGGAGGCCAATATCTATCATTATGGAAATCTTTAATGTGTGTAGAACTCAATGTCTGTTCTGAACTTTTAAAGGAAAAGTTTACAAGAATGGAGGAGGGCAACTATGACAGCTGTGGGGCATATTAGTAGACCCTACGAATGAAATAAATGTAGAGTGGTTGGTAGTTCATTGATCAACCAAACTGTCTCTGGTCTGAATGAATTGTTAAGATTATGTGCCCATGACTCAGCTAGGCACTTGTAAAAAAAATCAAATCTCAAATCAATCACTCTAAGTGGCAGGACACACAGCAGAAGAACAGAAACTCAACATATTGATTTATCTTTCCTCTTATGTTAGATTGTCAACCTTTTAGTCCCAGAAGGGTAAATAGGACATTGTATAAATTATTCTTAGCAGTGCTGACAGCTGCTACCTCTTGTCTTTCAATGTAAGCAAAAGTTACAGATCCAGTTTCATTATTATTTAAGGAACCAACAAAAGTTCATATTGTTTATGTCCCCCCTGACTGAGTTCCATGCAAGAAATGAATGCTTTCTTGTATTTTTTTATACACACAAAGATATAAGTTTGTATATGAATACGAGCATGAGCACCGTCACAGTTCCAAACCGGTAGCGAAGGTAAGTGAAACCCATTACTGGTGTAAGTTCACAAGGCAAGATCTGTAAGTCATAAACAAGGTTTAAGATTCATAAGCAAGGTTCAGAGTCCGCAGGGTAGAAACATGATCTAAAGCAGAATTTTTCCAAGGCTAGGGAAGTGTTTTCTGAAGCAAAACTATTGTTCCAATGAAGAAACCCTTGCCTGGCTAAATCAGCTCAATCAGGTGTTCATTGTGAGAAAGGGCAGACAGGACAGCCTTCTCACCAGCAGCTCGAAGACCTACTTTGAGGTTGCCTCTGGGCCACTCTCCATGCCCTCAGATTAAGAAGGGAAGACAGCTGTTCCTCATCACATGGAATCTGCTACCTCTCATTATCGCTGCCTGTCTGCAACCAATACTCCCCTGTGTTTGTGAGGACAGGCAGATCTCTGTCCAGTTGACCACCTCCCTCAATGCCAAAGGGGCCTGGAACAGTATCATCCTCAGTCATTGGACTCTCCAGGAATTTCAGGGGAGACATGCCATCTCTGTCAGGTAGTCCGGGTCCCAATTCCACCTCTGAACTGAGACCACTTTTGGACTACTACAAAGCCAGAGTCCAGTGGCATAAGCAATTCTTGGAGCCCCTGGGGTGGTCTATTTTACACCTCTATGACAGTGGTAGGTCTCAAAATTTTTCCCTATCAGTTTGATGGGCATGGCTAGGTGGGGGGCATGTGACCAAATGGGCATGGCCAACTTGACATCACTCACACCCATGCCCACTCAGACACATGACCCTCCCACCTAGCCATGCTCACAGGAAAAGGTAGGAATTTTTTTGGAATTTCCACCTATCTACCCCCACCCTCCCTTCGCCAGTCGCCCCCATTTCTCCTTCTTTAGTGGCCCTGGCCCTAGCCCTGCTTCCTCCCCCACCACCACCTCTTTGTTCAGGCTGCTTACCTCCACAGTGGCTGGTCCAGAGTCCAGAAGGCAAGCTGACTGGAGTGGGTCTCAAAGAGACAGCGGCTGGCTGCAGACCACCAAAAAGTACTGGAGGTTGTAGGAAAAGTTGCTGCCATCACTGCCATGTTCTTCGCGCATGTGTATCCCATTGGACTTGCAAGGCAATGGGATGCACGTGTGCAAAGAACATGGCGGCAATGAACATGGTGGGCAGGGTGAGTGAGCGGTGACTGGGGGACCAGTTCAGGCACATGGCCAGCTGGTTAGTGGTTCTGCAACCTTGGCCAAATTTCCGCCAACAGTTCGTGCGAACTGGTATGAACCAGCTGAATACCACCTCTGCTCTGTGACCTGCACTGACTGCCATTTGCTTCCAGCTGTGATTCAAGGTATTGGTTATTACTTTTAAAACCCTGTATGGCATGGATTCCAGCTACATAAGGAACTATTTCACTGCAATAGCACTAGTCCACCTACCCATATTGGCAGAGGGAATATGCTGCAGAATCCACCAGTCAGGGAATTTTGGTTGATGGGGTCCAGTAGAAGAGTCTTCTCTGACAAGGATTCTGCCCTTTGAAACATCTTATCCCCTGAAGTGAGGTTGGCTCCTGTTTTTCTGATATTCTGTAAGAGTCTGAAGACCTGGCTCTGCCAGTTGGCCTGGGATCCAAACAGGGGGACTATCACAGTGGAAGTGGTTGATGAATTAAGAGAAAATCCCACTTCTCCCCCTACACATCCTGTTCTCTACTTCCCCATTTGTTAATTGCAATTTCACTTAGAAATAGTTATTTTTTAATTGCTACATTATTGTTTTTTTTAAATAATTTTTATTAAATAGTTTTTAAAAAACAAACAAACAAAAACAGATATTTACATCTTCTTCTTTTCAACATCTTCACATCAGTAATCCATATTTATACACTTTCTCTTTCTTATCTTTTTTACTACACTATTGTTTTTAACATTGTAACCAGGGGTCCCCAACTCCCAGGCCATAGTGTACTACTAGGATGTGGCATCTTTGGAACCAGGCCTTGCAAGTGGTGGGCAAGCATGTACATGAAGCTCCATTTGTGTGGAGCTGCATGCATGAGTACACACACCTGTCTGCTTGCACAGAACAATTCCCTCTCTCCTGCCTTACCCGCCAGTCTGCCAAGTTGGAAAGGTTGGGGAACACTGTTGTAAGCCACCCAGAGTCACTTTGCAGTGATACAAACAAAGTTAATAAACAAATGAATAAACAAACAGGTGCTTTTTCTAGTTCTTGCAAGCATCACCAGAATACTTTAGCTCATTTCTCTTTTGCAGTTAAAATTCCAAAGAAGGCATCATGATGAAAGTCCTTCAACTGAGCTTTTCTGAATAGAGAGGATGGATAATCAAAAAAGCTTCACTAGGGATGTGCGTAGCAGAAAGCAACAGCATAAGCATAGTTCCTCATAGTAATAAATTGGGCTCAAAATTGTCCCCAAGATAAGTTCTAAATCAATTATTAAATATACTGACACCAGTATTTTTCCCTATGTGTATCTATACTTACATATCATTCAAAACAGACAACGAAAAAGCTAAGAAGGAAGCAAAAAGACTGGAGCCCATCTTTTCCAGAAACCAACTCCCAAATAAACAGGGATTAATACCAGACAAACAATCAAATTTATTTATTTATTTACTTATTTATATTTAAATTTATATACCGCCCTTCTCCTGAAGGACTCAGGGCGGTGAACAGCCAAAGGTAAAAACATAAAATACAAAAATTTAAAAGCAATTTAAAATATATTAAACAATTTGGCCCAAGAATTTAAAAACCCCATTTAAAATTAAAATTAACATTAAACAATTAGAGAAGTTAGGCCAGCCCGGCTTGTTGAAATAAAAGAGTCTTGAGGGCCCGATGGAAAGTACGTAAATCTGGAATTGTCCATATCTCCAGGGGGAGCTCGTTCCAGAGACAGGTGCTCCCACAGAGAAAGCTCTCCCCCTGGGGGCCGCCAGTCGACATTGTTTGACTGATGGCACCCCGAGGAGCCCCTCTCTATGGGAGCATACTGGCCGGTGGGAGGCTCTCGATGGCAGAAGGCGGTCTCATAGATATCCAGGTCCTAAGCCATGGAGCACTCTAAAGGTGGTAACCAACATCTTGAATCGCACCTGGAGGATCACCAGGAGCCAGTGCAGCTCGCGCAGGAGAGATGTTACATGGGAGCGCCATGACACTTCCATAATCACCCGCGCGGCCACATTCTGGACAAGTTGGAGCCTCCAGGTGCTCTTCAAGGGGAGCCCCATGTAGAGAGCATTACAGTAGTCCAGGCGGGACTAGAAAACAATACCATAATTAAGGAATTAACAAGGAGAAAGCCACATCACCACCACATCACACTGGCAAGGCAAGCTACTGTATATAAACAGGGACCAAATCCCACACTCACTGATGATGTTATCTACTTAGGTAATAAAATGTCTGTAAGCAAACAATCAAGCTTAGAGAGCCCCAAGGACTTCACAGTGCCTATACTTATCTATAGCATAATCTACATGTTACAAAGTTACCAAACATTTGTTTGGGCCAATATTTCTGCTGAATATTTCAAAGAAGGACAAAGGATAGGAGAAAGGAGACAGTGATTAATTTCTACATAGGAATTTAAACCATTCAGAGCTCTTCTATCACCATCCAGAGTCTCTCTATGAGGGAGGTGGGTTTTTAGAAAGTTTGATATATATAAACAAACAAACAAACTTACAATATATCTAATGGCCTTTAGTGTGAAGTTTCTAAAACATAACTTGGATAGTTTGGGTATTTTGGAAATTTGAATTCTTCTCAAATATTGCAGGCAAATACAATAATACACAAGTTTAGAATTAAGGTGAAAATAAAAGATAATTTACTGGCTCACATTCTCACCCTCATACTTTGTGACACTGTTAATTTGATGGATATACAGTGCTGTTAAATCTTCAGAGGTGAAAAAGAGCAACATCAGCTCAAACAACTGAGAGGCAGTCTGCAAGCATGGATGAAAAGTGCATTATTAGTGCAATGTCACAGCAGGACTTTATAAAGTTGGCAGGGAAAAGTCTGTAAGTTATAAGAGGGGTAAAAAAGGAAAAAGAGGCACGTGATCAGAGAAACCAATGGTATACCTATGATATATTCCTACAAACACCTGAAAGAAATAAAAATAATTCAAATATTCAAAAAGAAAAAATAAGAAAGGCAAGAGGTAAAAAGATAAGATCATTATCAAAACTGTGCTGAAAATTGCTTTTTCATTTTTGTACTCATTTAAATCCATTTGATGAAAAAGAATTTTCTTTCCAAAGAAAAAGGTGAAATTTGGGAAAGGGGCAGATTGTTCATGAATACATTTTTTTTTCTATGAGAAATCAGGATCAGTCCAGGGTTCAGCAGAGCATTAGAGATATGAGATATGACCCTGAGAAAGCAAGAGCAACAGTAATAACCCAACAACCTAAAAATGGGGTAGTGGAGGTGGCAAAGAGCCATCAACACTTCCTTTTGTCATCTTCATTTTGAAGTAGTATGACAAAGTAGCACAGATAATGCTTTAACTTCAAAATCACATTAATAATGAAAGCCCCTTATATGCTCCTCTCATGACAAACTCACAGTAATTCTGCTCACAATGCTTTGCTTAGAAGCAAGTAAGGTATTGGGCTAATAAGTAAAACATTGGACTGGTGATACTTCAGACAGACAGACAGAAGTAATGAAGTTTCATTATCTTCTTTCTTTGTAACAAGGTAACTACCTTGGACATTGAATATTGGCAAGATGATTTAGAAAGGGTGCAGAGAAGAGCAACAAAGATGATAAAGGAAATGGAGGATAAATCATATGATTGAGAGAGCTAGGTATGTCCAGAATATCGAAGGTAAGAATTGGATGGGAGACGTAACTGTCTTCCAGTATTTGAGGGGCTGTCACAGAGAAGAGTGTGTTGACTTATTTTTCAAAGCAGGACAAGAAGTAATGGCTGGAGCTTGTTAAGGAGAGATTCAACCTAGAAGTAAGGAGAAATTTTGTCACAGTGAGAACAATTAATCAATGGAATTGCTTGCCTCCTGGATTTGTGGCGGCTGGAGGTTTTCAACAATAGATGGGACAACCATTTGACTGGGATGGTATAATGTCTTCTGCCTATAGAAGTTGGACTAGAAAACCTCTGAGATACCTTCCAGCTCTATGTTCTGAGATAATTAGCTTTTTTGCCATGGACAGGAAAACAGCATATGTGACACTACACCTGCCAAGAAGTAAATTACTTTTTGAGAGGTAGGCAAAATCTGGGAATGCAGAAAGACTTACCTTTCAATATGCGTATCTGAAGTTTTCGAATTGTCTGTCTCTCTGAAAGTCACAAAATTCACAAGAATAATGTAGGTGAGTGGCCTTAATTAGGAAACGTTTAGATTTTTTGGTTCATGGAAAATTCCATCTTGCTAACATTTTTCAGGAGGCCTAGGAAAGAATATGGCCATTCTACAAGAGGAATTTGCTCGAATGCTCATACTAAATTTGCTGAGTTGTATTCACAATTGCAACATCTAATTGCAACATTCATGAGTTAATCATTTTATAAAACTCTTTCAATTACCTTTTTTATTTATATGCAACCAGATGCATTTTTAATTTGTTCAGATTGAAAGCTGTTTAATTAATGGATTAACAATTACTGTGATTATGGTCCAGGATATTTTCATTTATTGTTATTTTTAATTAAGTATTTTATCCTATGTTATATTCAAGTTTTTCAGTTTAGCGTACATGAATTATCCATTCCTGCTTCTTATTTTAACTTCTCAACAAAACTAAAATAGAGGCTAAAATAGAGGCTAGGTTGAGTTAATGATTAGTGAGATAGGTTTCATGCCTGTATAAAGATTGAATCTGATTGCTCCAGATCTTACATATAGCAACACTCATATACATATTGTAACCTAACTTGATGCATCCAGATGTGCTGGACCAACTCCCATCATTCCAGCCAGTTTGAGAAGGTTCCTATTGATTGAAATCATCCAACATATCTGGATGGTGCTGGACTGGAGAAGCTGCACTTTTCTATTAAATTCATAGCTAGGCTGACAAAAATAAATGCTGTGTATTGGGGAACATGTTTTAAAAAATAAACTAATTGGTTTTAGAATGGACAGTAGGTCAGAAATATTCCCAGCTTATCCCTCTCACCATCCATTTCAGTAATGGCCGAACCCTTCATTTACACTGCTCAAATTATTTTAGCAGTGGAGAAAGCAATCAGCAAGGTGAAGTTGCCAGTTGGTTTGTTTTCATTAGCAGATGAATAGAACCAGGGGACATGACATTTATCCATGATAGTATGAGAGGACTCTTAGGAAAATTGACCCTGGACACTTATCGTCTTGTTGAAGTAAATGAAAAACAGGAATTGTGAGTGAAAGAATAGCTACAATAAGCTGAAAGTATGCAAAATTATCTTTTCTCCCCCATTTTCTAATGAAAAGGAAGCAGACTATTTCTGACATTGTAAACATTCCTCATTTTAAGGTACTATATAACTAAAGGTAGATACTGAAGACCCCCACTTGGCATTTGTTTGCCCAATTGACGCCCAAAATGTACAAGTGGCCTGTTACTTCTTTATTTGAATAATAACCATATTAATAATAGTTGTTTCTAGGGTTTATATCATGTTTTTTTACTTCAAAGATACATTACTTTTAAAAAGCAAAACGGTGAGTCTTTGCAATAAGGCTACAGAAAGCCACTGTCAGACCCCCAAAAACAAGGAATTACTTCTGGGTAATTTCTTTATTGTTGTTTGCCTACATATTGAATTCTTGCCATATTAAAGCAACTATCTGCATAACTGTTAGATAAACTCAGTGAATTGTTAGGGAGGGTCTGACTTTGTCCCTTTCCTACTCACTAGAGATTCTACTTTTCTGTCTCTTTTCCTGCTGGGAAGAAGTTCCTCTCTCCTGCAATTCAGAGGTGGTATTCAGCAGGTTCTGACAAGTTCTGGAGAACCACTAGCAGAAATTTTGAGTAGTTTGGAGAACCAGTAAATACCACCTCTGACCGGCCCCACCCCCATCTATTCTCTACTCCCAAGTCCCAGCTGATTGGGAGGAAATGGGGATTTTGCAGTAACCTTTCTCTGCCATACCACGCCCACCAAGCCACGCCCACAGAACTGGTAGTAAAAAATTTTGAATCTCACCACTGCTGCAATTCCAGACCACATTCCATCACACCAACTCACCCCCATATTTTATGCATTCTTATGAGTCAGAACATGATTTATTTAACTTCACTTTGTGATAAATCACTCGGGCTAGATTCATACAACACATGAATCCAGAAATCATGGTTGATAAACCACAATAACTAATGTCATCACATATTATGCCCAAAACAAGCAGCCTATCTCAGAGCTTAGTCTCTTGCCATTGTATTTTGTTTTAAATTTCCTTTCAAAGATAACAGAAAACTCAGTTCAATCCTATCATATATCCTCTGTGAATTCCTTAATTAGTGAAACATCCATAACTGAGAGATAAAGCATTTACTTCTCATGAAAAAGATTCCTAATTCAACCTGGTCTCCTTCCGATGTGGTTGGGAAAGTTTCTCCTCTGAAACATGGAAGGTGTTTAGTCATTAGTAGAAACAATCATCAATTAGACTCACAGTCCGAACTGACAACTCTTATTCTATCTAAAAACATATTCCGCCGTGCTTTCTAGCAGGTATGGAATATTATGTTGAATAGTTGTGAAGGAAATTCCAATTCATCTTAAGAATGTAACCATTTGAGTGAAGATGACTTTTTCTTTTTCTTCATAAGTGTAAGTCAGACCCACAATGCAAGAAACAGAAGTTGCTAAGGATTTCCACAAACACTCCTTTCAGCCAGATCAAAGAAACATGAGGCTAATGAGAAAGGAATTGCAACCTACCCTACCCCACACAAAGGGAATACTGTTTTTCCTTACTACTCAGCAAAATTGCTTTTATGTGAAAATCTGACACTAAGTAATGTCCAGTAATTGAAATAAAAGAACAATTCAAAAATCAGAAATGAGAGGAACAGCAGTGCACAGAGAGCAAGGGGAGGGCAAGGGAGGGCGAGAGAAAGAGAAAAGGAGAGAGAGGGGGGGAGGGAGGGAAGGAGAGAGGGAGCAAGTGAGAGAGAGAGCACAAAATTATGCACCATCTGTTCTTTGCCTAAAGAGAGATCCACATGCATTTTAATGGAGAGGATAGCTCTACAGGCCTCTATGGGAGGCAAGGCATTTATGACACCCTGGAGTCATTGCTTCCATTCACCATGGAAGCAAAAAAGTTCTACAGCAAAATATCTCAGTTGGGAAATAACATCACTGTGTTGTCACTTGATCTCTAAGATCTCCAGAAACACACACACCAAAAAAAAAAATCTCCCCAAATATTAATCAAAGTGACATTAAAATTATTCATTGATTTAAAAGGAACAGGGCAAGATAAAGTGCCATAAATCCTTTCTAACTTTAAGAAACTATGTACAAAAAGTTATTTTCACTGATGAAAGGAGCTCTGTACATATAAATTATATTGTAATAATAGAGACTCCCAATGGAAAAAGAGTTTCTTCTCCTGCTGGCAAAAATTAGAATAATCACAGATGGCTAATGATAAAAAATACTGACTGACAGCTCTGAAGTACAAGGCGTGCAAAATAGTCTCAGAACTGAAGTTTGCTTGTGGCCTGAGTTGGCTTTAGGCAATTGCAGAATCTGTGGATCAATGAGATGGGACCAAGATCTTTTATTCACCCCAGTACTATGTTAGGATGGTAGCAGGTTCTTGTGATTACACTGCATTATACATAATTGGTTTGTTGCAAAGTGACAGAAAATGATTTTTGGTGACACGAGAACAAAAAAAATGGCACTTGCTTTGCATGTAATGTATTGCATTATGCAGAATGTAAAACTCAAGTCAAATACTAAACCATATGCAAATTGAATGCACTGTTACCGCTTCAATGGTCCAAGTTTTAAAATCAATTCAGATTCCCACTGACTGGGTCTGGAAATTTCTTTACAATTATAAATAAAATACTTGAGAAATGGGACTGCAGTTTAATGACAAGGATTTATATTAAGTTTGCCATTGCTTTCTCTTTTTTTCCCTTTGTTTTGACTTTCACCTATTCTAAATGGAATTTCTTAATTTCTTCCATCTGAATACTAATCATATTTTAACCTGTTTAGTTTTGGCCCAAATAAACTGGATGTTACCAGGTGCTGGATGTTACCAGGTGCTGTGCCCTTGAAATATATACTGAGAATTGAATCTCTGAAGCCTGAAGCTTCTGTAGGATAGCAACATGATGTCATACTTTTATATGTTAGGTAAATCACTCAATCCAATTAAGCCGATTCATATATAAATCCAATTTTGCTACAAGTACATGAATTGTCTAGAATCAGATTGATCATCTTAATGTTTTTGTATAGGTGCAAGTGGGATGCAGTGGCTCAGTGGCTAAGATGCTGAGCTTGTCAATTGAAAGGTTGGCAGTTCAGCAGTTCAAATCCCTAGTGCCGCTTAACAGGATGAGCTCCCGTGACTTGTCCCAGCTTTTGCCAACCTAGCAGTTTGAAAGCATGTAAAAAATGCAAGTAGAAAAATAGGGACCACCTTTGATGGGAAGGTAACAGTGTTCCATGCACCTTTGGCATTTAGTCTTGCCGGCCATATGACAATGGAGACATCTTTGGATATCGCTAGCTCTTTGGCTTTGAAACAGAGATGAGCACTGGCCCCTAGAATCAGGAACAACTAGCACATATGTGCAAGGGGAACTTTTCCTTTACCTTATAGGTGCAAGTGTAGATACTAGAAGATTGATAAATGCAATTTTCAAAATTCTTATTAATAGTTTGAGGCTTAAGCCTGCAGAGCCTTTTTAGTGGTGGTGTCCCAATTGTAGGGGGATTAATTATCTTGGAAATTCCCAATGAACTTAAATTTTCAGGAAAAGATTAAAATATGCTACATGTGTTGTTCTTCAAAATCTTCCTTGAATGTAAGGATGACATCTGTCTGTCTTTCTTTCTGTGTGTGCCTATCTATCTATCTATCTATCTATCTATCTATCTATCTATCTATCTATCTATCTATCACAGACATTACTATAATTACTATAAGGTATTTAGAAGGCTAATTTAAAACATTTTCATTATCTCCCACAATTTTCATACTTGTTAATATATTCATTTTTTCTTTTGATTTGGTCAGAGCTTCTTTAATTATGCTGTTCTCATGTATCATGTTATTTTCAGCGATAAACATCCTACTTAGAATATGGGAGAAAATGATAATACTCCCATCCTGATTTATAAATTGTTCTGTATAACTCAGAAGATTTTATCTACCAATCTTTTTGTGATAAAGTTTGATAAACCATGAAAAATGATAAACGTTGATAAATCAGTTTCCTCTAGTGGTTAAGGCACCAGGCTAGAAACCAGGAGACTGTGAGTTCTAGTTCTATCTCAGTCATAAAGCCAGCTGGCTGATGTTGGACCAGTCATTCTCTCTTAGATCACCCCACCTACCTCACAAGTTGTTCTTGTGGGAAAATAGGAAGATAAAGTAGTATTAGGGTCTTATGTTATTTATAATAAATACATAAATTCAGCTTGCTTACTGGGTATTGTTTCAGAATTATAATATAAGATTTTTTCCCTCTCAAAATATACAGAAATCTGTAGTACTTTCCTTCCCAAATAACAAAGCCAAAATTCAGTCCCTAAATCATTTTAAAATGTGCCCAAATTTGTCAATAAACCTGCAGTAGAAAAAGCTACTGTTAATGGGAATGCTGAGGTGCCACCTACTCATTCTTAGCAAAACAACACT
This sequence comes from Ptyas mucosa, assembly GCA_012654045.1. Lineage (NCBI taxonomy): Eukaryota > Metazoa > Chordata > Lepidosauria > Squamata > Colubridae > Ptyas > Ptyas mucosa. The sequence continues at coordinate 12,350,846 of WNWU01013639.1, forward strand.
TCTAAAGCGTGCATGTTCATTTAAAAAAAATAAATAAATAAAGCAGTATCACAGCTAAGTGCATCATCACAACTAAATAATTTCACTGAACTGAACAACTACAACAAAATTAAAAGGAGTAAAAGTATTAAAAGCGTGCCTAAGGCGACAGTAAAGTTTGGTGTTAATTTCCATTTCTTTCAAGTGTTTTTGATGAATGGTATGACAAAAGAATTCTAATTAAAGTCAAAATCTTGAATACTAAGTAATTAGAAGTGCCCCTGTGTTCAGTTTAATAATGCTGCCACTTTCAATGCTTTGTGGAACTTCTCATAATAGTCCTCAGAAAAGGATTCTCTGGCAAGGAGCATCAAGTAATCTTTTCCTGAACCAACAAAATAAGAAACAATAAAGCCTAAATCTGAAATCATCAATTCTTTCTATTCCAGTCTGAAACCCACTTTTACTCATATGTTGCTTTTTATTTAAAATAATTAAATAGAGCTCTGAAAAAAAAACCCACCTCTTCTCCTCCTACAATTCTAAATTCTATGTTAATTTTGAATTTCTTTTCATGGTCATGTAAGTATAGTTTTTATGGCTGTGATTCATATCATTCACCTGGAAATAATCCCCATTTATCCTAAACCATTTATACTTTGTGGCATGGGAGCAAGCACAATAGCATTCTGCCTTTCCACTATCTACTTGTTGAGACATATACAATTCTCATAGTGTTGTTCTTTTTAAAAAATGGGATAAAAATGGCAGAAATGTTAGAAACTTAAATGTGAATGAAGCAGGCTGCATTTCCTAGAAATCCTAAATTCTCTCTCATTCCCAGTACAACATTTTGTCTGAATATATGGCCAAAGATAGATGTTGCTTTTATCAGTTTTTGGAATGTAGTCCAATTTAGCAGGCTGAGCTACTTTGAAAATATTGAATCAAGTATAATAAGTTAAATATCTTTGTCCCATCTTGTACTTTCTCATTCAACAGAAGATTTGGGCTTCAGCACAGCCCTCATTGTTCAATATAGTATCTATATATTACTAGAACAGTCATTTTGTTTATCTATTTGTACTCACACATTAGCCCAAATGATAAATTATAACATCAGAATGTTTGAACCACCTACCTAAAATCAAGAGTGCATGTCCTATCCCGTTCACACACAAAAATGCCATGGGTGTTAGAAGCCTCTATTGAGGCTTCCAAGCCCCAAATAGTCTTTCCCAGAAATTCATCACACCCACACCAGTGCCACCCCAAAGGATTCAATAGCTATTCAAAGAAAAGCCTGTGCCAATCCACACAGCAAAGGCAAGTCCGCAAGCAAAGACCACAAGGCAAAGGCAAATCTAAAGTTTAAGAGACATGACCCATATTTCAAGATACAGAATCCAAGATGTTCCCAGCATCATTTCCAGAGGTGGGATTCAGCCAGTTCGGATCAGTTCATGTGAACCAGTTGTTAAATTTTTGCTCAGTTCAGAGTACCAGCAAATTGTACCATTGGCTGGCCCCACCCCACCCCTCCCAGTCACTCCTTATCTCGCCTTGCCTATCCATGGCATAGCTGCTGCTGCTCTCTGTTTCCCTTGCTCACTTGCTTGTCTCGACCCAGCAGTCCCCGCACATGGCCTAACTTTCTGCCTCGGGTATCTGCCTTCCCTGATCTCTGCTCCTCATCCAGGTGCCTCCCCTATGCCCTGGCCTACCTTTCTGCTGACTTAACTACCTTACTGTGCCTTCCCCAATCTCTGCAGGTTTCCCCCCAGTGCACCCTACCTTTCTACTCCATTTCTGCCACTCATGCCTTCCCCGATCTCTACAGGTTCCCCACCAGCTCACCCTACCTTTCTACTCCATTCTGCCACCCATACCTTCCCTAATCAATCTCTGATCTCTGTCTCCCTCTAGGAGCAGCCTGGAAAGCTTGCCCTCACAATTGGCAGCATGCCTTAATAAGCCCGCTGGTGGGCTCACTGCACCTTTCCTCCCTGTGGCTCTCATTCTTGAAAAATTGGGGGGTTGTGTACGTGGAGTGCTGGAGGAATTGGTGCCTGGAACGAGAGGGGAGAGTGACCTGCCTGGGAGGGGAAGGAGTACCGGACTTCCAGTGCTCATGCGGGGAACCCAGGCTTGGAGAAACAAAAACAGTTTGTTTGGAGCTTGTTAAGGAGGACTGCTCTGCCATGCATTTTCCATCCTGGGCTGCTTGGAGTGAAAAGCATGCAATATGCTGTCTCTAGCCTATAGGGTTCCTTGCATGAGTGCTGGAAGAAAATTGGTTGATGGTCAGCTGCCACGAGAGCTGGTCTTGGAGGAGCAGCAGATGGACTTCAGGGCACACAATCTACCCATCAAGCTCCCAATGCCCAAACTGTCAAGCTGGAAGAGAGATTTGCCATCGTGCTGGTGAGTATGGACTGAGTAGGCTTTTTGCTTCCCACCACACCTTCCCATCGTAATCCCAAGTGGCACATACAGCTGAATGGAGGCGGAAAATGGGATGTTTCCATTGGCCCTTCTCTTTTTTCCCCCTAGCCTTCTTTTGCGAGCATGCACTCGGCAGGCAGTTGTGATCTGTAGATGGACTTTTATTTTGTCAGCCCAAGAGGTGGGGGGAAAGGGCTTGGAATGGTATGTAGGAAATTGCCCTGTCTCTGCAGCATTGGCCTGCCTGCTCTGCCCCACCTTGCCGTGAGTGACATCAAGTTGGTCACGCCCACTGAGTCACATGACCACCCAGCCATGCCCACCCACATCCATCACCCAGTCATTAGGGTAGAGAACCTGTTGTTAAAAAATTTGAATCCCACCACTGATCATTTCTCTCCAAGTGCTGAGCTAAATAGCTCCCCAATGCAACCCATCAAGAGGGGTGAGACTGCTCTCTAAACTGGCTCCATAGCATCTGCCTCCTCTCAATCCTATGCACACTTAAATCGGGAGGTGGAGGCAGCTGTTCCTACTCTTCACTGACCTCCTGAAGCTCCTGGGTTTCCCAGCTGTAGCTGTAGCTGTGCCTGTCCTGTCCTGACCTTAGCTCAGCTGGCTGTTGGTGCAGTCGTTCCTCCTGTGATTGCTCTGCTGTGTTCAGCCTTGCCACTCCTGGCTCAGAGCCTCTGGCTATCTCCAGACATTCCTCCAATGTCCCTACCCACAACATTCCTAGATCTGACGCTTCCAGAGAAGCGTCTGGGGAAGCCATCATAATACATAAAATTATTTTCCCTTTAAACCAGGGGTGAAATGCTCCCAGTTAGGACTAGATCGCCTGATTCGGTAGTGATGGCGATTTAATTTAATTTAATTTTTAATTTAATTTCCAATTTATATACCGCCCTTCTCCCTGAGGACTCAGGGCGGTGTACAGCCAAAATTAAGAACATGAAATACAAATATTGGTATGGTGGTTCAGAGAACCGGTAGCAAAAATCTCTGACCCCCCCCCTCCCATGGCCAGCTGAGCCGCGTGATCATTAAGGCTGTTTTTTTTTTACTTTTAAAAGCAACTTTTCTAAAAGCATTTTTCTACATTTTTAAAAGCATTTTTCTACAACCTCCTCAGCCGAAGAGGCTGTAGGGAAAAAAATGCCTTTAAAAGCCTCTGGTGATCCCACTGAGTTGCCTGATCATCAGAGGCTTCTAAAGCCATTTTTTTCTGCAACCTCTTCAGCCGAAGAGGTCGTAGAAAAAATGCTTTTAAAAGTTAAAAAAAAAAAGTTGGCCACGCCCACCCAGTCACATTACCCCACCACCACCAAGCCACGCCCACAGAACCGGTAGTAACAAATTTTAGATTTCACTCCTGCTTTAAACCCATCTAAATTAATAGCCATTGCCAGATGTTATGACATTGTTTTAATTATCTGCCCCATTGAGTATTTTCTTTCCTGAAATTACTGTCAATTAAACTGAATTCTAGAAACGTAGGTCAAATCCAGAATGGACAAAGTGAGAGATTCATATAAGATAAAATCAATACACAGGATTTTTAGTTATGATATTAAGTATGATCAGACCCTGGGTTTAGATCTTTACTTTCTTAATATATGTTAACCATGAGTGCTTAAGGTCTCCTTGGGCTCAATGTTGAAAGAGAAATCAAATGTATCACTGAATAACTTAAAATATTAAATTTCAGAGTCTAGAATTTTAACTGCCAGGAGAATTGGAATGTAAAGGGAGTTAGAGGGAAAGGCCAGGAGAGAAACATGGGAAGAGAATTGAAAGGGATCTAGTATATTGTCTCAGATAGATGACTATCCAGCCTTGTCTGGAAACCTCCAATGAAAGGAGAGAAACCACATGCACTGATTTATTTATTGATTAACAACTCTTACTTCTATTTCAGCTTTGCTAAGAAACACCAGTGGGCCTAGGGATAATTTGGCTATTCCTTTAGGCATATATTGTAGAACTATTTAGAAAATCCCCTTCACCATGTTCATTCTATAGAATGAAACTGCTCTTAAATACAATTTTGAAGTTTTGGACTTGGCCAATAGAGCCAAGTCCAAAACAAGGGTAAGGAAGAGGTATGGAAATAGAATTAAATTTGTGCACTTTGTCAAAAAATTCACAGTAAACTTTGCTAGGGGTGTTGAATTTTTATGCGAGGAATTCCAAGCTTTTTTAATCAATACAGACGAAAGTGTTCCTTTTTCAGTTAGTCTAAACAAAATCCCATTTAAATAATGTGTCTGCAATTGTATTCTATAGAGATAATCAGTAGCTTATTAACCTTAATCATAACACATTATCACTATTTGGTTTCATGTCTCTTAATTTGCAGAACAATGGCAAAGAGCATACTCAACACATATGAATATATTCTCAAATTACTGGCACTGCATAAATACAGTGACCCTCACTTGAAATGTCAGGGACTTAACAATAAACTATATCACATAATAAACGGAGAGACATGAAGAAGAGTCCTGGGAAGAAAGGAAGAGAGGGGAAGAAACAAACTGATCAGTGAGTTTCTAAAGAGAAAAACACTTAGAACAAAGTGGGCCTTAATCAAAGAGTCAACCAAAATGCAAGCAGAGGTCAGTGACTCTTGAGCATGTTTGTGAAGTTTCAATTAAACTAGCAGACAATGGTGTCTGCTTTGATCAGACTTTAACTCTCCAAGGTTCACTTGGTGGGAGTGTGGTGAATATTTACTTGGGACCAGCAAAAAACAAAATTGAGGTGCTTTTATGGGTTTTATGGCACTTTACTTCTTCACAAAACAGATTGTGTCCTTCCTTGGAATAGCAAACTTCACCATTGATCAGCAAAGGCCCCGCAATATAGTGTTGACAGTACATAGAAAAGGGATCTTAAGGCACTTCCAATCTCCACTCCTCCACCTCTCAGAAGTTGTTTGAAAACGACAAACAATTATTTTCACTTCTAAGCCTCATAAATGTTGAGGACAAAGGATCAAAATCATTGTTATGACATTGCAGCAACACAAATACAAAATAGATGCAGGGAGTCCTTCTCCTATAGCAGTTCATTTTGTGATCATTCAAAGTTACAATGGCACTAAAAAAAGTGACTTATGACCTTTTTTACACTTAGGACCAGTGGTGGGTTGCTCTCGGTTCCCACCGGTTCCCCTGATCCGGTAGCGGTGACAATATGACATCACCGAACCAGTTCTCCCCCCCTGCCCCTCCACCCCCGTTATTCTTACCCTTTATTTAGCCCCACTCCCAATCTATTGCTGCCTCCTGAGTCACAGCTGATGGCTAGAGGGAAAAATACTGTTTAAACTCTTGCCACGGGGTTTGAAAGGGCCGCCCTACAGCTGATCAGTGTTAAAAGAAAACAAATAAGTAGCTTTGTTAGGGGAAAAGTGAAACTGAATGTAAAGCAGGGTCTTTGTTGCAACGTGACAAAATGAGGCAGGGAGAGATTTCTTTTTCTTTTTGCTCACCAAAAAACAATGGGAAAGAGGAGAGTTCAAGATTTTAAAACACAAAAGAAAAAAGCTCTATTTAACTAGGGAATTGTAATAATTGAGATACTATTAATTGTATATTGTGTTGAAAGCAGAAATGGTTAAGTTGTGGTTTGGAAGAATATATGGGGGAAATTACTTGGTTTATTATTATTGGTAAATATAATTAATTGATTTGTAAGAAATTAGATTGCATGGAAATAATTGGAATATTCATGTTCATATTGATTAATATACAAAAAAGATAGTTATATAACTAATTGATTTATATTAAAATGTTGAATTTGTATTAAACAACTGTAATATTACATAATTAACCAATGTGAGGATGGATATAAAAGTAGATGACAATGGGAAGGGGTATAATATAGAATAGAAGGGAAAAATTGAATTTGATTAAGATTAGAGATGAGGATGAAGGGTAATATTGGATTTTTAAAAAAATAGATGAGGAATAAATATGACAAAAAGGAAATATAGAAATTGTAAATTTAATTGAAATGACTAAACACTGTTTAAATTTGTGAACCGGCCAAATACTCTGTTCAAAAAAATACATTGTATGTTTGTATGTATGTTTCTAATTATTGTTAAAGTATTATTTGTTCTCTTTTATTCTTTAAAGTTTAACAATTCATTCTTTATCTTAATATCTTTATATTTGTTTGGGGTTGCCTTTCTTCCCTTTCATCTTTTTTATTGTACAGCAATCTTTCGCCTCAAACCTACCATCTCTCTCTTTTCTTTCCTTCTTACTTTCTCTTCCCCCCTCTTCTCCTCCTCCCTACTTCCTCTTCCTTTCTCCTTCTCCTCCTCTCTTCCTCCCTCTCTTACCCTCACTCCTACTCTAATTTCCCTTCCCTTCCTTTCTCCCTTCTCTTCCTTTCCTCTCTTCTCCTTCCTTCATCCCTCTCTATTGCTGTATCCTTTTGTGCATATGATTTACTCAGAGGGCTGAAAAAATTATTTTTGACTGGTCCTTGCACTTTTGACCAATCCTCGAACTTACAACTGTCCTCACATTTTACGTTTTTTGCCCTATCAGTTGTGAAATGAGTGACACGGTTGTTAAGAATGCTACAATGGGCATAAATGTGAGGATGGTCATAAGTGTGACGACCAGTCAAAAGTGCGAGGACCTGTCAGAAATGACTTTTTTCAGCCCTCTGAGTAGTCCCTATACACATAGCCATAGCTATGGTCACATGACCAGCTAGCCATGACCACCCAGTCACATGACCTCCAAGCCACACCCACAAAATAAGCCATGCCCACAGAACCGGTAGTAAAAATATTTAGAACCCACCCCTGCTTAGGACCATTGCAGCATTTCCAGGTCAGGTAATCAAAATTTGGCTTCTTGGTAACTAACTCATATTTATGACAGTTGCAGTGTCCCGTGGTCATGTGATCACCTTTTGTGATCTTCTGACAAGCAAAGTCAATGGGGAAGCCAGATTCATTTAACAACCATATTGCTAACTTAACAGCTGCAGTGAGTCATTTAATAAATGTGGCAAGAAAGGTGGGCAAAATTTATATAACAACTGTCTCACTTAGCAACAGAAATCTTGGGCTCAGTTGTAGTTTTAAGTTGAGGACTACCTGTACTTTAAAAAAATTGCATTTTGCAAACAGGGAAGCTCACAGAACATTGTCATTCTTTTCCCTACTCCTGGGTTATTTGAGAGTCATTTCATTTCAATGTGCTCCTTATGCATTCTTCTAGGGTGGCTGAAATTCAGGAGCCTGGAGGGTGGTTGGGGATTGAGACAAAGGTTTCTACACAGAGTTCCTGTGTTTCTGGTTGTAAACCAGCTTCAGACAGGTTTTTCTTGCATTTCTCCTCTATTGTTATTCCAACACTTCCTCATGATTATAGGATCTTTCCCCCTCCAATTAAGATTCTCAGGATCATCCAACTAAGATTGACCTTTACTGACCACGAGCAAGCGTTGCTTAAAATCTTCCTGTTTATAGTCTTCAAGACTTTTATTAAGTGCCTGTAACTATTCAAAACTGTGAATCAGAGTATCTAGTCCTATTCTTATTGCTGTTAATAGCTCAACTTCATAACCGCTAAAGTTGATCAAAATGTTTCCTCTGTCATTGTTTCTATGATTCCATCTCCTTGTTTGTATTATCCTATTGACTTTGAACTTACCTATGTACAATAAAATGTATAAAAGCTTGTATCAAAATGCTGTCAAGAAGGTAGCAAAGTAGAGATGCTACATTTCTCCCAATTCTGGAATTTAAAATAAAACATCTTTGCCTTTCACCTGTCTGTAGGTGCAGCTAATTTCCTTAGCTGCATAAACATGTTACGTGGGAGGCCTTCAGCATAGCTGGTCAAAGAAATCAGAAAATAACAGAGTCAAGGACAAAAACCTAAGGAGAAATGTGATGAAAAGGAAAAGTATTCACAGAGACATTATAAATGACAGCGGACGCGTGACAACAGGAAGGCAGCAAGTTGTGATTGTAGTACAGTATTTATTCATTGCCATTGCCATTTTGGTAATTTATTTAAGAATAATATCTATTAAAGTTTTGCTTCTTCAAAAGTGTTTTAGTATTTTTAGTGTTTTCTCATTTTTTTCTACTGTGTTTCCCCGAAAATAAGACCCTGTCTTATATTTTTTTGAAATAAGCACTGAAATAAGTGCTTGGCCTTATTGCCCTGCACTGAAAAGCCCAACTGGGCTTATTATCAGGGGATGACTTATTTTAGGGGAAAGAGGGTATTTTCATGCTGCATTTATTATACTGTTTTCTTTTTATTTGAACCACATTTAACCAAGTGATAAAGAAACATCTATGTATTTGTTAAATTTATATAACCATCTCACATCCATGATCCTGAGTGGCTTATAAAGTTAAAACTACAAACACATACACAAAGATGCACACACATCACGGGGTGAGTTCTACTTACCTTTACTACTGGTTTGCATTGCACCCACGTGCATGCTCTCACTTCACTTGCCCACACCCACACTCTTCTGCGCATATGCAGAAGCTTCCGTGCATGTGCAGATCACCTATGATGACATCCGGGTCAGTGGGCGGAACCTCCCATTGCTTTTACTACCAACTGGGGGCAACCCACCACTGACACACACATACATGCACACACACACATGCACACACAGACACACACGCACACAAATTTAAAAAGTCCATATCAACAAAAATAGTTAAAGCATTTAAACAAAAACCCTGGATAGTACAGTGGTCTAAAGCACCCTGTTATTAACACCAGCTGCCTGCAATTATTGCAGGTTCGAATCTCACCAAGGCTCAAGGTTGACTCAGCCTTCCATCCTTTCTAAGGTAGGTAAATTGAGGACCCAGTTTGTGGGGCCAATAAGCTGACTTTGTATAAATATACAAAAGAATGAAGGCTATTGCTTAGCGCATTGTAAGCTGCCCTGAGTCTCCGGAGAAGGGCGGCATATAAATCAAATTTAAAAAAAAAAAACCATTACAAAACAAACAAAAAATATTATAGTAAAACATCTGACATGAGAAAACGTTTCTCATGTCAGGCATTCTATTTCTTTACTTTTAGAAGGTGTAACAAATATACTCATTCTGAAATGTTCATTAAGATGCATATGCTTGAATACATACACTTAATTACTGTTTAAGAGAGGCTTTATTTTACAACTTTATTACCAATGAAGTGGTTAGATCTGAGAAATAGAGTCTAGGGAAATTTGGCATCCTGACCTATATGGATGGGAGCATAAAGTGCATACAATTAGAGATTGCTTTAGTAATTTTTCACTTTTGTAATTGACACCATGTGAAAGGAAGAAGATAGCCACAATAATTGGTTAATCTCATTCACTGTGGCCTGCAATGGGGATGTTGTTGTATATTGATGTATGCACATAGGTTTTGTATATGCTGTGGATCATCGTTTAATCACTTATATAGATCATTGTTTAATTACTGTTGTACCACTGATAAAAATAATGTGGAAAACATCTTCTTGTTCCAGTCCTTCTCAAACAATATGTGAGTTGTGAAACAGGTGGATGGACAGGACATGACAAGATCAATCAGTGGAACCTGTTTTTCCCATCGTATTAACATCTGAAAAGAACCTCTACAACCCCTTCTTTATTTCCCTGGTCTACTTAATATCTTATTTCTCTTTCTAGAATTTAGAATTTTATTACCAAGTTAAACTCAAGCACACATTCCAAAAACTGAATCTCAAAAGAGTTCACAAATCTGTAAGAGACATGCTACTGTTAGATTCTATCCTCAATGTTATTTTTCCATCAGCTGAACTGAGTTTAAACGTATGTGCAAGGTTTACCCAGTGTGTTATTTTTATAACCTGAGAAAAAAGTTCAAAATTGAATTTAAACTCCTTGAAATGCCAGCATCTATCCTTCATTCTTAACTATGTAATATTGAGTATTGATTTGAATTTAGAAAGTAGCTGTCTTTTCAAATTGTAGCATTTTTCAAATGAATGAAAAAATACTTTTATTCAATGTTTCTATTGATATTTTAAGTATCGCATGCATTGCTATGTAGTGACAAGACAAAATGCACTTTGGCAGTGATTCAATATAAAATGAGGAGGTGTTGATTTTATTACCACTCTGGCACTGTATTTGAAAGTGTGCTAATGACTATTAATGGCCTAATACCCAGCCAAATTAATTCTTAAAATCAGCCATAAAGGCAATTTTCTCTAATTTTCAGTGTTAGAAACAGATTCTGATGTATCATGGGAAATCTTTTTTTTTACTTTTTAAATGAATACAATTGCTGTTTTATTGAGCATTCACTGAAATGCTAATGAAATACAGAAGAAAACATTCTGTAAGTAAATATAATTTAGGATTTCAACAAGTCTGGTTTTGAAATTAAGCCACTATTGAAATTAACTCATAACATCTAGAAGATCATTTAGGTATAATTGCAGCAATACTAAAAGCAGTATCTAAAACAGACAGAAATGTTTTTGTGAGAAATATGGGCATTTCGATTCAGTTGGATCTATCAACACTTTGAATAAAAGACAGCATAGAAATGGTGAATTAAAACCATTAGGATAGACAAGGTTCCATTCTGAATTGACTCTATGCAGTTCACCATGTAATAAACAATAAAAACAGAACAGAACAACAAAATAGGATCTGATCACTCTATAAAATACAGATTAAAAACAAGGGGTTTCATCTATTCCAGTGGTTCTCAACCTGTGGGTCGGGACCTCTTTGGGGTCGAATGACCCTTTCACAGGGGTTGCCTAAGACCATCCGAAAACACATATTTTCAATGGTCTTAGGAATAATTTTATGGTTGGGGGTCACCACAACATGAGGAACTGTATTAAAGGGTTGCGGCATTAGGAAGGTTGAGAACCACTGATCTGTTCTAATACTAGGCCTATTTATTGACCTATTTATTATTTCCTTCTCTTCTGAAGATAGTCTGTTTATTCCTGCTGTTTGTTTCCATTTTTGAAATGCTTAATAGTTTACTTATTTATTATTTATTTTATTTTATTTATTTGTCAACAAGTACAAGGAAACAAGACATAGACATGAAAAAAATTGCACAAATAAAAGGAAATAAATAAGCAAAACATAGCCATAAACACAAAAAATAAATACATATAAATGGGAACAGTAGGACAGGGATGGTATGCTTATGCACACCCTCCTAGGGATCTCTTAAGAAATGTGTAAGGTCCACAGTAGACAGTTTAAGGTAAAAGGTATGGGAATTAGAGAGATTAACAGGTAGAGTGTTCCAGACATTACTACTCTATTGCAGAAGTCATATTTCCTACAATCAAGATTAGAGCAAATTACATTGAGTCTGAATCTATTGATAGCCCTTTGATAGCCCTTGTGTTATTGTGGTTGAAATTAAAGTACTCATTTACAGTTCATCTAAGAGCTGGTCCTAAATTTACTCCAGGACTCCTCATGAGAGATTTGACACTAGCTTTTTCAAAATCCACCTTTACAAGGTTTATAGGATTATTTCCTCCTATATGCCAATTGGCAATCTCAAAAAACTCTAAAAAAAACAGGATTTACCTTTGTGAAATCCATACTGACTTCTGGACAGCAAAACTCAAACCTGTGAATAGTTTTTTTTTTAAAATTTGATTTATATGCCTCCCTTCTCCGGAGACTCAGGGCGGCTTACAATGCGCTAAGCAATAGCCTTCATACTTTTGTATATTTATACAAAGTCAGCTTATTGCCCCCACAATCTGGGTCCTCAATTTACCTACCTTAGAAAGGATGGAAGGCTGAGTCAACCTTGAGCCTTGGTGAGATTCGAACCTGCAATAATTGCAGGCAGCTGATGTTAATAACAGGGCTTTAGACCACTGTACTATCCAAGGCTCTTTGGTAGGAAAGATCAAGTAGGGTGACTACAAGAGGCAAAACCTTAGTGGTGGTAATCCCATAACATTGCATGGGTCTCTGGTAGAAATTTGTTGATCTTTTTCTTTCTACACAGCTTTCTACAGAGCTGTGGTGACACAGTGGTTAGAATGCAGTACTGCAGGCTACTTCTGCTACTTGCTGGTTGCCTGCAATTTGGCAGTTCAAGTCTTACCAGGCTCAAGGTTGACTCATCCAAGGTGGGTAAAATGAGGACCCAGATTGTTGGCAATATGCTGACTCTGAAAACTGCTAGCGAGGGCTGTAAAGCACTGTGAAGTGATATATAAGTCTAAGTGCTATTGCTATTGCTACTTTTTGCTGTATTGAACAGAAAGATTTTCCTGTTTAAAATCATTTTAATCAACCATCTACTCTTGTCTTTGCTGGAGATTTAGTACTGTTGTCTTTCTTAATTGTCTACATTTTAAAAAGGCCCATGATATATCAAAAAGCAATGGTAGTCATTCCTAGATTAAAATGCCTATATTTCATCATTTTGTTAGATTGCATTGTTTTTAATAAGTTCCTTAAACCTTATTTTTAAACAGAAAAGCAAAATATAAATATTAAATCAATCAAATCCCATCACATATATTGTAAAATATATTAGTATATTTTTTGATCCTGCTGCATCTATTAGCAAAATCTAATGTTGATTCCCACTCAACTTTTAAGAATTTCTTGGATTCTTCACCCAGAATGAATAAAAAGGAAATAATTAAGAAAATTGAAGCTTCTGTTCTGAGTAGCACAACTGTAGCAGGACAACAGAAAACAGATGTCAATTATTTGCCAATGGATGTTGCAGAACAGAATATTTTATGACATTTACTTTGCCTTTGTGGAGCTGAAATGCGTGTTAGAGAAACACACGGTCTGTTAAACATTACTGATCCATAATTTCTGAAGTAGATAAAGTTGGAGGAATCATTTATTTATTTATAACATTTATTGGCTACAAAGATTATCACAGGGTAACTCTGAGTGGTTTACAATAATAAAAATCATGAGATACATTTTGGATTTCTTTGCATTGTTGACTAAGATTCTATGAAAATAGTATCCTGAAAGCTTAAATTTCAACTCAGAAGGAATTTTGGATATTGCCCTTGATATTTGAAATAGCTTATTTCAGTATGAAAATTATTCTATCTGATGCATATTGTGAAAATCTTTTCACATTACAGAATTTAAGAATAACATTCTACATCATTGCTAAGACAAATTATTATGCACAAAAAATTGAAATCACAGCTGCCAGTTCTTTAGCAGATTTGGGCTTCATATGCATCAAGATCTTCCTAAGAATTTAGAATAACGTAATGCATCAGGATGGTATGTGAAAAAATATACTTTATTCATTAAAACTCAGTCAACTGAACATTCAAAAATGCATCACAAATACCATTGACTGGTGCTAATGGTTGATACGGGTTGCTGCCAGTGTCCTAGGTATTAACCAATTACCTTCCAAGTTCCAAGTAGTGCAGTTTTTTGCAGTTCAGCTGGTATTATTGCAGGATGCTGCAATTTGTTGATGTATCTTATAAAATTCTGGACATGGTACCATATGCCCCGATGTCAATGGGAATCACTGTTACATATTTCATCCATAGCCGTGTAGTTTCGATGGCCAGTCGTGATATTTCATGATTTTTTCCAGTTCTTTTTCTTGGACTCTGGTATCTCCTGGTACTGCAATGTCAATAAATTGTATGTTTTGGTTTTCGACAACTATGATATCTGGCGTGTTGTGTTCCAAATGACGATCCGTTCTGTATTTGAAAGTCCCACAAGATCTTCACCTTCTCATTTTCTATAACTTTTTCCACTTTCATTACTTTTTGGATACAGGTAAATTGTATTTTTTACATAATGACCAGTGGATTAATTTAACAACTTGGTCGTGTATAGCTTTGTAATCAATTTGTGCAATTTTGCTGCATTCACATATTAAATGTGAAACAGTTTCAACTTTGTTGTTGCAAAGTCGGCAGTTTGGATTGTTGGTGGATTTTTGTATATTCGCTTTCATGGCATTAGTTTGTAGTGCTTGTTCTTGAGCACCGAGGATTAAACCTTCTGTCTTTCTTGATGGTTCCATCTTAAGACATGCCCATATAAAGTTGTCATCACATTTTCCTTTAATGTTTTTCAAGTGCTGTCCACTCGGCTGAAGACCTAGTGGCTGCCTGGGATAGTGCAGCCGTTGGGGCTTTGGACCGGGTCGTGCCTTTGCAGCCTCTGACCCGGCACCGAACTCACTTAGCTCCATGGTTTACCGAGGAGCTGAGAGAGATAAAGCTCTGGAAAAGATGCCTAGAGAGCGGTTGGAGGGCCAGCCGGTCTGAATCTGACCTGACACTGGTAAGGTCTCATATTAAGGCCTACCTAGTGGTGATAAAAGCAGCGAAATCTAACCATTTTGCTGCTCTTATCGCATCATCAGATAACCACCCAGCCGCCCTGTTTAGGGTGACCCACTCCCTCCTTCATCTGGGAGTGCGGGATGACCCCTTGCAGGGTCTAGCTGAGGATTTTATACAGTATCTGCATGATAAAATCACTCAGATTCTAGAAGACTTGGCCGCTGACTGGGTTAGTCCAGATGAGATGACTGAGGCAGGTCTTGAGAGTGTTATCTGGGATGAGTTCGATCCTGTGGCTCCCGAGGACGTGGACAGGATCCTGGAACGACTGAACGCGACCATATGTTTATTGGACCCTTGTCCCTCCTGGTTGGTGCTGGCTTCCCGGGAGGTTACATGAGGCTGGCTCCAGGGAATTATTAATGCTTCTTTGAGTGAGGGTGTCCTGCCGGCCGCCTTGAAAGAGGAGGTGGTGAGGCCCCTCCTTAAGAAGCCCTTTCTGGATCTGGCTGTTTTGGTTAACTATTGTCCAGTCTCCCACCTTCGTTTTATCGTGAGGGTTGTTGAGAGTGTGGTGGCGCGGCAGCTTCTCCAGTACCTGAATGAAGCTGTGTATTTAGATCCGCTCCAGTCCTACTTCAGGCCTGGATACAGCACGGAAACGGCATTGGTCGTGTTGGTGGATGATCTCTGGAGGGCTCGGGGTAGGGATTATTCTGTTAGATCTCTCAGTGGCTTTTGATACCATTGACCATGGTATCATGTTGTGCCGGTTGGGGGGATTAGGAGTGGGAGGCACCATTTTGCGGTGGTTCTCCTCCTATCTCTCCGACCAGTCTCAATCTGTGTTGACAGGGGGGCAGCGGTCAACCCCGAGGCACCTTGTTTGTGGGGTGCCACAAGGGTAGAGTCCTCTCGCCCCTCCTGTTCAACATTTATGTGAAGCCGCTGGCTGAGATCATCCATGGTTTTGGGATGGAGTTCCATCAGTACGCTGACGACACCCAACTGTACATCTCCACCCCAGACCATCCCAACGATGCCTTGAAAGTGATGTCCCAGTGCCTGGAAGCTGTGCGGGTCTGGATGGGGAGAAACAGGCTTCGACTCAATCCTTCCAAGACCGAGTGGCTGTGGCTACCGGCGTCCCAGTATAGTCAGCTCGCGCCATCGCTGATTATTGGGGGCAAATCATTGGCCCCCACGGAAAGGGCTCGCAACTTGGGCGTCTTCCTGGACTCACGGCTGTCTTTAGAAGAGCATACGACAGCCGTGGCCAGGGGGGCTTTTTATCAGGTTCGCCTGATATGCCAGTTGCGCCCCTTTCTAGATCGGGACTCCTTACGCACGGTCACTCAAGCACTCGTCACTTCTCATCTGGACTACTGTAACACTCTCTACATGGGGCTCCCTTGGGGTGCATCCGGAGGCTCCAACTGGTGCAGAATGCGGCCACGCGGGGGATTATGGGAGCAATGGGGCGCTCCCATGTGACACCTCTCCTGCGTGAGCTGCACTGGCTTCTGGTGGACTTCCGGGTGTGCTTCAAAGTGTTGGTGATTACCTTTAAAGCGCTCCATGGTTTAGGGCCGGGGTATTTACGGGACCGCCTTCTGCCACCAACTGCCTCCTACTGGTCAGTTCACTTCCACAGAGAGGGCCTCCTCACGGTGCCCTCAGCCAGACAATGTCGGCTGGCGACCCCCAGGGGGAGAGCCTTTTCTGTGGTGGCTCCCACCCTCTGGAACGACCTCCCCCCAGAGATACGAGTGATCCCAGATCTCCGGACTTTTCGTCGGGCCCTTAAAACTCATTTCTTCCAATTAGTTGGGCTGGCCTGACCCCATGTTACTGATTTTAAAGTTTTGATATTGATTTTAATTCGATTTTAAATTATGGGCCAAATCTATTTAAATTATTTTAAAATTTGTCTTAATTTTTGTACATAAATGTTTTTAGTTGGCTATGCAC
Organism: Ptyas mucosa; assembly: GCA_012654045.1. Classification (NCBI taxonomy): domain Eukaryota; kingdom Metazoa; phylum Chordata; class Lepidosauria; order Squamata; family Colubridae; genus Ptyas; species Ptyas mucosa. The sequence continues at coordinate 12,367,570 of WNWU01013639.1, forward strand.
CGCCCTGAGTCTGGAAGGAGAAGGGCGGTATAAAAATCTAACCAAATAAATAAATAAATAAATACTTAATCTGCCATCCAGCTATTTTTCCTTATATTCTGTCTTTGTTTCTTTTGTTTTTATACTGTTCTCTGTTTTCACCGTCTGCAGTAATTTTTCTGTACTTTGGTTCATATAATCATTCAAACTTCATTTTTCTTCTTCTACAGTTTTATGGATTTGCAATAGCCCTCTGCCCCCTGTTTTTCTTGGCAGGTACAACCAGTCGAAATTATTATGATTATTATTATTCTCTTTTATTCATTAAAAATGAAACTCATTATTATTATTATTATTATTATTATTATTATTATTATTATTTTCAAGTGAAAATATAATTGGATGTATATTGATAAATGATTTCATATCTGCTGATGACTAAGAATCAGAAGATGGTGTTTGATTGTACTATGCATTGTGTATCATGAAAAATATTTCTTCTTTTCCAGTTCTCTTTCTATGCTATCCTCACTGCTTTCATTCTCCAGCCCTAAAGGGACATATTATCCCATAAAACAAGACACTAGAACTAAGGAGAAATTTCCTGACAGTTAGAACAATTAATCAGTAGAACAACTTGCCTCCAGAAGTTGTAAATGCTCCAACACTGCATGTTTTTAAGAAGAGATTTGTCTGAAATGGTATAGGGCAGTGATGGCTAACCTTTTTGCCATCGTGTGCCAAAAGCAGGGGGAGCACGGTGGGGTCACACGCACGCGTGCCCACATCCATAATTCTATGTGCCTCGCCTCCCCCATGCTCCCCCCATTTTTGGCACGCGATGGTCCAGTAGGCTCGGTAGGCCTGTTTTTTTGCTCTCCCCAGGCTCCAGAGCCTTTATAGGAGCCTGGGGAGGGTGACAACTGCCTTCCTCACCCCCCCCAGAGGCCCTCCGGAGGCCAGAAACAGTGTGTTTCCTGACTTCTGGTGGGCCCAGAAGGCCCAAAAATCAGCTGGGCAGTGCACGCATGCATGCCGAAGCTGAGCTCGCGTGCCCACCGATATGGCTCCACGTGCCACCTGTGGCACCCGTGCCATAGGTTCGCCATCACGGGTATAGGGTTTCCTGCCTAAGCAGGGGTTTGGACTAGAAGACCTCCAAGGTACCTTCCAACTCTGTTATTCTACTATCAACTGAAGCAGTGTTTGTCTTTGTGGGAGCAGTGTTTCCAAACAAAAAAACAAACAAACAAATATCCAAATGATGAATGAGAGCTAATTAGAACTGAACCATACATCACTGAGCAGTGTATCCAAACTCCCTACAAACCTTTTCTTCACCTGCTATAGACAATGTTGTTTTACCAATATTATTAGCAGGTGGTGATCTTTTTGTTCAACTATTTGTTTAGGAATACTATATATCAGGGGTGTCAAACTCAAGGCCTGTGGGCCAGATCTGGCCCACGGAGTGCTTAGATCTGGCCCACAGGGCCATCTTGGAAACAGTGAAGGACAGGTCCACAGTGCCTCTGCCAGTGAAAGCAGAGCTCAGGAGGATCACTTGTGACCCTCGCAAGCTCCATTTAGGTTGCAGGAGGCTGTCCCAGCCAAAAACAGAGCTTGGGAGTCCGTTTTCGCTGGTGGAACATTACAGGCACCCCCGACAAGTGTGACATCAAGCTGGCCTGCCCACCCTGGATGTGCCCACCCCAGCCCACTGAGTTCAAACACAACCCTGATGCAGCCCTCAATGAAATTGTGTTTGACACCCCTGGTATGTATACTTGCATATCTGTGGACAAGCTGATACTTCAATTTTTAACTAAAAGACCATGAAAAGTTACCACTTGCATTTAAGAAGACCCTTGACAATTAAATATTTAATTTTCACAGCTTCTTTACCTGCACATGGTATATTTTTCATGATACTTTTGTTAAGAATGTGAGGGCAGCTTTTATCAGCAGATGGGTTTATACACAAATATATATGGAATGTATAGGTAGTTTTGAAAAGTATTATCATACCAGTGGTGGGTTGCCCCTGGTTCGGACCGGTTCTATAGAACCAGTAGTAAAACCGGCGGGAGGCTCTGCCCACTGACTCTGACGTCATGAGAAGCGAGCCCACATGTGCGAGTCCGTTGCAAACCGGTAGTAAAGGTAAGTAGAACCTATCCCTGTATCATACGTACTCCTGGATCCAACAGGGTGAGATGTATCTGGTTGCTGTGTATGCCAAATTGCGTGTACAGTCAATTCCTGAAATTGTCCTATTTATTTTTTTCTTTTTATGTAATTTATATGCTGCCCTTCTCCCGAAGGACTCAAGGTGGTTTACAAAGGAACATAAAAAATTACATAAACATTAAAATCAGTTTAAAATTGATTAAAATAAATTAAAATTATTTAAAATCACCCCTACGGATTCAGCCCATTTGGTGAAAAAGCCATGTCTTCAATTCTCAGCGGAAGGAGTGGAGGTTGGGGGGCTGTCCTGAGGCCAGTGGGCAGCCCATTCCAGAGGTCAGCACTCCCACAGAGAATGCTCTCCCCCTGGGTGTCGCCAGCCGACATTGTCTGGCTGACAGCACCCTGAGGAGGCCCGCTCTGTGTGAGCACACCAGATGATGGGAGGATGGCAGGAGATGATCCTGCAGGTACACTGGGCCTAAGCCATGTAGGGCTTTATAGGTGAGCACCATATAAACTTAATAATTTCTTTGTGCTTGCCATAGAGTACAGATGCCTTATCCAAGACCAAAGCTGCATAGTTCTCTAGGCCAGTGTTGCTTAATGTTACCAACTTTATGATGTGTAGACTTCGACTCCCAACATTTTCCAGCCAACATGCTCTAGGCTGACTTTTGAAGCTGAAGCATTTTTCAGTGGCCTTTGCAACATTTTTTAATATATGCATGGTTTATTGTAGGCGTATCCAGAAAGTAGTCCTAATTGAAGCATGAGAATTTTCAAAGGTGACAAGTATTGAGAAGAATTTGTCATCCTTGTCAGAACTGCCATCTGTAGTCAGTGAAAAGTGTTTTTAAATCACCAGAACTTTGTAATAATTGCTTTTTGATGGCAGCTATGCTCTCTTTTCCAATGCTGTGGATAAGATGAGTAGTTTTTGAGTGTCTGTGTGCTTATTTCTTAGCTATTTCACTGTCTAGAAACTTGCCGTCTACCACACCATACCTGAAACTGCCATTCATAGCTAATGGCAAATTAGGTATAGCAGCACTACCACTAAACAAAATCTAAAACTCCCTCCCGCCCCCCCAAAAAAGAAATAAAAAAGCTCTCTGCTCTGCTTATTGTTAGATTACATGCACTGGATCAACAACTCATCATCAAATCTTGCAAAGAGTTTATCTTTTTTACTTCTTCCTCACACAATCCTTTACTTTATGAATCCCACCATTCAGTACTGAGGAGTCACAATAATGTTTCACACATACAAAACAAGGGTTGTTTTTTGTTTTTTGTTTTTGTCTTTTCCAGATACTTCTGTAAACTGAATGTTGTTTTCTAATGTCTTTTGTTGTATTTGTTTTTTGGAAGAAAATAATAAAATTTAAAAAATAAAATTCTATTTTTGATAAGAAAGGATTTGATTGATTAGAGTATTTAAGCCATTTCTGGCAATACAATGAAAAGCAAGATCCTAAATTGAACACTGAAGCCAACTTTGAAAATAAAATGATATTTTATGTAAGAAAATAGCTTAATTTCTGTTTTGAAGCATCTATTGGGAATAAAATGCTATTTTGGAGAAGTAAAGCCTTTCACACCCTTTCTTCAAGTCATTTTTAATATACACATATACATATAGATCGATTGTTTATGTGCAATTAAGTCATTTCTGACTCCTAGCAATCACATATAATTTCAGCCAAGTCATTTGTGCCTTGAGTGAGAACTTGGGGTTGATTTGTTTGATGATGCATTTGTTCATTTTCTTGGCTGTCCATGATATTATCAGGAGTCTTTTCCAACATCAAAGGCATCAATATTCTTCCTATCCTGCTTCTTTAAACGTCCAACTTTCTTTTTTTTTTTTAATTTGATTTATATGCCACCCTTCTCCGGAGACTCAGGGCAGCTTACAATGCGTTAAGCAATAGCCTTCATACTTTTGTATATTTATACAAAGTCAGCTTATTGCCCCCACAAACTGGGTCCTCAATTTACCTACCTTAGAAAGGATGAAAGGCTGAGTCAACCTTGAGCCTGGTGAGATTCGAACCTGCAATAATTGCAGGCAGCTGGTTTTAATAACAGGGTGCTTTAGACCACTGTACTACCAGGGCTCTTTCCATATTTCCATAAGATGTCACAAGGAATATGATAGCTTGCGTGGTTCTGATCTTGGCAAGTACAAAGGTGCTGAATATGGGGTTGTATGCCCTTGAAAAGCATACAGAAGCTCTAGTTGTTTCAAAATGCAGCAGCCTACATGGTTTTGTGGTTACAAAGGTGTGCACATGTATTACCTCTCCTGTGTGGCTGCATTGCTTGCCAATTTGCTTCTGAGTGCAATTCAAGGTGCTGATCGTCACCTTTAAAGCTTTTCATGGTTTGGGACTGTCTTTGCTGGTCACATCCACTCGATCTACTGGAACAGGGAGGCAAGGAATGTTATGGTTCCGTCCCATACAGAGGCTCAACTGGCAGGACCCAGAAGAAGGGCCTTCTCCATGATGGCTCTCTCTCTTTGAACATCATCCCTTCAGAATTAGACTGGCACACACTTAGATACTTTTCATAAGCTGCCTAGGGTTGCTGTGAGTGAGTAGTGGCCATATAAATTTCCTAAATAAATAAATATAGACACCTTGCTGTATTTGAATATTTTTTTCCAAATGCAAAATAGAACAAAAGATATATGTGCAGCTGTGTACATACATATACACAGATACAGATCAGAAAGCCTTCTTAATCAATTATTTAAAATGGGTGCTATTTAAAGTGGGTGCTAAAGTGTCAAAGTGGAAACCAGTCTAATTTCTGAAGAGATGATGTTCCAAAGAGAGAGAACCACCATGAACACATTATTACAAAAAATTAATCCCATCATTTCTATAATGGAAGGGAGATGATGGCTTAGAACTTAAAAACATAGAGCTTTTCAGCTGGAAAGCTGACAACTAAAGTTTGAGATCTGCACAACAGGGTGAGCTCCTATTACTTAGTCCCACTCCTGCCAACATAGCAATTTGAAAGCATGCAAATGCAAGTAGATACTATGTTTCCCTGAAAATATGACCTTCCCCCCCAAAAAACCCTGGCCCGATTTTCATGCCTCCATCTAATATAAGCCCTACCCCCAAAATAAGCCCTAGTTAAGCCCTGCCCATTGTCTGGTTGTATAAGGTGAGTGAAGGTGCAGCCATAAAAATCAAGCTAGGGCGGGCATTGGGGTGTAGAACTGCCCCATGTGCTTATGTTACCTGCTTATGTTACCTGCTTATGTTAGGACCACCACAGCCAAGCCTCCCATGCCCCAACACTTATGACACTGCCCAACTTCTTCTGCAGCCCCTTATGGCTGCTCATGGCAGGATGTTGTGTGGCTTGCTGCACTGGTGCTTGTGTGTGAAATGCCACAACATGCCACACAACTTCCTGCTGTGAGAGGCAGCGCAAGTATGATGAGCCACTTGGCGTCCTGCTGTGAGCAGCACCACTGGTGCGCTGAGCCTTGTGGCAGTGTACCATGAGCAGCAGCAGCATGCCGAGCCATGCATTGTCCTGCTGCTCGCAGCACCACTGGCATGATGGACCTTGTGGCATTCTGCTGTGAGCGGCTATATGCATCTGCAGAAGAAGTCAGACAGTGGCATGGGAGGTGTGGCTGCAGTGGTCTTAAGGTAAGTGGGTAAGACATCCCCCAAAATAAGACCTGGTACTTATTTTGGGACCAAAAAGAAAATAAGACTGAGTCTTATTTTGGGGGGAACACGGGTAGATAGATAATACTTTGGTCAGAAGGTAACAGCATTTCCTGCACCTACAGCATATCATCATGCTGGTCACATGACCACAGAAGTGTCTTTGGAAAATGCTGGCTCCCTTGTCTAAGAAACAGAGATGAACACAATTGGAAAAAGGAAATCTTTACCTTTTTAAAAAAAATAGTATATGGAAATGACATACCACTGGGACATAGGAAGAAGAAATTGTCAGGGTTCCAAGGAACACCCCCAACGGAAGAAAACTCCAAGGCTTGAGTTAAAGTTACATTTTATTACAGATATCATATTGCCACATGGGAAAACTCGAATCTGAAAGTTTCCAGGTTTTCCCCTCTCAAAGAAAAGTTCAAGTCCCTGCCCAATACCCACAAGTCCATCACACAGTCCAATCAAACATTGTTCCAACTGGAGATGCCTCCCAGTTCAAGCCTTCCAGATGCAGGGCAAGTTGTCCTTGACTTTCTGAGAAAGGAATGTTATTATGAATATATATCACTCGTGCTTCATACAATTCCCCCTCCCAATTTCCCACAGTAGTAAACATGGCAAGTCTGAAGATCTAATACAAAAGATGGCTTTCAGGCCTGACAAAGATGCAGTGAATGAAGCAGACAGATTAAATGCACTAACAGACCTAACAGGAATATGGGTAGCAAGTGACTCCCTAATTTCTTGGCCAGGAGTGGAGGAATATACTTTATTTGTCAATAGACTTGCAGGATTCGGTTAATGAAAGCTTAAAGTAAGGTAGAATGATCTTATGTGACCATGCATCTTGTCTGAACAATATCACTAGGCTGTCAATTTCAAAACATTTTATGATAATTTATAACAGTTATAATCCAGATTAAAATCCACTATTTTATATTGCAACTACAAAATGTTTGACCTTAAACTAAGATAATTCAGGTAAGGTTAGAATCCTAATAAAATTAGAACAACTCTAAATGGAATAGTAGAGGAATTTATTTCTGGCCTTGCAAAGACGGAAGAGTGGAAATGATTGCCTAAGCCTTGGTAGGAATACTAGACACCTGACAAAAGGAACATGTGTCTTCCTTTTTGTCCTCATGTCCTTCATCTGGCAGGCAAAGCTTTAAAAATCAAATAGCCAACTAGTCTTTAGAATGTATTTTTTATTTTTGTTTTGGGTTGGGTTGCTTTTACAACAGTAATCATTCAATCTTTCATGTATTGGGACCTTCTAAATTGTCTGCTTCTTTCCTTCCGTCCTCCTTTGACAGACTCAGTAGCCTAGATTTATATTATTTAACTTATTTCCAAATTTTGTGAGAATTGATGTGTCAACAAATGACATTTGTAAGTGGCACCCAAAGGCCGACCTTATCCTTCTGGAATAGTTTCTAAGCTGATATTCAAGGACTCCTATTCTTTTAGCCTTCCAGAAAGCTGGAAAGACTAAGCACTAGGTTAGGATCAGCACTCAGGCTGAAGGATTAGGGTATTTATTATTGCTCTGCTTTTATTCTCATTTTTATTCATTGTGACCTGACTAGGATCGCTATGCAAAATAGGGAACCATATACATTTTTAAAATAAATGAATAAATAAAAGTCATGGACTAATACAATAAATCAATGTTCAAAATAATGAATGCTAAAGAAAGTAATTGTCTTCAAGAGTAAATGTTACAAACTGAAGGCACCAACGCTTGCATCAAGATATAGGATGCAATATCAGAATTATGTAGGGTTAAATTCTTTCTTTCTTTCTTCCCAAGCAGGAAGTGGATTGGAACAATACAGCTGATCAAATTAAATCACCATGTCCTCCAAGGGACACAAAAGGACATGTTAACTCCAAAAGGCAGGTAGTATCATGGGATAACCATATACTAAATTATAGTGAAGGCTGACCATTGTTTAGAATCATTACTGTTTAAAGTACACTATTTTGTGATTCAATTGACTTGTAAGTGGATACCTGTCATCTCTTGTCAGCACAAGCGTAATGTTCAACTTGAGAACAGAAAAGAATGAAGCAAAAACAACAACAAAAAAGGAGGGGTGTCAGTGCTTACAAAGTCTAATAGAAGGTTTTTCTCTATATAGTCCTGACGAGCTAGCAGACTGGAACGCACCAACAATTGATTGTAGGCTGTAGGAATGCTAACTTCTAGATAAACATTCTGCATATGCCCTGTATCTACAGAAAAACATGACAGTTTTTTATATTTATCTAAGAATAAATATAATAGCAATATCTCCATGAATAATTGCAGAAATATTATTACAATTGCTCTTTATGTTAACAGATTGTTTTGGAAAATTAGTAAAAATGCATAAGTGCATTAATTAAAGGGTAAATTTGGCTCTTTATAATTATGTGTATTGAAGCACTAAACAGTTGCTTGAAAATAAGTTAGACATTTTCTCCTGCTGCAATCCTGTGAGGTAGACTGGTTTTTACTTTTCTTTTTATAGTACCTTTGTTTTAGTTTGTACAATTTGGCTGTTCCATGCCTGAGACTCTTCTTAGGCCATGATATCTTAGAGAGACATTGTTTTAAGAGTTCTTAGATTTACGTACTCCAGCAGCATATATAGTATTTTCTTCTTCATTTTTTTCTCAGATATGAGAAAACTCCAGCAGAACCAAGAGTTAATCATTGGCTTCAAGGCTCCTGCGAATTTCCATATCTGAGGTTATACCCATATAAACATCTGAAGTACTTCACCTAGCCACTGTCTTTGAACCAAGATCAATGACTTTGGATTGATTGGTTGGTTCAATGATTAGATTTATACCCTGACTTTCATTCAAGAGTTTAATGAGACATACAAATGGCTGCTTCTGTCTATATGTCCTTATAACTGATATCTGTAGATAAATTGGGTTACAAAGACCACCCAAATGTACTCAGAAGACTTCCAATGCAGGCTTACCCAGAGGTTGGATTAGAGCCTGGTTCTCCCCTTTCCTAGGTCAATACCTTATTTACTATATAACAAAGCAACAACTTTTAATTTATTGCTAGATTTATCTCAAGCATGCATAGAAATTATATATAATGTTATATGACTCTTTCCTTTCCTTTTAAGTCTTTTTAATTTTTGTTATGCATATTTTACTCTAATTATATGATCATTGCTATATATTTATCTGTATTGAAATAGAAAAAGCTCTGCTTTTCTATTTATACCCATTCCTTTGCAAGGTATATGTATGGATAAATGTGTTCCTAATTATATATTTGAAACAAGCAGATCTTTTCTTTAACAGCTTCTCCTCCGTCACTACCCATAGGCACTTGCCAAATTGTCAAAATTGGCCCAGTCATTTTTCTCAACTCTTTTGTTTTATACCCATGAATGTCACTAATAAAATAATTACATCTACACTTCCACTGCTATGCATCATTTTCATATTCAATCATCATCATCGTCTTAATAAAGATCAGTACAAAATAAGTTAAAATAACTCAAGTATAATATAATATAAAATAATATAATATACTTTATGTTATATATTATAAATATATAACATAAAGTATATTTATGTTTAACAGTTTAATAGTTTATTAATGGTGTGCTAACAAATTTAAATACAATGTCACATTATGTCTAAGATCCTGTAGATTTTCATCACTGCACAGGATAAATTTCATTCAGAGCTATTCCTTGTTTGTCTTTCCTTTTAGTTTCATAGACACTTACTTTTACTTTTTTTGATAATCTATGCTTGAGAATCAGCTTGGTCAAGTGGTTAAGGTGCAGCTAGAAGCCAGAAGAGTTCTAGTCCCATTTTAGGCATGAAAGCTGGTTAAGTGACTTTGGACCAGTAATTTTCTCTCAAACCATTACAGCAGGCTCAGATGACAAACCAACTGGTCAGTTCCTGTTGCAACCAATAGATCAACACTCAGGACAACAAGAAAAAAGTGAATCCTGTACTTTGGCCATTGTGGGAAAATGCTAGAAAGAAGAAGAGGAAGATTTTGTAATTTACCATCTTTATTTTTTTACTCCTGTTAGATTCCAAGTCACAATTTTCCATATACCATGATCATCATCAAATGGATCTATAGTTTTTCTGCCCATCATAGCTTAGCTTTGGTGAATAGAGACTTCCACTTAATTCTTGTTGGTAAGATAGAGAAGGCATAAACTATGTTGTTAGTGTGAATTGTACCATACCTTGGTAATAGCAAGGATGATTAGTATCAGCCAGTTTTGGCACATTTTGGCCAGTATGCCACAAATACAATCAAAGTCAATTTTATTGCAAACAGGTTCATGTTAATAATTCTGAATTGATGGTCTATAAATGTGTCAAATAAATATTGTATTATTCTAGAGTCTGTAATCAAGATGCTGCCTTGAAAGTCAATAGGGTTTTGCCTACATTTTACCAATTAGGATCCATATGCAATATGTAGGACAACACTAGCAATACACATCAGTAAAATAAGCTCAAAAAGGAATTTCTAAATCATGAAATAGAAAAACAGATGCTTCTTTCAAAGGAAATAAAATTCTGGAAAAAAATTAGAGAGATTTTAGCATAGCCACAATGCTTGCTGCTACCTCTCCTAATGTAACTTTGAAGTTGGCTTTAGTTGGACCCTTAGGGCTCTATTAAAAGTTAAGAAACAGCCTGTAAACCTAACTATGACTTTTTCTTGTCAGGACATATCTGGAACCATGCAAAGTGTATGATCTATCACCTAATTTGCCCTACTCTTGTTGTTCTTTGAGAGGAGAAAACATGAAAGTAATCTTCATTCCATCTGCAACTATCAAATTCATTGGATCTCAGTTATTCTTCATTGCATGGAAGTCACATATTTGTTCCTCTTAAATTCACAGTTCTATTAACACCACACAAGCTTTTGTGTTAATTAAAGAATTGGTATTAAGAGCTATCACTTTTGGTACTTTCCTTCTGTGCCACTGTTTTATTCATGGCTAACTTAGACCATGCCACTATTTTATTTATGCAATAAATATATAAATATTAATTAATTAACCAAAAGCTTTCATTGTGCTATTTAAAATTAGGAGGGAGAAAATAAAAGAAAGTTCAGGATGATTCATACTAATGAATACAGAAAAAAAAATAGAAATACCTTGGATACTTGAGTGATTTCATTTTTTTAAAATTTCCTTTTCTAATAGGAATATCTTTGTTCCTACCTTAAAGAAGAGCATATATAACATTTTTATTATTTTCAACCATCCTTGTTTTAACTTCTACCATTCGAATAGGTAAATATATTTCCATTACATTAGTAAAAAATATGGGGGAAGGAGGGGGACAGCAAAAACAATCTTAACAGATAAAAAATATTTTAATCAATCACCAATATGATAGTTCCTATGCCAATTAATCTTGTTTAGGATTCTATTAAGATTGATATTTGTCCTTGCTTTGTCATCTTCTATGCAATTTCAAGACATATAATGTTTCATGTATCTCTTCAGTATATGCATTGACTTTTCTCAAATGGGACCTCTAGGTGGCTTGAAATGGTAACCAGCAGGGATTTTGCTGTTTGGAATTTCTAGACTTAGAAGACTTAGACTTAGAATAACTTTACTATCACTTAGAATGTACACTAATCGGCATACATTAAAATGAAATTTCATTGTATACAGCTCTCAAAGGGTCACCACGTCCAATATACACTACATAAACATGACAAAATAAATACAAAATACAAAATTATGCATATATCCACATATATTATATATAAGGTGACCACATTGGTAAAGAAGGACACCATTGACGGGGGGGGGGGTGTTCTAAAATTTTTACTACCGGTTCTGTGGGTGTGGCTTATTTTGTGGGCGTGGCTTGTGGGGGGTAATGTGACTGGGTGGGCGTGGCCAACTTTTTTTTTACTTTTAAAAACATTTTTTTCTACAACCTTAAGAGGTTGCAGAAAAAAATGCAAAAAAAAAACAGCCATAGATACGCTCAGAAGACATATAAACAGACTTCCAAAGTTCTGCAATTCAGCCATTATAAAACTCTCCTATTTCTACATCATGTGTACTTCTAGTAGGAAGTGAGTTGAACTAACAATATGACACTTCTGGGTGTAAACATTAAAAAGTTCAAACTGTTATTTCTCAACTCCTACGGTTATAACCCAACCCTTTAGAGCTAGTCCTAGAAATTAAGGCAGGTGCTCCCCAGTCAGAATGAAACTAAGAATATATTAATACCTTCTGCTAAAAAGGCTTCAGCTTGGTTGAATCAGCACCTACATGTATTTTATACACTCCTCAGTTACTGGAGTCTAATAATTTTCTCCCCAAATTCCCCTGTCTCAAACATACATTTTTAATCACCCATTCTACTTGTTCTTTCTATCATACATAATAACAAGTCCTTTTATTATTTAAAATATGTGAAAAGTAAGAACATCATAGATTCTATGGAATTAATCCAATGTCAGTATCACTTTCTTCTTTTTCAGTGTAGAAAAATATTGTCTTGTCTAAATATCCCTGTTGTGATTAGGCTTATTTGTCATTATCCAGGAAAAGCCACTTTTATCCAATCCAAGTTTGGGATGCACTGGTATAATATCTAGGCATTCACGTCCTATTACCACAGAAGTGGTCTCTGGCCACAAATAAGATCAGTACCACCTCTCCTGGACTCATAGAGATTGCTTTTTTATATGGCTGTGTCCATATTCATTTTTTTAAAAAAAATGGACTCTAAAAAATTGTAAGCTGACATTTTGAATCAGGTACCTTGAAATTGAAGAAACAAATAAAAATCTAGAAGGGAAAGTCTCCAAAAAGTTGATATCTCATCCAGATATCAACACAACTGGGATCGTCAGAGCCTTTTCAAAGCATTTTTTTAACCACCTCTTCCCTGGAAGAGGTTGCAGAAAAAAATGCTTTAAAAGTCTCTCTGATGATCAGGCAACGATCAGGTAATATCCATCCTAACAAATTGGGGTAGGAGAAAATGAAGAGGCATTGCCCATAAACGTAATGGAAAAAGAATACAACAGTATATTATTTCAACAAAAGTTATCCTCATTAGAATATAAATCTACACAAATATATCTGATAGGCACCTCTACAATAAATTTATTTTCAGAAAGCATTAAGAACATCAGAAGGCCATGCCCAGAGTATATACATCTAGCACAATCACCAAGGCATCCTAGCTAAAGCAAATTGATCCATGTATTAGGCAGTAGCAATGTAGGAAAATGCTGGAAGAGAACAATCACTTTAGTAACAACAGCAAAGGCACCATTTCATATTGTATGAGAGAAGAAATGGTAAACCACTCCTGTATTTTACTAGAAAACTACTTGGATAGTTTGGATGATAGTTATGGTGACTGACAATATAGAGGCTGGTGCTGGGCCTCTGAGATCAGATGGCACTTAACATGCTACTGAGAAAGAGCTAAGGATTTTCCATAGTGTTCATGTCAGATTGATTAAATTCTTCAGGACACCTAGTCACTAATGGTGCTACATAGAAAAAGAAAATGCAAAGATACAAAGACAGAATTATAGTGGGAAATGCAACATATGAAGCAGGAGCATGTTCAACACAGTGAAAGATTAAGTGAAACAACTACATGCTGACATTTTAAGTTGACTGAAATGGACTGTTGTGGGTAACTTTCAGTGAGATCACACTGTTTGCTACTGTAGTACTCTGAACATGAAAAACAAAAAAGGAACAACACTCAGATCACTCTTTGTTTAGGAATTTTGCTGTGCAACCTCTCTTCACAGGGGTGATCTATCAGATCAGTCAACCCATGGTGCCTACTGGATCCAATGAAGTTTCAGAAGGCACCTGCACAGTTTTCCAAGAATCTGAGGGCAGTTGAGACTGATTATTCATTAAAATAAAGGGGAAGCTGAGGAGTTTGACCAAATTACACTGGAGTGATGTCTCTCTTCTCACAGATCCAATACTGCTCCTTGGTTTACCAAAGAGCTTATGGAGATGAAATCACAGAGGAAGACCCAGTAAGAGTTCACATTTGCATCTACCCAGTGAAAATCAAACGTCGCCAATCCGGCTTGCCCCTCGCCAAACAGGACAAAGCAGCCGACGCGCCTCCCAGGAGAGGCAGCCACTTCTCTTTCCTGCCTTTGCCCAAGAAAGAGCAGGAGCCCAGCAGATCAATGGAGTCAGTCATGGCCCCGCTCCCTTCCTTGCCCGCTCTTCTCACCCGAGATCTTCACCAGGGCACCCGGGGCTGCCGTTGCCGAGCGAGGCTCCCTTTCTAGGAAAGAAGGGGCAACCGCTCAGCGCTTGGGGCTTCGGAGGGGCTCTCCCAAAGAGCATTCAAAGCTTTGCTGAAGCAGGAGCAGCCCGCTGACACCCAGCCTTTCTTTTCCTGGATCAGAAGGGGATGCCAGGAGCTGTAGTTTGAGCTCGGTCTATGGCAAAAAGCCAGCAGCGCCTCTGACTCCCCAGTTCTCTGGGCGAGACAGTCAGTCAGTGGACGGGCACGTGGTTAAGTGGAAGCAGAGCCCACTTGGAGGTTGGGGCTCTTTTGAGCGCAGGCCCTGTGCTCTGCTGTGTGCTCTGCCTGCTCAATAAAGGCTGGAGAGAATATGCAAAGCCCTAGCAGCCCCCAGGCCACTGTTGCCCGTCCCCTCCCTCTTCCCCAGTCAGTGAAGCAAAGAGTGATGGGGCTAGAATAAGGTGACCAGATTTTAACATTGGTAAAGCGAGACTTTTTTAAAATGCCGCGGGACACGGGACAAATTGTTTAAAATTGGGACTCTCCCGCCAAAAGCGGGACGTCTGGTCACTTTAATTATATAACACAGAAAAACAACACAGTCTAGTTTGGATGTATATATGTATATATTGGCAAGAGAAATGAATCTTGCCAGTTTACCAGATGATCATAGGGAACAAAGCTGTTACAGAATCTGGTAGTCCTGCTAAAAATACTTTGAAACAACAGAAACAGACCATGAAGAGGGTGTGTGGGGTCTCTAACAATGCTTTGAGCTTTAAGCACATAGTGCTTATAAGCAGTATCCTGAATGACAGGAAGGGAGCTTTCTATAATCTTTTCGGCTGTCCTGAGCACTTTCTGAATTGACTTTCTTTCTATAGGCAGGATCAATAAAAACTTAAATTTGAAGACTCAAGTGGGCCTATGAATCTGGGCAAGCTATAGTTGACAACTTAGTCAGCTTCTAAGATGACCAATGGCGTGCAGACCATATTAGAAGATTCCTGCTGTACAGATGATAGAAATATTATGAAATGTTTTACATTTATATGTTTGAAATACCAATTGCAAAATTTATGTCAATTCATTGCAAATTAATTATTCATAGCACACTTTAGCCATCCCATATTTTCAGTTGAAATATTTCATCAACAGTATGCTTTGGGCAAAAAGTTATAGGTCTGCAAAAAATATTCTTGCAGAATAAATGTCTAAGGATGTTTTGGACAGCAGGAAGGTGCAACTTAAAAATTCTGGTTGTGCCTTCCAATTTGTGCCTGCCAAAAATAAACCTGGAGGAAAAATAACTACCTTTGATCTGGCATTCAGTGAGGCACTTAGCGTGAGCAAAACCATCCAATGAATTTTCTGCAAGAAATCTTTTAAAACAAGACAGAAATCTCCTTATCAGAAGCTACACTGACTATTCAACCCAATACAGTATATAATGATAGAAATTAAATAAGAAAATAAATTAAATAATTAATCCAGCCTGATTCTATTTTGTTAACAGAACCTGTACTCTTAAATACATATATCAGGCAGTAAACTTCATTGGTGACAAGTGAACTCAATACCATCTAAAATATATTTTGTTGTGAATAATATCCACTCCCAAGGAACCACTTAAAGTGTAGCTCTTTCCTCCCTTTTAATTTACAAAATAATATTTTGGTTTTTCTTCCTTTGAAGAAAAATATTTCTGTGAATGGATCTTCCACTTAAAAAGTTATTTCACTAAAGACCTTTGTATAAACCTTTTATAAAGGTTTTTTTATAGCTTTTATAAACAAGGTGCGTAAGGACCCAACTGCTTTGAAATTAATATCTCAATGTGCATATCATTCTTGCTATGTTGCCAGGATGGTCCTTTTACTAATTCTAGAGGCTGTGAATGTAAATGTTGGCTCAACCAGCCACTAGTCCACCACAAAAGTAATGTGCTCTCTCTCTCTCTCTTTCTCTCTTTCCCTCTCACTCTCCATATTAGAAGTCTTTTCTACCTTCTGGTAGGACTAGTGATGCTATACAATCCATCTATCCTGCTTCATTTTGCATTGTCTTTGCTTCAGTTGCTGTTCTGTAACTGGCATGATCCTTATCCAGTAGTCATGGGTTACTGATCTCTATGGACATTTCACCCCAGACTGCTGCACTAGTGAAACAGTAGATTTCCCTCTCCCAAGTAGTATATTGGTGAAATAATGGGTCTCTCTTTTTGTTTTCTTTTTTTATAATTGATCTCTTGGAAATGACCTAAAATCAAGGGGGGATGGAAAATTGAGTCCCAACTGTGAAGGGATAAGGGGAGAGTAGGATTTAAGTGTTTGCATATTGATGTAAAGGAGTGCAGTCAAGAAGCAAGCAACTTCCAAACCTCATCTTGACAATTACATAGAAAACAAATAGAACATAGAATAATAAGGTTGGAAAGGACCTTGGAGGTTTTCTACTCCAACCCCCTGCCTATGGCAAGAGACCCTATACCAGGGGTGTCAAACTCGATTTCATTGAGGAGCGCATCAGGATTGTCCACCCTGGGGGGCCAGGGTGGACGTGGCCAAAGGTGGGTATGGCCAGCTTGACGTTACTTGTGTTGGAGGCACCTGTGGGAACCCGAGTGCTTTGCCAGCAAAAACAGGCTCCTGAGCTCTGTTTTTGGCTACAACGGTGTCCTGCAACCCTCTGCCAGTGAAAACTGAGCTCAGGCGGCCCTCCCGAGTTCTATTTTACTGGCAGAGATAACTGCAGGCCGGTCCTTTGCTGTTTCCAGAGCTACACCATGGGCCAGATCTAAGCATCCCATGGCCCGCATCCAGGCCTCAGGCCTTGAGTTTGACACTCCTGCTGTATACCATTCTGGACTTTCTTTAGGCTTGATAGGATGGAAACAAGTAATCATAGAAAGAATAACAGAAAAATAATAATAATAGAGTTAGAAGGGACCCTGGAGGTCCTCCAGTCCAACTCCTCACCTAAGCAGGAGACCCTATATCATTTCTCCTTTCTATACTAGTGTGGATACTTCCCATTTTTCCTATTCAGTATAATTTTGGAGTGTTAAAAACTCTCCTGATGGGCCAAGCAAAACCAATTGCTGGAAGAAGACATTTTTTTCAGAATAGAGCTGGAAGGGACCTTGGAGGTCTTCTATTCCAACCCCCTGCTCAAGCAGGAGAACCTACCATTTCAGACAAGTGACTGGCCAGCCTCTTCTTAAAAGACTCCAGTGATGAAGCACCCACAACTTCTGATGGCAAATTGTTCTACTTGTTCTTGTTCTACTGGCTACTTGTTCTCACTGTTAGGAAGTTTCTCCTTAATTCCAGGTTGCTTCTCTCCTTGATTAGTTTCCATCCATTGTTTCTTGTCCTGCCTTCAGGTGCTTTGGAAAATAAGTTGATCCTCTCATCTTATATATTGCTATCATGTCATCCCTAGTCCTTTTCTCTAGATTAGTCATACCCAAATCCTGCAACTGTATTCGTATGTTTAGTCTCCAGGCCTTTAATCATCTTAGTTTCTCTTGTCTGCACTTTTATCTATTTATCTATTTATTTATCTATTTATCTATTTATCTATTATCTATTTATCTATTTATCTATTTATCTATTTATCTATTTATCTAATTATCTAATTATTTATTTAATTTTTATACCGCCCTTCTCCTGCGGGACTCAGGGCGGTGCACAGCCGAGATAAAACATAGCATATAAAATTTAAAAACAATTTAAAAGACGTTAAACAATTTTGGCCCGACTATTTAAAACAACCCAATTAAAACTGAGAGGATGGGATCAAGCCAGTTCAGCAAGATGGAATAAGTGCATTTTCAGGGCCCAACAAAAAGTCCAGAGGTCTGATATCGTGCGTATCTCAGGGGGTAGGTCGTTCCAGAGGGCAGGTGCTGCCACAGAGAAGGCTCTCCCCCTGGGGGTCACCAACCGGCATTGTCTGGCCAATGGCACCCTGAGGAGCCCCTCTCTGTGCGAACGAACTGGCAGGGGGAGGCTATTGGCAGCAGAAGGCGGTCTCGCAGGTACCCTGGCCCTAAGCCATGGAGCGCTTTAAAGGTGATCACCAACACCTTGAAGCACACCCGGAAAACCACAGGAAGCCAGTGCAGTTCGTGCAGGAGAGGTGTCACATGGGAGCATGCAGCCGCATTAAGTCGCGTGCAGCCGCGTTCTGGACTAACTGCAGCCTCTGGGTGCACCCCAAGGGGAGCCCCATGTAGAGAGCATTGCAGTAGTCCAGGCAGGAAGTGACGAGTGCTTGAGTGACCATGCGTAGGGAGTCCCGATCCAGAAAGGGCCGCAACTGGCGTATCAGGCGAACCTGATAAAAAGCCCCCTGGCCACAGCCGTCATGTGCTCTTCTAAAGACAGCCATGCATCCAGGAGGACGCCTAAGTTGCAAGCCCTCTCCGTGGGGGCCAATGATTCGCCCCCAATAGCCAGTGATGGCACCAGCTGGCTATATTGGGACGCCGGAAGCCACAGCCACTTGGTCTTGGAAGGTTTGAGTCAGAGCCTGTTTCTCCCCATCCAGCCCCACAGGGCCTCCAGGCACTGGGACATCACTTCAATGGTATCGTGGGGTGGCCTGGGGTGGAGATGTACAGCTGAGTATCATCAGCGTACTGATGGAACTCCACCCCAAAGCCACGGATGATCTCACCCAGCGGTTTTACATAAATGTTGAACAGAAGGGGCGAGAGGACTGACCCTTGTGGCACCCCACAAGTAAGGTGCCTTGGGGTCAACTGCTGCCCCCCTGTCAACACAGATTGCAACCGGTCAGAGTGGTAGGAGGAGAACCACCGCAGAATGGTGCCCCCCAACCTCAGCCCCTTAAACCGGTGCAACATGATATCATGGTCGATGGTATCAAAAGCCGCTGAGAGATCTAACAGGACCAGGATAGAGGAACAACCCCTATCCCGAGCCCTCCAGAGATCATCCACCAATGCGACCAATGCCATTTCTGTGCTGTGCCCAGGCCGGAAGCCGGACTGAAGCGGGTCCAGATAGACAGCTTCATTCAGGTACTGGGGAAGCTGCTGCACCACCACACTCTCAACAACCTTCGCAACAAAGCGAAGGTTGGAGATTGGACGATAGTTAGCCAAAACAGCCGGATCAAGAGAGGACTTCTTGAGGAGGGCCCTCACCACCGCTTCTTTCAAAGTGGCCAGCAGGACACCCTCACTCAAGGAAGCATTAAAAATCCTCTGGAGCCAGCCTCGTGTAACCTCCCGAGAAGCCAGTACCAACCAGGAGGGACACGGGTCCAATAAACATGTGATCGCGTTCAGCCGTCCCAGAATCCTCTCCATGTCTTCGGGAGCCACAGGATCAAACTCCTCCCAGATAACACTCTCAAGACCTGCCTCAATCATCCCGTCCGGACTTACCCAGTCAGAGGCCAGACTTCCTGAATCTGAGCGATCTTGTCATACAGATACTGCACAAAATCCTCAACTCAACCCTGCAAGGGATCATCCCGCATTTCCAGATGGAGGAGGGAGTGGGTCACCCTAAACAGGGCGGCTAGGCGATTATCTGATTATGTGATAAGAGCGGCAAAATAGCTAGATTTTGTCGCTTTTATTGCCACTAGGTAGGTCTTAATATGAGATGTCACCAGTGTTCGGTCGGATTCGGAGTGGCTGGTCCTCCAACCACTCTCCAGGCATCTTTTCCAGTGCTTCATCTCCCTCAGATCCTCAGAGAACCAAGGAGCTAGGTGAGTTCGGTACCGGGTCAGAGGCCACAAAAGCACGACGTGGTCCAAAGCCCTGGCAGCCCTACTGTCCCAGGCGGCCACCAAGTCTTCAGCTGAGTCATGAGCCAGAGTCTCAGGAAATGGCCCAAGCTCCATCTGGAACCTATCAGGATCCATCAGGTGCCTGGGGTGGAACCACCTAGTTGGTCCTGCCTCCCTGCAGCGGGGTGCAGCAGTTAGAAAGTCCAGTTGAAGGAGCGAGTGGTCAGACCATGACAAGGGTTAAATGACTATATCTGCTGTATCAAGGCCACTTGACCACTGACCAGAGACAAAAACTAAGTGCAGAGTGTGTCCACCCATGTGAATTAACTGAGTAAGGTCCATGGCCATCATGGAAGCCATGAACTCCTGAGCCACCTCAGATGTTTCACCGATAGATGGCAGGTTGAAATCTCCCACGACTAAAAGTCTGGGGGTATCAACTGCCACCTCGGCTATGATGTTGAGCAGCTCGTGCAGAGCCTTGCCACATGGCAGGGAGCTAGGTATGTGATCAACAAGCCCATCTGTACTCCATGGCCTCACTTCACAAAAAGGGACTCACATCCGGCTATCTGTGGAACACTGGTCTCCCTTGGATCAAGACCTTCCTTTATAATAACCGCCACCCCCCACCCCTGCCCTGAGCTCTCAGCTGATGGAATGCACGGAAGCCTGGTGGGCACATATCTACGAGGGGAACTCCCCTCTCCTGAATGAGATCGCAGATGAGGGGGGCTTTATTTACCACAGACCTGGCATTACATAACAATAGCCGAAGGCTCGGGCCCTGAGAGTCTGAGCAACCTGGGGTGTGAGAAGGGCTATGGGGACCGGGGCGTGCCACCACTCGAAGATAGCGAGTGGCACATGATGCGGCCCCCTGCTACCACCATATCTGCCCCTCCCACTCAGCGTATTGATAGAAAAGCTCTCAACAGAATGGACTCTAATGTCCCCCTTACCCCCAGAATCCACACCCTCCATGGTCCAACTGACAGCTGGACCGGACCCCTCCCCCTGTGGGTTAACCCCCAAACCCACACAACCCTCCCGCCTCTTAAAATCCCTTAAAAATCTAACAAAAAGTTTCCGTAAAAAAACCCTCAATCCCCTTTTTGCGACATGCCACCTCTTGGGGTGCCAAAGCCCGTCATAAAGGTAGGCCCTTGATAAAGACCACACCTGCGAGAGGGGAGAGTCTCACAGAATAAGAAGTTCTGTTGGCGAATACATCTATTTAAGTTAATTAATTAATTAATTAATCAGGGGGAAAATCCACGGCCTTGGGTTAATCAAGATAGTCCAAAATCTGGAAAGGGGTATCCAGTCAATTCCAAGTCAATAAACTCCACTGCTCTCTCACAGCAGTGGATGGAGTCTTAAGCCGTTTTTGAGGCCAGATGTTGACACCAGCCGCCCTCTCATTAAAACTGGGAAGGGCCAGGAACCGCAGTCATCGTCCGGCTCCATGCAAAACTTGAAATCCGGAATATATCCCTCTACAATTGGGAAGCATTGATGACAACCACCAATCTACAGGCCTGCGGGCTAAGAAAAGAACTCCGATGGCTCCGGCGGCTGCACCTTAGGCGAATCAGGGGGCAAATCAGGAGGCCATAGAGGTCTATGGGAGGCAGATATCATGTCATATTGTTCAGAGGCATCTCCAAATGATAAGTGGCCTTACATAGGGCATAAAAGCCTAGCCCGAGGTCTTTTGTGGCCAACAAGATCAGTGATGTTTCTAGCTCACCCCCTCCACACAAGGGGGAGGGGAGAGCTTCTGGAAGGACCAGGGGTGGGTCCCCTCCAAGTGGGCCACCCACCCATGGCCATAACAGGCAGTTCCAGGAACAAGCAATGGTATAGAGTGCCCCTCGCTCTCCCAATACAACCGGATGTTTTCCAAAGTCTCAACAGCTTTTTTGTAACATGGTGACCAAAACTGGATGCAGTATTCCAGGTGTCTCTTTTACCAAAGGTTTTATAAAGTGCTACTAATACTTCATATGATTTTGATTCTATTCCTCTATTTATACAACCAAGGATTGTATTAACTTTTCTGGCTGCTGCTGCACACTGCTGACTCATATTTAAGTAATCATCCACTAGGTGGACAGCTGCCAAAACAGTCAACACAGTCCTAGGCTGCATAAATAGAGTGATAGAATCAAGATCACGTGAACTGTTAAGACCACTTTATAATGCCTTGGTAAAGCCACACTTGGAATACTGCATCCAGGTTTGGTTGCCGTGATGTAAAAAAGATGTTACGACTCTGGAAAGAGTGTAGAGAAGAGCAACAAGGATGATTAGGGAACTGGTGGCTAAAACATATAAACAATGGTTGCTGGAATTGGGCATATCTAAATTAATCAAAAGAAGGACTAGGGGTGACATGATAGCAGCGTTCTGATATCTCAGGAGTTGCCACAAAGAAGACAGAGTCAAACTATTCTCCAAAGCACTTGAGGGCAGGACAAGAAGCAATGGGTGCTTCTAGGTTGAGAGAAGCAACCTAGAACTAAGAAGAAATTTCCTGACAGTTAGAACAATTAACCAGTGGAATAACTTGGCTCCAGAAGTTGTGAATTCTCCAATACTGAAAGTTTTTAAGAGGAGATTGGACAACCATTTGTTTGAAATGGTGTAGGGCCGTGATGGTGAACCTATGGCATTCCCCCCCACCCCTTATTTTTGGTTCCAGGAGGCTCCAGGTAGCACAAAAATGGGGGGGGGTGAGGATGCAGTGCTCCCTGTTTTTGGTTTCAGGAAGCTTCAGGGAGGTCTGCTAGCACCAAAATAGGGGAAGGAGGAGTGCGGGGGAGGCATGCAAAGTTAAAAAAAAAGGTTCCAATGATCACACAGCACAGCTGATTGTCAATCAGCTGTGCGGTGCAATCATTGGAACCTTTTTTTTTTTACTTTTTTAAAGCATTTCTACCAGTTCTTCACCCAAACTGGTAGTAAAAATGCTTTAAAAAATAATTTAAAAAAGAGTTGGTCATGCCCAGCCAGTCACATGACCCCCCCTCCAACCAAGCCACGCCCACAGAACTGGCAGCAAAATTTTTGCATTTCACTACTGAACTGATTCCATCTCAGACACACAAACAACAGCCAAACCTCCTACAATTAACTCCATCCTATTGGGTTCACAACTCCTAGTGATCACAAAAGGAAGTGCAAGATCTATTACACAGACAAAAGCCAGGAAAAGCACCAGGACCAGACAAGATAACTCCTTCTTGCTTAAAAGTCTGTGCTAACCAATTGGCCCCATCTTGACCCGAATCTTCAATAAATCACTAGAGATGTGCTATGTTCCTTCTTGCTTCAAACTCTCCACTATCATCCCAGTGCCGAAGAAGCCCTCAATCAAGGAACTGAATGACCACATACCAATTGCTGTAACATCTGTAGTTATGAAAAACTTTGAAAGGCTAGTGATGTCCCACTTGAAAACCATCACAGATCCACTGTTAGACCCCTTGCAATTTGCATACCGAGAAAAAAGATCGACAGATATTGCTGTTAATATGGCTCTGCACTACATCCTATAACATCTTGAATCTCCAAAGACCTACGCAAGGGTCCTCTTTGTAGACTTTAGTTCAGCATTCAATACCATCACACTGGACATTCTTCTAACTAAACTAAACCAGCTAACGGTACCTGAATACACTTGTAAGTGGATCACAAGCTTCTTAACAGACAGGAAGCAGCAGGTGAAGCTAAGCAAAATCACATCTTATACCTGTACAATTAGTACAGCCCCCCCCCAGGATGTGTGTTTTCACTACTTCTCTTATCTCTATATACCAATGACTGCATCTCAAACGATCCTTCTGTTAAACTACTGAAGTTTACAGATGATACAACATTGATTGGTCTCATTCGAGACAATGAATCTGCATACAGATGGGAGATTAAACTAGCCTCATGGTGCGACTGGAACAATCTGGAACTGAACACACTCAAATCCGTAGAAATGGTGGTAGCCTTTAGGAGAAACCCTTCCATATTACCACCTCTTACAATACTAGACAACACAGTATCAACAGTAGAGACCTTCAAATTTCTAGATTCTACCATATCTCAAGACCTAAAATGGACACCTAACATCATCAAAAAAGCACAACAAAGAATGCTCTTTCTGTGCCAACCCAGAAAGCTCAAACTGCCCAAGGAGTTGCTGATACAATTCTACAGAGGAATTGAGTCTGTCATCTGCACCTCTATAACTGTCTTGTTTGGTTCTGTAACTCAACAAGACAAACACAGACTTCGGAGGATAATTAGAACTGCAGAAAAAACAATTACTACCAACCTGCCTTCCATTGAGAACCTGTATACTGCACAAGTCAAAAAGAGGGCTGTGAAAATATTTACAGACCCTTCACATCCTGGACATAAACTGTTTCAACTTCTACCCTCAAAACAACGCTATAGAGCACTGCACACCAGAACAACTAGACACAAGAACAGTTTTTTCCCGAACACCATTACTCTACTAAACAAATAATTCCCTCAAACTGTCAAACTATTCACTATGGCTGCAATACTATTGCTATTGGTCTTCTCATCATTCCTGTCACCCATCTCATCCCACTTGTGACTGCATGACTGTAAATTTGTTGCTTATATCTTTGCGATTTATATTAATATTGATTGTTTTCTAGTATGATTTGATTGCTTATTGTACTATATGATTGTCACTGGGTGTTATGCCTTGTTATTCTTGATGAGTAAATCTTGTCTTTTTATGTACCCGGAGAGCATATGCACCAAAGACAAATTCCTTGTGTGTCCAATCACACTTGACCAATAAAGAATTCTATTATCTATTATTACAGTTATGTTTTTGGTAAGTTGGCCTATAATTTCTTTTTGCATGAAGACTGATATGAAGAATAAGTTAAGCAGCTCTGATTTTGATCTACTGCCTGTTACTTCCTTGCCATCTTCTCTCTTTAGTGGACTGACTATTTCCTTAACTTTTTTCTTGTTATTTATATGTTGACAGAAAGTTTTTAAAAATTATCTTTGACTTTTGTTGCAAGTCTTTGTTCATTCTGAGCCTTTGCTTTCCTGACTTCATCTTTGTAGATTTGGAATATCTGCTGATATTCTGCCTTAGTTATGTGCCCATCTTTCCATTTTTTGTACTTGTCCTTTTTGTCTTTCAGTTTATCAGAAAGATCTTTGCGCAACCATGCTGGTTTCTTCTTGGATTTCTTTTCATTTTCAGTGGTATTGTGCTGAACTAGGTTTTTATGATTATATTTTTCAGAATTTCTCATACTTTTTCACTTGTTTCCCCTTTAGGATATTTATCAATGGGGTGTTTCCCAGGCTTTCTCTGAATCCCAATTTCTTTTATCCCAGTATTGTACAAGTACCAGAATGAAATTGATAAGACTTTGCCAGTTACCACTTCCAGCTCAAGAGCCAGAAACAGAATGAAAATAGTACCATTTTCTCCCATTAGTGAACCAATGGACCAACGAGACATTTTGATAATGGTCATTGGGACAAGGAAGTCATGCAGAGCAGGAGGTGAGAAGAAATTCGCCTGAAGACCCTTTCCAAATGTATGACTGCTTGGAAAACACATCTTCTTGAGAACCTGTCCACAGAAAGAAAGTGACTAGAATTTGCTATTCCAGCATACATGGGAGAAGTAAAAACACAGAGGAATCCACTACTGGGAATGTATATGGTAACTCCCATCTAGCAGAAGGTCTGGCGAGTGTCATTATATAACTAAAATCTGAACAATGATGGATGGCATGTAGGTTCAGGTTCCGCTGTGCCCTTAAAACATTTCTTTTCCAACAAGACCGGCTGGCCTAAGCAAAGCCTTTTAAATGATTTTAAATTGGGGTGTTCTTTTAAATTTGGGCCAATTTAAATATTCCTTTTAAACTGTTCTTAATGTTTATATTGTATGTTTCTTTACTTGGCTGTACACCGCACTGAGTCCCCAGGGAGAAGGGCGGTATAGAAATCAATAAATAAATAAATAAATAAATAAATAAACATGAACAATTCCTAAAGCACAAACAATTTCTCATCATGGTGAAATGTTTTGGATTCTATTTTATTATATTATTTCTTAATTTGTATCTCTAAAATGTTGGCATATGTACCTGTGATGTCCTTTTATTTTGACAATTTTTATAAGTTAGATTCTTCCATGACAGGCCAATCTTTTTCTTCTTTCTCAATGAATATCTATAGCTTTCTGCTAGATAAAGAAATTGGGGATGTTATTTAAAAGGCTGAGGGAGAGAAGGGGATAGGATAGGGGAGGCCTCTATGTGGCAAGCCTGAAGGAGAGAAGGGGATAGGATAGGGAGGCTTCTGTTGGGCAACCCTGAGGGAGAGAAGGAGATAGGAGAGGGGAGGCTTCTGTGGGGCAAGGCTGAGAGAGAGAAGGGGATAGGATAGGATAGGATAGGATAGGATAGGATAGGATAGGATAGGATAGGATAGGATAGGGTTCTGTGGGGCAAGGCTGAGGGAGAGAAGGGGAGAGCAGAGGCCGATCATAACTGCTCATCAATTTTCAAGCTGTAATGTCAATTTATCAAGCCCGATCACATAGTTTCATAGTGAAGCACAGGTATCCAGCTAGTAACTCATATCCACCACATCTTCATTTCTATTGAAAGTATACTTCTATACTTCTATTGCATAAGTAAAGCTTATTGTTAATAACTATACTTGTATATTTTTATGGATTTATTTATTATTTTTCTACCCATTTTCAATACCATTCGATCAGTTTTTCATTCAAGAAATTATATGCTTTCAATCTTCATTCATTTGGAATTTTAGAATGCTAGTGAATGCAAGTGAAATAAAAAAGGTGTTTTTTTATTTTTCTTATATCACAGGTGCCTGAAAATACATTAGCTGACTTTTCCTGTATTTAACACACACTTTAATCTAATGGCTATAATAACTATTAGATTACTAGTATTTGCTAAGTGCTCTAAAGCATATATATATATATAAAAAACACACACACACCTATTTGACAATAACTTGAAATTTCAGTTAATACTGAGTCTACTTTCCTGAATACTTTTTATTAGGCATGTTAATAAATGAAACTTCAGTTCTTTATAAAGTATTCAACTCCCTCTAGCTGCCAAGAAAAGTAATTACAGGTTTTCAGTGTCTCAGCTTAATTTTATAAATAAAAATGTATGTATAAAAGTTTCTGTTTCTTCCCCCTTTTTATCTTTTGGTATAGTGCTTCCTCTTTATGCATAATGTTTTACTGGCCATACTACACATAATTCATATTCTCAAATGACTTTATTTATCCCCCTTGCCATTTCATTAATCTTACTTAGAAACCTCCTGAAACTTATTTTTGAAAAAAGAAATAAAGATGGAATTCATTCCAAAATTCTGATTTTCTTTTAAACACTCTTTTTAAAATGCAGTTTTAAAGCTTTGAGTGTGTTATTTTGAAACCATTACTTTAATTCTTTTTTTTTATAAAATAATTTTTATTAAATAGTTTGTCTTTAAAAACAACACAAAAAACAATCACACACATATAAAAACAAAACATGTCAAAACGTAACGTATTGAACATTACATAATACTAATGGTAATTTTACAGCATTTCATATCTACTTACAAAGATTGCTTTTGTAGTTCTCTATTCTATCATTTCTATTTACTACTCAATAGTAGAATAATTGCATTACTCCAACATATTATATATGTTGGAATTCAAGTAAATATATATATACACACATTATAATATTCATTTGTTCTTATCTGCACATTTATATTCATTTATATTTACCTCTCTTTATTTAATGTTGTTCAGTTACTTTAAGTTTCATCAATATGAAGTTAAACATTTCTTGTTCTGATTTCTATTTTCGAGCCAACTGTACATTTTACTCCATATTTCATAGTAGTCCGAATCCTCTCTCTCTTTTAATTCCATAGTCATTTTATCCATCTCTGTGCATTCTAGAATTTTTCTTATTACAGTTTCATCTGACGGTATATTTTTTTGTTTCCAATTTTTTGGCAAATGTGATTCTTGCTGCGGTAATTATGTGCAATATAATGTATTGAAGGCTTTTATTCATTTTCAGGTCTAGTATTCGTAATAAAATCAATTCAGGTTTCATATCTATTTTTTGCTTTGTAATTTCTTCCAATCATTTTTGAATTTGACACCAATATTTCCTTGTGATGAGCTCGTCCACCACATATGGTAGAATGTTCCGGATTTATAGTTACATCTCCAACAATTAGGTGATAAGTTGGGATACATCTTGGCCAATCTCGCTGGTGGCAAATGCCACCTATAAAACATTTTATAGAGGTTTTCTTTGTAGGTAACTGCTGTTGTGAGTTTGTAGTTCCTTTCCCATAGTTTGTCCCACTGTTCTAATTTTATGCTGTGGCCGAAATTCCTTCCTCAACTAATTATTGTTTCTTTTATAACTTCCTCCTCCATTTTAAGGAGAAATTTATATAATTTTGTAATAATTTTTCCTTCCGTTTCCAATAAAATTTTATCCAACTCCAATTGTTTTTCATATATGCCAAATTGTTCTTGATCTTTTTTATTCTTGTTTTGATTTGTAGGTAGGGCCACTATTCTATATTTATTCCTTGTGTTTTCAGTGTTTGCACTGATTTTAATTCTCCTTTCTCGTCTAAAATTATCTTACCATTTTACTGAGGTCTATTGTATTTGGTGTGTCATTGCCTCCATTGTTGATAGCCAATTTGGGATTTTCATATAGTGGTGTTTTTAGTGAAAACACATTCATATTTTCATATTTTCAGAGGCATATAATAAGGAATTATCTATACATTACTTTAATTCTAATGAATTACTCTAGTAAAATCTAACTGGTTTCAAAGTATGCAGTAAAATTGCATTCTTTGGGGAAAAAGGATTGCTTTCTGACCATCTCTAAAATGTTGTAGATTATATGTTCCAAGATACTGCAAGTCATATGACATACCTTATGACAATATATTCAGAAGAACTCATCCGTCAAGTTACTCATCAAATTGAAGGAGAGTTTTTCCAATAAGTTGCCCTCAGCTACTTCACCTGCAATCCATATGCAGATATTATTCCACAGAACAACAGCTGGTTTTCATGGAACTCTAGCAAACATGTGGCTTTTACCATCTGGTCATTTCTTGCCATGATACCAGAATGGTGAAAAACTCTGGAAATGAATCCAAATGTGATTCTGTCTTGCACAGTCTAGCATTTTTGTTCTCATGGTGATCAAACCCAATGACTATGGGAAGTCCATAGGCAGGATATAAATGCAGTAGCAAATAATTTCTTGCAAATTTCCAATATGGTAGCTATTGTGTTACATTTCAGGAGAATTAATTCCATAGTTCAACTCTGCACCATATAAAGAAGTCTTTGAATGAATCTGCTTGTTGGAGAGGCCCAAGATTCTTCTTTTCAGAAAGCAAACTATTTGTAATGAAAATGGACAATATCTGTAAGGGAAAGGCAAATTATAAGCAAAAAGGTAAGTAAAGAAACTGTTGATTTGTTTGCATTTGCAAGAAACTTAATGTAATAGCAGTTTATACAGGGAAAAGGGGCTTCATCAATGCTCTATGAACTATACATTAGAATCATATTATCAAAAAAGGGTAAGGATTGATTTGCTACAGATTAATTTCCCTAGATATTTGTATGCTCAAATATACAGCAATCAGATTTGGGCCATTGATTGTTACATGAAGCAGTAACTAAGTGAAACTAAATTGTGCATACAGTTTTGCTTCAGTTTTCCTTTGCTTGACAGAACTGTAAACTCATAAAGCAAAGATTGGTCATAAAATTATTGTTTCATCATTGCCATAACTGTGAACAATCACTAAACAAGGCAGTTGCTAAATGATGATTATTTGTATATGGGTAGCATTCTTCCTGTTTAGCTGAACATCTCCCGTGGAACTTTTCTTTTTAGATTTTCGGCCTGAGAAAAGAAAGGAAGAAAGAAAATTTTGCATTGGACTATAAAGGCTAACTTTTGTCTCTATGCCTCAAACTAAATCAATCAATTCTAGTGTGGGTAAAATTGGTAGGAAGATAGCTTTACATCAGTGGTGGGATTCAAGTAATTTAACAACCGGTTCTCTGCCCTAAGATTTCTTCCAACAACCAGTTCATCAAACTGCTCAGAAAGTTAATAACTGGTTCTCCTGGGTGGTGCAAACTGGCTGAATCCCACCACTGCTTTGTATGCTGTCTTGTACAACTTAAAGAAAAATAGAAAATAAAAGAGAAATCATGAAGAAAGAAACTGATTAATAATTATTATATTCTTCTCACAGCTGCAGATAAAATGGACCTAATTCAATTAAAAATGGCTTTTACCATTTTAAACATTGATTGTACCCTTATTTTAATTAAATAAGTGTTAGCAGTTTATCCTCCATTCTAGAGGGCTTTGATTCTTTTTTTAATCACTCCAGAATATTTAAACTGTTGGATGAACAAAATTAAACAGGGAAAAGAGTTTCAAGCCATGCACATTCACAAGACAAAGTGTTAAATTTTGTTCACCTATTGAGGAACTGCCTGCTATAACTTTGAATATACTCAATTGTAATTAATTGTTATTATCTTAAGCTAAATGAGAACCAGTAGGGGGACCTGTGTGAGTGGGAAGATATGATGTATTAATTGAGCCACCCAACTTAGTGCCCTGTGGGTAACGCCAAATTTAATTTAAAAACACCCTTACTCCACAGTAATAGAAGCAAAGTTGGGGGTGATCCTCCATTTGAAATCAGAAGAAGCTGTTGTCTCTATGCCAGTCACAGTCAAATTGTGTGAACATGGTGGTTTTCATTAAGCGATCAATAATATATTTTATTAGTTCCAGAACAATGCACATGCCCACTAGAAGTCATCTCACTCAACTGTTTTAAGTGTGAATACCATAATTAACCGAAAGAAAAAATAAATTAGTTTCCCCTGAAATCTGGAGGTTTTCAAGCTACAAAAGTCCAATTACAAATTAGCAAGCTGTGAATAATCAGATTTTTAAAAAATCAGCCTCAAAGCTATAAGTGGTTCACTTGAAAAGTCCCTCAGATTTAAAAAGCTGAAGTTTAAAAGCAATTGTTGAAAAATAGCAAGCAAAACCTTAACTTTCGTCCAGGTTGTGCTGACTGCAGTTATATTGTTTGAAGATCTCCACTGCCTCTAGCATATGGCTAGTTAGCTTATATATTCAGATCAGTAGCTTGTTCAAGGCCATCATTTTATTGTTAACCTTGTGTAGCTACAGTAGCCTAAAGAAAGAGTGCGTGGGGGTGCCACATCTCTAAGATTACAGCTTGTTTTAGACTTGCATTGCTGCCTATCAGAGAATGTATGCTTTGCATATGTCATTCGGAGACAGTTGCATACCTATTGCATTTATATTTCTGAAAATGTTAACATTCTGGCTAGAGTTTGCTCAAATAACAATGTGCCTTGCCTTCTGCCTGCCTCCCAACAGCAAGTCAGATCAACCAATCAGCATGCAGGATGTGCGCCTTCACACAATGCATAGTTGAGATTTGGGAGGTGTGTCCATCAGCCCGCTTGCAACCATCTGCAGCCTTTGCTTATCCAACCAACCTCTTGATAGCATAGGCATGAATACCTATACACAGTTGTGGACAAGTCTAAAACAAGCTTACTAATCCAGCTGCAACCTAGGCCTGTTTCTTATATAACTAATGTTTCTGGTTATCACTTCCATTGCCAGTCTGGAAACAGCTGAATGTCACATCAGAAAAAGGAGCTCCATCTCTTGGCCATGTTACAAGAAATTGCTGAACTTATTGTGTTCAGTGGATTGATGTGTTATTCTATGAATACACATGTATGAATACTTTCAAACTGCCCGGTTGGCATGGATATAAAAATATTGTGATTATCAGTTGTACAAAAGATGAATAAAATGAATTGGGAACACTTGTGGTGAGGATTAAGACAAAATCTCTGCATGTCTTTTATTTCTAGGGATGGCAAAAGTTTAAATGGAGTGCATTTTGGTTATATAAATAGACTAAAACATACACATAAAAGACTTCAGACAACAGCTCAACATGGGAACTGTAAAATACCATGCATTAGCGTTTGCTAACACAAAATCACACTATTATGTTTCTGAATAACTACCCAGTCAGTCACTGAACAAAGAACTCTGTATTTGGAAACTGTAGTTTGATTGGATCCATTTGCAAAACTTGCCAAGTGGTGCTATTTTTAATGATGTAATCATTAGACTTTTCAGTTAAAATGGCAAGTATGTATGCATTTAGAAGAAAAAGTGGAGGAACGCTTTCAGGTTTACATGATATATATTTTCCAGAAAGTAAATGCTTTTTCTTTTTTTTTTTGAACCAGTGGCTGAAAAATGTGATAAATCCTTCTGATCCAGAATGGAAATTATATAAAATTAATGGAGATTGGCAGTTGACCTTGGCATAGATGCATAATGTATGGACATATTATTGCGTAGAATGAAGTCCTCTATTTGATCAGAATCTCATCCTCCTTTTCAGATACACCTAGCCTAATCCTAACTCTGAAATTCCAATACTGTATTATTTTAGGCTGAATGGAAGGGAAGGCTTTTGTAAAAACCTTTTCAGTCACTGGAATAGACATGGGACTATTATAAGCCAATAGTTATGAGTAATCTCCTTTCCTTACTCTCCATCCTCCACTAGCAAATGGAACCTTTTCTCAGGTTTAATGTCTGTGCTGCCTTTAAGAACATGGCAGATGGTGCAACAGATGGGGGGCATTATTGGAAGTTTGACTGGATTATAAATCTCTTATACTGATTATCATGAAATCAAAAAGAAAGATAAAATACATTTTAATATAATCAAAACTGAAGTGCCCTTTATTTCTCTGCCTAGGAGACAACTCAGAAACCCTTCGAATAACCTACCTGGAGTAGATACATTTATCACAATGTATGGGGGGGAGGGTTTGTTGTAAAGAAAAGAAAACGCTTCACATTGTGCTCTTTTTAAAAATTTATTATAAATTATGTTTATATAATGTACTACAGAGCAAAGAAAGAGTACAATTACCATGTGCTTTACTGCTCAACTATATAACCATAACAGGAAATAAGAAACCCTAATCAGAACAAGAGAGCATAGCCATAGAATATATACCATAGATCCAAACTTGTAAATACTGCCATCTACTGGCTGAATACTACTGTAGTAATTGCATAGAAATATACTTCAACAATGAATTCCAACATTATAAATAACAGATGTCATACAGGAGAACTGTAGAGTTGAACAACTATCTTTGAGCAATCTATCCTTGCACCTCTTTGCTCTTCATTCATTCATTCATTCATTCATTCATTCATTCATTTATTCAAGATGTCAGCTCATTAAGATACACCAGGCTTGACCAGTAAAATCATGAACACTAAAAAAAATACATTTGTTTTCGGGTTCAGTAACCAAACCTTGCAATTCTGAATGTGTTTTTTCCTCATGACCTTATCTTTATCATTAAAAGGACTAAGGAAGCCCATGTCTGCAATCCCATTCCTCCCTTGGGGTCAGATTTCTGTTTACTGACCATTGCCTTGTTTATTATTCTTCCTCATTTTCTTCAAGGTTATTGTCACAACTCATTACATAAGGTATGTTTTAGTTAGAAGAGTACATAAGCAACAGAGCAAGCAACTCAGAGTAGGGAATGTCAAAAATTTAGAATGTACAGCTTCTAACACATGGATGTCTTTGAAGGTGCAATATTATGTGCCATACAGCAAAACACAGCATTTTGAATTTAAAAAGTTTAAATGCAGCAGGCATGTAATTGTTATCTGTGTGGGCTTAATATCTAATATATAAACATTCACAATGAAATGTTTGAAGAGTTAAACTTCCAAGAAGGAATTGAAATACCAGGAAATACCAGGTAGATAAATTGTTGACAGCCTTCAAATGCTCAATTTAATAGTTAATGGTCTCCTAGACACGGGATAGCTAGGGTGTTGGTTAATACAACCACCTTGGTTTTCATATGGTTGATTTTTAACAGTTTAATTTGGTAGAAATTAAGATACTAATGCATGAAATATGCCTTGCAGTCCTATTAAGGAAAGAGACACGATAACAGCATCATCTTCACATAACAGAACAGAAAATGGTTTACTGGGCAAAAAAGAGTAATGACATTTGATTTTGGTAAGGGCCAAAATAATTTTGTTGATATAAACAAAAAATAGTAGAGGGGCCAAGTCATCCCTGTTTGACCCCATTGGGATAGGGTCAGTCCATTCTCTGCTGCTTGAGCAACCTGGATTGTATTTCCTCCATTCATGTAATGGGAGGTCAATAAATTTAAATAAATCAAAATAAATTCAGAAATTGGCAATAGAGTAAGCTATAAGATTTTGCCATGGCCTCTCACAAAGGTGAATCAAATATCACACTCAGGTTTCTGAAACCAGCATAAACAGCAACAGAAGTAGTATATTTGCAGAGAGGTGGTGCTGAGTGATATATTAACCGGCAACAGAAAAAAAATCTGATCTAAAATGGCATTGTTATCCTTTCTTCTTCGAACATCCTATCAGTAAACTTACAAAAGGATGATCAGCATGTACTCTGGTTTCTCTTCAGGTCATGTAATTCTTTCACCACACCTTAACAAATAAATTATAGAACAAAAAAGGCCTGTGTGTATTATTGGAGGTGGGAATAGCTTCACTGTGACAATAGGTACAACACTGGGGCTTTTTATCTTGGAATGAAGAAGGATATTGAATATATAAAATAATACCCAGTACAGATAACAGCTTTTGTCTTGATCTCACATCTATTGAAGCTAAAAGCAGTACTTCTCAAGACCAGTAGAAGGAAATTCATACTGAGGACTGTTCACTATCTTCTGGCTCACAGATTACATACCTAAAACCCACATGAACGGAAATTTCAGGTGGTTCTTTCGACAAGAAATTGGACTAAAGGTAATCCTCAATTTATGACCGCAATTGAGCCCAAAACTTCTGTTGCTAAGTTAGACATTTTGTTGCTAAGTGAATTTTGTCCCATTTTACAACTTTTCTTGTCACATTTGTTAAGCGAATCACTGCAGTTGGCAAGTTAGTAATAACTTAAGTGAATCTGGCTTCCCCATTGATTTTGCTTGTCAGAAGAAAGATTATTTATTTATTTATTTATTTATTTTAATTAATTAATTAATTAATTAATTTATATACCGCCCTTCTCCCGGAGGGACTCAGGGCGGTGTACAGACAACTTAAAACACACAAATATAAAATTTAAAAGCAATTTTAAAAGATATTAAATATTTTGGCCCATATCAAATTAAAATGAAACTACCCCGTTAAAACATTTAAAATTACAAATTAACAATTAAAAAATTAAGAATTTTAAAAATTAGGCCAGCCCGGCTCGATGAAATAAAAGCATCTTGAGGGCCCGATGGAAGGTGCGTAAATTGGGAATCTTCTGTATCTCCGGGGGCAATTCATTCCAGAGGGCAAGAGCCCTCACAGAGAAGGCTCTCCCTCTGGGGGTCACCAGCCGACATTGCTTGGCCGATGGCACGCGGAAGAGCCCCTCTCTGTGGGAGCAAATTGGCTGGTGGGAGGCTATTGGTAGCAGCAGGCAGTCTTGTAAATACCCAGGTCCTAAGCCATGGAGCACTCTAAAGGTCATAACCAATACCTTGAATTGCACCCGGAGGACCACCGGGAGAGTGCAGCTCACGCAGGAGAGGTGTTACATGGGAGCACCATGATGCTCCCATAACCACCCATGTGGCCACATTCTGGACCAGTTGGAGCCTCCGGGTGCTCTTCAAGGGGAGCCCCATGTAGAGAGCATTATACCAGGAGGGACATGGGTCCAATAAACATGTGGCCGCACTAAGTCTACCCAGAATCCTGTCCATGTCTTCGGAAGTCACAGGGTCAAACTCCTCCCAGATAATACTCTCAAGACATTCCTCCTTCACCCCATCTGAACTTATCCCGCCAGAGTCCAAGCCTTTCTGAATTTGAGCGATTTTGTCATGCAGATACTGAACAAAATCCTCAGTTCTACCCTCCAGATGGAGCAGGGAGCTGGTCACTCTAAACAGGGCGGCTGGGCGATTATCTGCAGATGCAATAAGAGCGGAAAAGTAGTTAAACTTTGCCGCTTTTATCGCCACTAGGTAGGTCTTAATATGAGACCTCACCAGTGTTCAGTCAGATTCGGACCGGCTGGCCCTCCAGCCGCTCTCTAGGCATCTTTTCTGGTGCTTCATTTCCCTCAGCTCCTCGGAAAACCAGGGAGCCACCTGGGATTGGCACCGGGTCAGAGGCCACAAAGGCACGACGTGGTCCAAAGCTCCAGCAGCCGCTCTATCCCAGGTGGCCACCAGGACTTCAGCCACATCATGAGCCAGAACCTCAGGGAATGGCCCAAGCTACACCACTCAGGCCCAAGGAGCCTGAGTGGCGTAGCAGGCTAATGCCTCCTATTAAGGCAGCATTTAACATCCAGCTGCCTGCAATTACTGCGAGTTCTAATCTTACCAGGCTCAAGGTTGACTCAGCCTTCCATCCTTTCTAAGGTGGGTAAAATGAGGACCCAGATTGTGGGGGCAATAAGCTGACTTTGTATAAATATACAAAAAGTATGAAGGCTATTGCTTAACGCATTGTAAGCCGCCCTGAGTCTCCGGAGAAGGGCGGCATATAAATATAAATAAAATAAATAAATAAAATAAATAAATAAGCTCCATCTGGAACCTATCAGGGTCCATCAGGCACCTGGGGCAGAACCACCTAATCGGTTCCGCCTCCTTGCGGCGAGGTGTAGTGGTTTGAAGGTTAAGTCGAAGGAGAAAATGATCTGACCATGACAATGACTCGATCACAATATCCCCTATATCAAAATCATTCTGCAACTGGCCAGGGACAAAAACCAGGTCCAGAGTGTGTCCCCCCATGTGAGTGGGGCCATGAATAACTGGGTCAGGTCCATGGCCGTCATGGAAGCCATGAACTCCTGAGCCGCCTCAGACGTTTCACCAGTAGATAGCAGGTTGAAATCCCCCATGACCATAAGCCTGGGGGTATCAACTGCCACCCCGGCTATCACGCTCAGGCAAGGCCGCCGCCACATGGCAAGAAGCCAGGTATGTGACCAGCAAGCCCATCTGCCCCCCACAGTCCCACTTCACAAGGAGAGACTCGCATCCAGCTATCTGAGGCACAGTGGTCTCCCTCGGACCAAGACCTTCCTTAATAACAACCACTACCACCCCGCCCCTGCCCCTGATGGAATGCATGGAAACCTGGTGGGCACATTTCAACGAGAGGGACCGCCCCTCCAGGCCCAATCAGGTCTCCGTAATATCCGCCAGGTCCACTCCCCCCTCTTGAATAAGATCACAAATGAGGGGGGCTTTATTTACCACGGATCTGGCATTGCATAACATCAACCAAAGGCCCGGGCCCTGAGGCATGACCCCAGGACATTGCAACCATCATAAATATGAACCAGTTGCCAAGCATCTGAAATATTATGAACATGTGACCATGGGGATGCTGCAATGGTCGTAAGTGTGAAAAACGGTCATAAATCACTTTTTTCAATGCCATTGTAACTTTGAATGGTCACTAAATGAACTGTTGAAAGTGGAGTACTAACTGCACAGCAGATTTCAGTGCAATATAGTAAACACATATTTTTTTTGTTTTCCAAAATAGCTTTTCTACTCAATGATACACAATTATGGCCCTCCAAATCTTACTAAACTGCATTTATAAACTCATTTTTTATGAACCACGGTGGCACAGTGGTTAGAGTGCAGTACTGCAGGCTACTTCTCCTGTCTGCTGACTGCCTGCAATTTAGCAGTTCAAACCTCACCAGTCTCAAGGTTGACTCAGCCTTTCATCCTTCCGAGGTGGGTAAAATGAGGACCCAGATTGTTGTGGGCAATATGTTTACACTGTAAACCACTTAGAGAAGGCTGTAAAGCACTATAAAGCAGTATATAAGTCTTAAGTGCTATTGCTATTTCCTAGCAGCCTTCCTAGCAAACTCAGCTGGGGCTGTTGGGAATTATGGTAACTAAACCATATATGATATAGGTGGGAGCAATGAGTATAACCACCCAACTAAGGAACTATTCTATAGCTATCTTCTTTGTGAGTCTGTGTTAAAAGCAATGATATAGGATATATTTATAAATGCTTTATTAATTCATAGATGCATATCTGTGAATTGATAAAGCATTTATAAATATTTATCCAGTAGATTATATAAAAACCAACCATGCTTCAAATTCATTAACTGGCTTTAATAGTCCAAATTCTCAATTTTTAAACTGTATCTTTAACACTAAAAAGCTTTATGTGGAAGCTTTCCAGGAAAAATATTGCTAAATTCAACGTTTTAGCTGATTTTTTAAATAATGCATGGATAGTAATGCCCAACATTAAAATAATGTGTGTTATAATTGGAATGGTTTTCAAGGGATGATAACTTAAAATCTATATTTTAATTAATATTGTTTTAACCTTACAATAATATAAATATTATAATATATATATTATTTATATTATTTATAAATAATATAAATAACTAACCTTGGTTAGTTATTATATATTTATAGTAGAGAGTGTCAGACTTCACACCAGACATGGCAAGAAATCTCAGCTCTCCAAGAATGCAACCCTAATTTCAGTTATTAGATAACAATAGAAACTTCATGAATTCAACCCGGATGAGTAAATTGTTTTATACAAGAATTAAGTTCTCACTCTATGTGTCAGTCCAGGTTTTAAGTTCTGAGCCTTTACCTTTTAGACTTGAATATCAAAGATACCTAACTTTCATTTAAACAAAGTTTTTGTCTGACCAGAAAGGATTTTCCCATTATAGTTCATGTCTGACTAGCCCTTCCAATGAATCAACTAATTTAGTCTGCTCCTCCTGCATTAGTGTTCAAAATGTATTCCACCATGAATTGTCACTGGGATGGAGGCAAAAGAAATACACAAGGTGTGTGTGTGAGAGAGGGGGAGAGAGAAGGAAGGAATAATGAAATAGTAGAAAACCAGTATAGTCAGAGTGATCAGAAGTGAAATGAAAGGCCAGGAGTGGGTTTCAAAACCTGTCACTACCGGTTTGCTCATGGGCACTCATGTGCGATATCCAGGCAGTTGGATGGAGCCTCCCACCACCACTGCTACTGGTTCACCCAACCCGGGGCGAACTGGTAGCAACCCACCACTGTGAAAGGCTACAGATCAGATCTATGCAAGTACAGAAAATGGTCACTACTTTTGACATCCAACTTTTAAGTTCATCACACCAAAAGAAGAAAGCAGAAAAGGCAGATGTAATCTTCAACATCAGGAGGTGGACCTTGGTAATGACCATCAATACAATGTTTGAATGAAGCCTTCACACATCCAGTTGATCACCAAAATGCCAATTAACTTGCATTTATTGAAGAAATTGAAAAAAAAAAACCTTTTGAAATGAAGATGGCCAGGAAATATTAGACAGTATTGTAGATGGTCTCAGAAGGTGATCTGATATGGTAACTTTGTATTAGAATCATGAACTGAAATCTAATTTGATAAAAATGTATGCCTTCTTGAGCATTCAAATTTTTATAAATAAATTTAAAACAATAAATAAAAATCCCCAGTGTAATGAAATTTAGAAGCGTAATGGTAGAACAATACATAAGATGTTATGTGAATTACCAGCAAGAGAACTGGGCGGATCTGCTGCCTTTA
Source organism: Ptyas mucosa (assembly GCA_012654045.1). Taxonomy (NCBI): domain Eukaryota; kingdom Metazoa; phylum Chordata; class Lepidosauria; order Squamata; family Colubridae; genus Ptyas; species Ptyas mucosa. The sequence goes on from WNWU01013639.1 coordinate 12,407,354, forward strand.
GCAGAAGTGGCTGACAACAAAGCCATGCAAAGCCATGCAAAGCAGCAGGTCAGGTCACCAGCAGCATGGACTTTGTTCCCATGCCCGAGCTGCCAAGAGAGTCACCCTCCTCCATGACTCTAACTGAATGGATGGAGTCACTAAAGAAGGGCTGGGAGGGAAGTGCTGACAGAAGTGCTGACAGAAGCCACAGAGACATACAAAAAACTAGCTGACAAACACCGATCTCTCCAGCCCTCCTTCTGTGTGGAAGATCGAGTTTACCTATCAACCAAATACATTAAATTGAAATTACCTAGCAAGAAGCTAGGACCTAATTTTTAGGGCTTTTCCTGATAGTGAAAGTAATTAACCAAGTAATAGTTCCCACATATACTAGGGAAAGTGCATCCAGTCTTTTACTGCAGCCTGCGGAAGCCAGCAGTCAATTCAAGATTGAAATCACAGACCTGACCAGCACCCAAGCCCATAGTAGTGCAAGGGAAGAGGTTAAGAGAATTTTAGACTGTAGGTTACACAGAGGTCGATTGCAATATTCAGTTCATTGGAAATGATATCCTTTGTCTGAGGCTACCTTGGTTAAGAGCTGGGATGTAAAGGCAGATAGATTAGTAAAACAATTCCATGATGAATTCCCTAATAAGCCAAAGGGTCCTCCTGGGGGAGGGGAGAAGTGGTTAGGGAATGACTGAATTAATCTCCTACGTTCCTCTCATTCCAAGACACGATCATTGGTTGAGGGAGGGGCAGCCTGTCAGCCCTGGAGGCCATCTTTTCTTTTGGATCTTCGGGGTTGCCACACTTTGTCTGTGAGAAACTGGAGGCGGATTTGCATGGAGTTGGTAGAGGTATTTAGCCATAACAACCTTCTTTTCTCTGGGAGTCAAGGACGTTCAGCCTGCACCTGGAGTGGCATGACTGGGATGCATTTCCAGGTGGGACAGTGGATTGATTGGACCATGTGATGGACATGTGGGTGCAGGGGAAAGGACTTCGACTTTCCTTTGGATGGGGAAAACCCAGGAGCTTTCAGATTTGGGTTTTCCCAGATGTGCCAATATGACATTTCTAATAAAATGGAACTTTGAGGAACTGGTGGTCTTGGAGTCTTCATTGGTTGGGTGTGTTACTTGGAATCCTGACACTAATGATCCATAAGGATAAGTAGAAGCTTTAGTGCACTGGTTTTGAGTATCAGATTTGGCCATTAACAGCTTCAGTTCTAATAAAATGTTGGTTCAATTGAGGGAGCAAAGTATATTTGAACAATGAAGAATTCAATGTAATTGTCCATGTGCCAAACTTTGCTAGATGTTTAGTTGTATTTCCTTTTTTAAAAAAATCTATTTTTATTTTATTTGAAAAAAAGTTAAAATACAAAACTCCAAAAAAATTTTTAAAGAAACAAACAACCCCCCCACAAAACAAAAGATTTTAAAAAGGTGCATTAAAAAAACAAAACAAAACAAAATACTAGCACATATACATATAATATGGCCCTTGATTGAATACTGATTATTACAACAATATTATCGCGTTTCCCCAAAAATATGACATGTTCCAAAAATAAGGCCAAGACTGATTTTTGGAGTGGGCCTAAATATACACTCTCCCCTGAAAATAATCCCCCCCCCCACACACATGCACACACACAGGTCCCTCAATCCCCCAACCCTCCCCAGGCAGCCACATCCCTGCAAACTCCTGCGCCTCCCATCCCTTTTGCCATCTGCAGTACTGACCATAGATCTCAAACGCCTGCTCCTACTCCTGCACCAGGGTGGTGGCCCATCCGCTGTTGCCCCCGGGCCCAGGCACTGTGTCCGCATAGCATGAGCTACTGAGTGGCCGCCACTGCAGCCCCAGAGAATGCACCAGGGCTTCCTTGGCAGTGCACACACTGGCAACAGAGAGGCTTCCATGTGTGGCAGGCAGTCACAAAGGACTACAACAGTAGGCTGGGTGCATCCCGCAACTGGACACAGGTCTTGGCAGGGATGGCTGAGGTACTGCAGGTGTTGCTGCTGCCACTGCCTGCAGAGGCCCAGTGGTCCTTGCAGCCAAGCTCAGCCATGGGTGAGGAGTGTTGGCTGTGGCTGGGCCAGCTGAACAGGGTCTTTCGGGGCTGCCTTCAGCACAGCTGCCTTGTGTCTTGCTGCCAGGCACCTGGAAAGAGTAAACTGGACCTGTAGGAGGAAAGGAGGACAGGCAAGGGTCCCGTGAGGCTCCCTTTCCCAAGAAAAGTCTGGCCTGATCGCCATCCAGTCCAGTGACTCCCAAGGTGGAAGGGTTTCCCGGGCTTGCTGGTGAGCACTCAGTGCTCAGATGGGGGGACTGTGGAGTAATTGGAGCAGAGAGGAGCAGGAGGAATGGGAGGCCTTTGGTGACCATCACCATAGAGTGGGAAGCACACTCCCAGAGCAGCCACTGTCCTGGCTGGGGTTTGGAAGCCACAGAGGCAGAGTTTGGGGGAGAGAAAGAAAGATTTCTGCTGCTTCTGCTTTTGGCTGCATGCAAGGAAAACAACAGAAGCAGCAGAAGTCTTTCTTTCTCTCCCCCAAACTCTGCCTCTGGGCTTCCAAACCCCAGTCAGGGCAGCGGCTGCTCTGGGAGTGTGCTTCTCACTCTATGGTGATGGCTGGAGCTGGACCTGTAGGGAGAGCTGGCCCAGGCCGTGGCTTCTGCACGGGTGCTGGTGGTAGACACTGGCAGCATTGGCTACGAGCTCCTCAAGGACTTGATGCTCACTGGCTTTGCCAACATCGATGTAGTGAGGCCTCGGAGGCGCACAAGTGGGGGGTGAGGACAGGCACTCATTCGGCTTGGTGCCTTTGGGCCACTTGCATTCTACACACACACCCTGCAAGAGGGGAAGGGCTTGATGATGGTGCACAAAGGGAGGCTCCCTCTGCCAGACTCCTGGCTGAGAGTGCATAGGCCCACCCAGGGCCTCCTGCACCCCCAAAATAATAAGACCCCCGATAATAAGGCCAAGCCCTTATTTTGGGGTTAGATCCTGTCTTATTTTCAGGGAAACACAGTAGTTTCCCATCACTTGCAAAATAGCCCCCTCAACTTTTTAAATACTAATTCTATTTGCAAGTTATTAGCCTGTCATCTATATACTAGGTTAATGACAAAATAGTTAATAGGAAGAACAATAATAATAATAGATTACAGATTAACAGAGTTGGAAGGGACCCTGTAGGTCATCTAGTCCAACCCCCTGCCCAAGCAGAAGACCCTACATTATTTCTGGCAGATGGCAGTCTAGTCTCTTCTTGAAAGATTCCAGTGATGAAGCTCCCACAACTTTTGAAGGCAAGCTGTTCCATTGGTAGATTGTTCTCACCTGTCAGAAAATAATAATTTTATTTATTTAAATAAATAAATAATAAAAAGGCAAGATTAAAATTTCAAAACTCTCTAATAACAAACTGATATTTTAATCAATTCATAGAAAATTTACCATGTCTTCTTAGCTATTCCAAATCATCCCAAGAATTAATACAGATTTGTCTTGATCAAATATCCACATTTATTTCTTAATACCATCTCTTATAATTTTTAGATATATTTCCAATCTTGTGCAAGTTTCCTGGTAACTAGCACTGATATATAGCTTCACATTGCTCTCTATGTAGTAAAGCTAGCCTGAAAGGACCCTATAAATGACTGAGATTTGGCCATGGAAATCTGTCCATTTGGGCTTTGGGCTTACCATAATTTTGACCTGGAAGAGTTAGTATTGCTAATCAGGAGATCTTAGCTAATGCAAGAAGCACCAAAGATGATAAAAAGTTCCTTCTTTACATTTACATTTACAACATACATTGGTCTCAGACACAACCTGTTCCCAATGCTCTTGCATTGATTCCCAGGAAGATCAAGACCACAGGTTCATCAGGGAAGCCACACTTAATGACCCACTGACAGTAAAGGATTCAGGAGGAACAACTTTTAATAACTCTCCGCTTATTTTCCTAAGAAGTCTATTCAGATCAGATGAGAATAAAGTCATCCTGGAAGACATAAAGGGGGTCTCCCTTACTAACTTGTTCATACTGAAGAAGCTACCTAGGTCAGCAGCAAAACATTTCAAACCAAAAGAAAAGAAATCCAGTTGCCATAACTCAATTTGCCATGTATTAAAACCTGTGATCTATATACTGATTATTGCTTTACTGTTTAAAAGACATAAATTAAAGCAGTCTTCAACCCAGATTTTTGGACAACGATTGAACCTTAAAATTCAAAAAAGAAAGAAAGAAAGAAAGAAAGAAAGAAAGAAAAAAAGAAAG
>WNWU01013639.1:12411754-12470784 GCA_012654045.1 Ptyas mucosa
AGAAAGAAAGAAAGAAAGAAAGAAAGAAAGAAAGAAAGAAAGAAAGAAAGAAAGAAAGAAAGAAAGAAAGAAAGAAAGAGTTTTAATTGATATGAGGTCATTCCACTATATCACATATGCCAGAATTCTCAACAGAATGTATTGAAAAAACAGACTCTGCATAAAAAACCTTTCATTAGTTCCTTAACATTGTAATGGACAATCCAAGCCATGCTTGGATAAAGGATTCTAGAAGGAAATGAAATTCTTTTTTCATTCATATCTGATTTATTTAATTTAATCAAGAGATAAATTAAGGGCTAAAGCAAATTAAAAGGAAAGAGAGGGAAAGAGTATAATTAGTTAAGAGCTCTTGCCTCATTTAGAGTACAATCCTAAACAGATTTAGTAAATCCTTTGGAATATGATTCTGATTATTGTATTGTGGTGAAATGTTTTAACTTCTAACGTGTACAGATTTTACTATACTTTTGTTGTTGTTGTTGTTGTTTTTGAAACTACTACTGCTGCTTTGGCAGGCTTTCTGTCCTAAAAGATTGCTTAGAAATATTTATATTAAAAGGAAAATAAATATCATTTTCTTTGTTTTCAGTTCTAATATAATTCCATCTTATTCCCAAATCAACTTACATTTTTTAAAGATTGACCAAGATTATAGTTTTGTAGTATAGTAATATACTTATTTTTGTACATGTTTTTCAGATGCACATTTTTTTAAAAAAAATTGAACATATTGCAACATTCTAAGAAATCCGAAAATAGAAGGATAATTACTTTCTGGTTCACATACTGCTTCAGGAAATGTGAATTAAATCAGTTCTTACTATGATAAGAATTGAACAAATTCTTTCCTATGCCAACATAAAAACTTCTCATAAGAAAAATAATCATCACTATTTGGATGTCAAATCATGTAGTCACATATGATAGACAGTGATTGAAATCCCTGCATATTGCAAATAGGAATATTACAGATATACATTATGTCAATTTGAAGTTTTACATATTGACATAATATGGAATTACTGCTGAAGAGCAGATAGTTTTATAAAACAAATGTGTGGGTAGAAGAACACTAAAGTTACCAGTATAACTTTCCAAAGTTAGCAATATAACTTTCACAAGAAAGTATTCTTCAGGCTATTGCTTGAAGTAAAAATAAAGTCAAATTTTATTTAGGAAAGCTTATTTATTGCTAAGAATCTGAAATATGCTATCACACATTGTGGATAGAAAATTAGGGCTTATCCACACTGGCCAGTTGCCCTATTAGCAAAACAGGCTAGCAATCATTTCTGGAAGCAGAAACAGACAATATTGCACTCTGTAAATTCTCTACTTCCTATCAAAGCAATTTCTGGGTGCATTTTTCTGTTCTGCTTCTAAAATACTTCTGCCCATTTCATGGTGTCTTGAGTACTCCTATCAAGTGTGACTTTACATAAATTTCTTTTAGTTCCTTGGTAACTTGGCAGAAAAAAAGAATATCCCTTCAACTAAGTCTGTGTTTACTGTACTCTATTACGTTTTAAAGGCTGCCCTTTTACCAGGGATGCTACAATAGCACAATAGCTATCCTTTGCACCTTACAAATAAAATATTTTTGATTAAAAATCCAGCAGAAACTTATTTTAATTAACTGTTTTCTTTCCATGAGCTTTCTACTTTTCACTATGCTTTTTTGTTTTCTAAATATGCCAAATGGCCACTGCTTTATCATTTTCTTAGTCAGCTGGGATTAAAAAAGAACTTCCTGTGAGCACCATGGCAACCTGACATTCTGCTGTTAATGGGACCCTGTTTACAAAGAAAATGGATCAGTGCTAGATCCAGCCTGGCAAAATCTTTCCAGAGGAAGGAGAGATTGTTGAAATTATCCACACGATTCCAGACAGCTCTGTTCTTTGTGAGTAGATCACAGAAAATGTCATTTTGTGGTTGGTTATGGCTACATTCATAATCTCCTTCCTTTTTTCCCCCAAAAATATTTTTATTAAACAAGTTTTTTTAAAATAAAAAAATTCTTCTTTACAACATTTCCACATCAGTAATCATTTCTTATATATCCATTTTTCTCCCTTACTTCAATTTACTATTTATACCTATGATTCTTATATTGATTTATATGTATAAAAATAACAATGTACAAATTTCGATAATACATTCTTTGTCAGTTCCATTTCCACTTATTTGTTACTACATTTCAACTCCTGCATCTTCCTCATTTAATCTCCTTTCTTAATCACTTTTTAGATTTTCTTTTTATTGCACTGGAGAGATTGAGACCCTTTAGATTAGTAAATTTTATTGTATTCATTGGGTAAATTCATTTCTTGTTACCCATTCATTAGCAGATGAACTAATATTACTTTATGGTAAGACTACGTTAACAGAGCCTGGAAAATCTGAAAACACAAACTTCCTGCTGCCATTTTTAACTATTTGATCCATTAAGGTGAGTCCTTCCTAAATTTCTTTATTTGACCGTTAAGCCCCTGAGGGCTCCTGCCTCTCTTATCCCATTATTTCCTAGGTAGCATCTCTTCTCTTTCCATTCATGCATTCCATTACACTTCTCTTTAAAGGAAGATGGTCAAAATATGATTTTAAATGTTTTGGATTTTTTTTAAAATGTAGCTCTAGGGAAGTTAACAGTGGATTAAGGATCCAGATGGGTTTGAAATTACAGCTTTGAATTAATTGGAAGAAATTCTCCGATAGGATATAGTGATTGTTTGGGTAATTTTAGGAATAAATATGATAAGGGGACCTTGAAGGTTGGACACTAGAGGGAGAAACTAGGAAAGAATAGACCATAAATCTAGAACAGAAGTTTTTTTTAAAAAAATATTGGTATTCCAAATTCCTTGAAAGATGGACAGACAGAAATCACAGAATAAGAATAATTTGCCATTTTGAAATTATTTTGAAAGGAGTCTTAAATGTGATAAGTGATGAGAAGGATGTGGAATAAGATACTGACAGACAAGTAGTACTGATGGATAATTTCTTCCTTAAAGGAGATATACAACCACTGAGCCAGGAAACTGATTTGGATAACTTTTTCTTATTGATACATAAAAGAGCTCTGTTAAGATATTGAAGAAATTTATTAAAAGTGACAAACAAAAGGATAGATTTTATTTATTAGATATAAAAATAAATTTAATAAAGTTCTGGAATATTCTTCAGATGAACAGAAAACTAGTTCTAACACTCTTTTTGAAAGGATTTTAAAATATGATTCTTTAAAACCTCAAGGAGTGGGGGGAGATTGGCTTATTTGACCAGGGAAAAGAGAGGGAAAAATACATTGGTTGCCTATTTTGCTGGCAAAGAAATTTGACAAAACATTTGGATTTTGCTTTTTGCTTTTTGCTTTTTGCTTAAGAGATGAGATATGGAGTAAAGAGAGATTATGTTGTATTTAGATATGATGAACCACAATTGAAATAGTTTTTATAGGTAATCCTAGAGTTACGAATGTAATAGAGTCTGCCAATTACATTCAAAATCTGAGGATTCATTTGATTGAATCGCATTAAATGAATTTGATCACTCCCTGCTTTCTCCAATGCATTTACTAATTGAATGCACAAGTCATTAAGTGCACATTGGGTATCTCAGGGTATTTGAGGAGCCCAATGAGACAAAGGAAACAAATTGATAGGCTGCCATGCCCCAATCTCTGAAGCTGCTCATTAAAACTAGCCAGTAAGAAGCAAGCAGGAGGCTGCTCAGTGCCGGCCAGACTGAACCCAAATTAAGCCTGCAGGCCTTCATGGCAGAGGAACTAAAGTCTTTTATTCAAATGGGATGTGTTATGTCCTTATAAGGACATCCGGCCGGGGATTGGTTAATCCTCCGGGCGGGAAAGTTAAACCGCTGTCATTGGACGGTTGGTCTGCCGGAGCGCTATAAAAAGGGCTCCGGCAGCACAGCCGTTCGTCTGTTCTGACTTAGTTAAGAGCTGAATAAAACTTGTTGAACAGACCCCGCTGGTCTTGTCTTCTTTCCTGCGCCTGATCTAACAGGGTGAATCTGTTTTCCTTCCATCTTATGTTCTTACAGCTTCAACGGCTTCTGAATAAAAGATTGTGTTTTCTCTGCCACGTGGGTCAGCCTCTTTTGGAACTCTGCAAAAAAGTAAATACAGTAAAGCCCTGGGAAATGGGGTGGGGAAGAATAAGTAAAATACAGTACGCTAGCAAAGTAGGCCCAGTGACTGTGGAGACCTGGCAGCACAAGTTAGGAGGGATAATAGGCAGAGGGCATGATACAGTGTCTCTGTGGTTGGTCATAAGAGCGAATAACCATTGTGGTGCTGCAACAGGCATAACTTTGGGACTGGATCATAAATACTTTTGGGGGAGACATCATAATTTTGAATGCAACTTGAGAATACCTGTAGTTGTTGAGATGAAAGGAGAAGGGGTTTTTATTTTCTCTTTTTATTTTCTGAATTTAAAAGAGAAAGAATTTTATCTCAAATTGGAAGCAGCTGAAGAATAACTTAATGAAGATAGCAAGGAAAAGTTTGTTAAATCCTTAAAAAACTAGAATAGGATGGTGAAGACTTGGTGTAAAAGGAGACAAGGTGCACACAATTATCACAACAAATGAAAAGTTAAGAAATATACTAAGTAAATTTTATGCCCTTTATAGCATGGATCCTGGCTACCCGAGGAACTGTCTTAGTCAACTTCCCTTACACCTGCAGAAGGAGCTTGCTATGGATCCCATCAGTCAAAGAATTTTGGCTGGTGTAGTCCAGAAGAAGAGTCCACTCTGCTGCAGCCTTCCGTAAAAGATTAAAGTCCAGCTCTCCTAAAGAGGGTGAAAATTTGGGTGCATCTTATATATCAAATGTTGCATCAGCCATACCTGGGGGATAGGGAGGGAGTTGGTGCGGTGGTGGCAACAGCAACAGGCAGCTGATTGGCAGTATTCTGGAAGGCTGATTCAACTGCCAATTGGAGAGGTGGGATTCAAACAGCTGAACCGTTTGTTAAAGTGAGGAGAATTGGCTGATCCCACCACTGCCTGACCTGTTCATTGAGCAGTTCACCAAGGATGCCCTACTGCCACCTGCTGTCCCACTGCCTGCTGCCTCGCCACCACCTGCCACTCTGTCACACCACCACTGGGACTGCCACACTGCCTCTGGGCATTCCACACCGCTGCCACCACCTGCTCCACTCCCATTGGACATGTAGCATCGCCACCACCACCTGCCACACTGCCACTGGACCTGCTTCACTGCCACCACCTGCCATCCCATTGCACCACTGGGCCTGCCACTCCACTTCCACCTGCTGCCCCGTCGCACCACTGGGCCTGCCACACTGCCGCCGCCACCTGCTGCACTGCCACTGGGCCTGCCACCCCGCTGCCCCATTGCACCACTGGGTCTGCTGCCCCATTCACACTGCCAGGCATGCTGCTATGCTGCTGCCACCTGCCACCTGCCACCTGCCACCTGCCACCTGCCACCTGCCACCGGGCATGCTGGACAGCCTCCACCTGTCTGCTTGACACACCGCTGGGCATGCCACACAGCCAGGACTGCCTGGTCTGCACGGATTGTGAGCCCAAAAACACAGAGAGAGGTATGGCTTGGCTTCCAGCGCTGGAGAGGAGAGGCAAAGGTTAGGGTTAGGGTGATTGTCATTGGGGTGGGTGTGGTGAGATGGGGCTCCTCTTGCCCTCCATTTCCTCCCATCACTGGGCATGGCATGGCTTCCTGCCCCATTGATGCAATTTGGGGCTGGCAGACTATGTTTTATTAGCATGGGCAGGCATGCTAGAGCCTGCCTGTTTGTCTTTGTAAAGATAACATGGCTAGATTTTCTCTTTTGGGGGAGGAAAAGAATCACCAATGTCCTAAAATTCTCAGCTTGCTATTGTTACTGTAGTTTAGGGCAGGGGTGTAATGAGCTAGTGTGGCATGTACTGTATATGGTATACCGCAGTAGTGGAATTCAAAATGTTTTATTACCAGTTCTATGGGTGTGGCTTGGTTCGCATGGTGTGGCTTGGTGGGTGTGGTTTGGTGGACATGGCAGGGGAAGGATACTGCAAAATCCCCATTCCCACCCAACTCCAGGGGAAATATAGTGCAAAATCTCCATTCCCTCCCCACTCCAGGGAAAGGATACTGCAAAATCTCTATTCCCACTCCACTCTGGGGCCAGCCAGAGGTGGTATTTGCCTGTTCTCCAAACTAATCAAAATTTCTGCTACTGGTTCTCCAGAACCTGTCAGAACCTGCTGAATTTCACTCCTGGTATGCTGGTATCTTGTGTATGAACATGGTTTCAGCTACAGTGCTCTTTATTGTTATAAAGGACACATTACTGTTCTTTCTTGCAGAAAAATGCTACGGTATTTCCTGACACTACATACTGGTACAAGGAGGTCAAAGCAGAAAAGGCAAGCATATAAAATTTCTTTCAAACTGGAAGTGGTGAAATATGCTGAGGAACATGGAAAAAGAACAGCAGAGAAACATTTTGGACCACCTCCAACTGAAAAAATGATAAGAGAGTGGAGGAAACAGGTGGATCAGCTGCAAAAAGTAAAAGATAAAAGCAAGCAAAACTTTTGTGGCCTTCCTGCAAAGTGGCCACAGTTAGAGGTGGACATGAACAACTGGATCACACGTCACCGGAATAATGGCCTTGCAGTTTCCACAAAAATGGTAATATATGAAGCCAAACACATTGCTTGTAGAGAAAGGTATTCAGGATTTTACTGGATCACCATCGTGGTGCTTCAGCTTTATGAGACGATATAGCCTTGCTATGCGCACCAAAACTAGATTTGCACAAAAAATGCCAAAAGAGTATGAATCTAAGATTCTGTCTTTTCATGCATTTGTGATAGACGCTAGGAAGAAAAATAATTTTGAAATTGGCCAGATTGGGAATATGGAACCTTTGATGTGCCATCTAATAAGACTGTTGACCTGAAAGGTGCCAAAAGCATAACTGTGAAAACCACAGGACATAAGAAAACATATTACATGGCTGTGTTGTCCTGCTGTGCAGATGGCACCAAATTGCCACCAATGTTAATATTCAAAAGGAAAACCTTCCCAAAAGAAGTGATTACAAAAGATGTTGTTGTGCATGTCCATGAGATAGGATGGATGGACGAAAATGGAATGAGAGTATGGGTTGAAAAAGTGTGGTCCAAATGTCCTGGAGGGCTTATGAAAAAAGCTGCTTTATTAGTGCTCAACCAGCTTAGAGCACATATTAGTGAAACCACAAAGAAAAGATTTAAAGAAGTGAAGACTCATCTAGCTGTAATTCCTTGTGGTCTTACCAGCCAATTGCAACCTCTTGACGTTTCCATAACAAACCATTCAAATTCTACATGCAAGAAGAGTGGAACAAATGGATGGCTGCTGGTAATTATGATCTGACACGTCCTGGATGAATAAGGATGCCCACCGTCACTCAAGTTTGTGAATGGGTGAAAACGTCATGGCACACAGTGAAGGACGAAATTGTTACACAGTCATTCAAAAAATATGGCATTAGTAATGCCTTAGATGGAACTGAAGATGATATCATATATGAAGGTAGCGAAGAAAGTGATATCAGTGATTGTGAGCAACTGAGCTTCCTAAATTCTGACACTAGCAATGATGAGTTCTTGGGGTTTCCAGAAAATTAGAAGAGTACTTGAACCTTAAAGTCTCTCCTCATTTGTTAATGACAGTGATGATGGTTCTTAATGCCACTGTTGACTTTACATGGTTGTAAAAATTATTCTGCTATATTTTATTAAATATATTACTACACCATTTGGTTCAGAATATTTTTTTCCCTTCCTTTCCTCCTCTAAAACCTAGGTGCGTCTTATAGTCAACTGAAAATTGATTGAAATTAGTTGATTTCTGAATTTGCCAACTGTTGAAAAGAAGATTGAACATCACCACTGTAAATATCCTTTTCTGTTCTGTACTTTTTTCTGCCTTTTCTTGTTTCCTTAATCTAATTTTCTGTATTTTTTTCATGTTTATGTTTTTACGTAAAAATCTCTAACACAAAAATATATTTTTTAAAAATAGGTCTTTCAAACTAATGTATTCAATATCCTGAACTGTACAAGTGGCATTTTCATTCTGCAAATAGTATTTTTATCTGTCTATTATGATTAAAATTGTGTTATTTTCTGCTTTCATGTGGATATTTTGTTTTGGAGAAGAATTAAGTTATCATTGACCTGTGTTCTATTGTTATTTAAATCTGTTTTAATTTGCATATTGCTTAGGGAGCTCTAACTATTTAAAAAATACCAAACGTAAGAATTTGATAGTAAAAGATAAACTACATATTTTATCTTGAGTTCCTTGAAGTATTGCCTTTAATACAGAACGAGTTTCTCATGAAATCTAGGATCCCATAATGTATTGACCTAGTATGTGTATCAATCCAAGCTGTATGAACTTTTGTAATTGACAGGTGGAAATGCACATGCAGTCATGCACTTTAAAAGTTTATTTCAAATTTAGTTCAGAAGACTGCTGAGCAGAATCTTGGTAGTATTTCAGTTAGTCTTCTCCATATAGCACTTTTTAGGTATGATAGAGCAATACCTTCATCAGTATAGTTTTTGCTCCTGCTGATTGGTGGTGTGGGTTTTGTAGTCAAATATACCTGGAATACCCTATGAAATACTTTCCACTCTAAAAAAAAAAAGATTGAATGATGCTTAGTTTCTAAGGCCAAAATCCTGTTTATTTTCATTTCTCTTGGAAACTAACTTAATTGAGTTTAATGAACATACATTTCTGTCTTCAGAACACTAATTCGACCAGATGCTCAGTACCAGATCCTCATCTAACATTAAAATGGACGTCACGTCATGTGTTTCAATGAAATAAAGTCAATTTACGGCAACTTAGTATATCAATTTTAATGGCATGCAGATTGAATATAAAAATGATCAAACATCTCTAAAAGAACTTTATGAATGCAACCTTGCTTAAAATATATTTTCAAAAATGTAAAAGTTAAATATAGAAATCATAAAATGTCATAGGTCATCTCAACCTTCCCACTCATCAATAAAAGCTGAGAGATTTTTCTTAAGTTCTTGGATAACCATCTGGAAAATGTCAGCTGGTGAAACTTTTGTTCTTGCTAGAAAGAACAGGGAGATTTTTCATCAATCCTTCCAAGAATATGCACTTCAGAATGATGCCTGAAGAATGACATGAGTAATTAATGCACCAGAAATAATGTTATGAGAAAGTTGAAGAATTTAAAAAACTAAATGAAATTCAAGCCAAGAATGGTGATAAACTGTATGATGTCTTGTTTTTATCTATATTTATATTTATATTTATGTGTGTGCATTTAAATATGTGCATGTGTAATTGTATATACACAGATACATTTATCTGTGTCTGAGTCAATGGAAGACAATAAGAAATTGCATTGCACTTTTCATTTTCTGTGCCACCTGATTTGGACGCACAGTCAGAACAATATAATTTTATGGAGTACAGACATTTGATTTTATAGAAGAGAAAAATTTTACAAATACTTGGTTTTTTAAAAAATTAAACTGAAACAAGAAAATTGTCTTTAACAAACTGCAGTTTGAAATTAGAAAGCAGAATTTTTGATTTTTTAACATGCTTGCCTCTGATAAATTGCACAACCCATAGTAAGTAGCTTTTCCACCCAACTTTCACAGACACTGGGCCTTGTGCAAATTAAGATGACAACTATAATAATTTAATAATGACAATAACAACAATAAATTAAGGTGGCCAAAACCAGGGGGAAATGGCAAACTCAACCACATTAACATGAGCTCTTTCAGACGAACACACACCGATATATCTTAAGAAGTCCTTAAGGTTCATTTAAAGCAGGAGTGTCAAACTCAAGGCCCACAGGCTGGATCCAGACAGCAGGGTGCTTAGATCTGGCCTGCGGTGCCACCCTTGAAACAGCGAAAGACCAGCCCGCAGTACCTCTGCCAGCAAAAATGGAGCTTGTGAGCTTCATTTTCACTGGCAGAGAGTTTCAGGAGGCTGTTGCAACCAAAAATGGAGTCCGAGAGAGCCGTGTGCACCCCTCTCAAACTCTGTTTTTGCTGGCAGAGTGCTAGCAAAACAAACTACTAGCAAAAGTGGCATTTAATCACATGAGTGATGTCAAGCTGGCCAGGCCCACCCTGGCCATGTCCACCCTGGGCCTCCGAGATCAAACACAACACTGTCGTGGCCCTCAATGAAATTGAGTTTGACACTCCTAATTTAAAGAATAGTAGGATTGAGGATGCTCAGATCTCCAGAGATACATTATTCCTGAGGATATGCACAACAGAAAAGGGACATCTTATAGATCCCATCAGATAGTATTATTTAATAGATGAGACCTGCAGCATGCCCTCTCCATAGGATCTTACAGAATAGACTGAAACTGTCAGCCTTTTAAAGATGTCCAGACAAGAAGCACATCCAAGAGTATTTATTTATTTATTTATTTATTTATTTATTTATTTATTTATTTATTTATTTATTTAATTAATTAATATACTGCCCTTCTCCCAGAGGGACTCAGGGCAGTGTACAGCCAGCTAGTACTAGTCCCATCTTCATTGTAAGTTTACACAAAAAGAATATTGCAAGTCTGAAAGTATATCTCCTCCCACTTCCTTTTATAGTCCAAGAAACTATTTATGTCCTTTCTGAGATGTTTGCCACACACCCCGATCCTTCTGTGGGCTCAGCTACCTCTTACCTGGCCATTACCTAGTCTGCAGTTCTTGCTTCTATCTTCCAAAGCCCTTCCCAAGCACCATTGCATAAACATTGAGGGAAAGCATCCATCAGATAGCTAGGCTTATACCATGAAGGCTTTTATAGATGATATCAACACCTCAAGTCATACCTACATACCTACACCACAGCTTTTTCAGCAGAATATAACATTGGTGTATCCAGACATCTCCATAATACCAGTATGCTGCATCTTCTGAAGAATCTTTAAGTCCAGTCCTATGTAAAGCATGTTCTAACAACCCTCACACAAGATGATTAAGGCATGAATGATTATAAAAAAGCATTCTTCATCCAAGCTTATTGACTGGTTTTAGTTTACTTACTTGCTTATTTTGCCTTGGAATCAGTCTTGATTCTTATCCCCAAAATCCATGCAATGGTTTTCTAGATGGTTTTCAATTGCCTTTTCCAAGAGCTATGAAAGATAACCAATTCGCCCAAATGGCTTCTGTGCTGAATTGGGCTGAATTTTTACTGCCCCATTTCCATTCCATAACCCCAAAGTTATAACCACAAAGCCATATATTCTTATATAATCCATCTATTAGTAGCACCTCTATCATTAAGGCTTTAATTTCAGTTCAGTTATCTGAGGAACTTCCTTTCCTCAATTATATTGGCTTGTTCCACCAGATCTGGCAATGAAAGCAAACAGTGGGTTCTATCTACTAAGTATCTGCCACAATGCCCATATTATCATATCTTCTTTTTCTGGATGTGAGGTTAGCTCCATTTCTTTCAACTTTCTGCATACCTGGCTATTCCATCAGATTTGGGTGAGGTCTTGCAATGGATCCCTTACTGTAGCTAACATAATCCTCTCTGATTCTGTGCTTTTAAAATAGTTTTTAGTGACGTCTGTTTTTTACATATTTATTTGTTTTCTTCTACATCACCTAGAGCAGTGGTGGGTTGTTCCTGGCTCGGTCCGGTTCTATAGGTTCTGTCCGGTTCTATAAAACCAGCAGGAGACTCAGCCCACCCGCCATGACATCATCATGGTTGATCTGCGCATGCGCTCCCGCTGCGAACCGGAAGTAAAGGTAAGTAGAACCTACCCCTGACCTAGAGTCACAGTCTTGTGAGGTGGGCAGTCACATAAATATTATAAATAAATACATTCAATATATATCATTCATCACATTAAAGTATTTTTTTTATTTCCTCTAATTTTTTGTGAGCTCCCTACAATTCAGTTTCAGCCTTTAGCATTCTTATATATAAAATGTGTTATTAGATTTATTTAAGAGTTAATTAAACTGTTGGCTTTCTTAACTATCCAAAACTCTGTTTTCAATATTAGGTTATTCAAATTTTGATTCAGATAGATAAGTTTCACAGGACAAATGTTGACTTGCCAGCACTGTAGATCAGATGGACTTTTTCTCTTCTTCATTGTGACAATTTGTATGACTAGTTCTCCACCCAGTGGTTTAGAATGCCATAGTCAAATATCTTAATAAATATTCTATATTACATTCAGGACAGGAAAATAATTTAATCTTAAATGATTAAGATGTTATGTAAAAAAAGAATAAAACAGTGAAATGTTTTTAAAA
This sequence comes from Ptyas mucosa, assembly GCA_012654045.1. NCBI lineage: Eukaryota > Metazoa > Chordata > Lepidosauria > Squamata > Colubridae > Ptyas > Ptyas mucosa. The sequence goes on from WNWU01013639.1 coordinate 12,424,124, forward strand.
ATAATTAAATACTACTATACTATTGCAGAACTGAAGAATTCTGGCACAGGAGACTAAATTCCTCTCTGCATCTGTTCCTCACCATCCGAATTCATTTATTTTTTTCATATATAGAGTCCTAACTTTCTACATCTAGGAGATATACTAACATTAAAGCATCACTTCTGAATACAAAAAAATGACAGATTGTTCTGCAATGAAAAAACATGGCTAGGGAAAAAATAAATTCTCACAGTTTTTGCAAGCTGTAAACTTATGTACTATTATGAGAATAAATCCCACTAAACTTCATAGCCAATGAACGTATAGCCACATTGTTCCACAGCACACCTGACTTAATTAAATACACGAAGATCGAAACACCCAGGATTATGGATCTCATAAATATCTGCCTAACCGCAGCTTATGGACCAGCTTACCAAATTAAAGGAAAATCTATGGGATCACCACTTTTAGGACTTATAGTGGAGGTCATTATGCAGTATCTGGAAGCATAGCACTTCTACACATACAATCCAAAATATGGATCAGATATGTAGGCGACACCTTCACCATAATAAAAAAGAACCAACTAGAGAACACACACAAAACCATCAATATCTTTAAAGGAATCCTGTTTATTAGCATAGTGCCAACCAGCAAAAGGGTCTGGCTAGATTCTGAGTATCTCTGTTCCTTTTTCCAGGAAATTAGATTCCTCCCCAGTGTCAGTCACTAACCTGACATCTCAAGGTCTCTTACTCTGTCCCTCACCCTGGCCATTGGCCTCCTCTGGTTGGTCACCCAGGCACACAGGCAACCTCAGTTTGCCTGCACTGTCTTCCAGTGTGTCTGGCACACTGTCTGGTCACTGGCTTGCCCACTTGCCTGGATCAGTTTGCTACCCCTGTCTGCTGGTGCTTCTTGTGCCTTCTCTGTTCACTGGCTTGTCGCCTTGGCTGGGTTATCTTACCTCCACTGCTTGCTGGTGCATCTGGTGTTTCTTGTGGTCACTGGCTTTCCCATTGATCTGCTGGCTTCCCTCCCTTCCCCCCCACAAATCTGGCCTCTAGCATTTCCTATGTAGTCCCACCAAGGAGGGACCAGGAGATGAGGTGGTAGCAGAGTGGACTGGTAAGCCCTTCTTCCCCTCGGTCCTCTCTCCTCCTTCCCAGCTCTGTGCTATATTCTTCCAACTCTCTCTCTCTCTCTCTCCCACTCCCTCTCTCATTGCCTCCTCCTCTGCCTCCTTCTGGTATCTACTGTCTCCTTTCTCCTCACACTGTTTCTCCATTTACTTCACTGTGTCTCACACTCCATCTCCCTTTCTTCTCCTCCTCCTCTCACCTCCTTTGTTCTTTTCCCATTTTCTACCAAACCTCCTCATTTTATCCTCCCATGCTGCCCCTTTCCCCTTGATTTCCAGGTGATTCCCTCCACCCGGTGGTCATCCTGGGATGCCTCACACAGCCACTGGGCAGGTGCCACCCCTCAGGTGCCCATATTTGGTTACTGGCCAAGGGCTGCTGCCCCAGGACACCTGAAACCATCTGCTGCCTATCTGATCAGGGTTGATCAGCTATGTGCCACTGTCTCCACCTTTGTCCAGGCTCAGGCAGCTCTGGCAAATGCTGCTGCTCCAGCCCACCCCGCTACATCCCCCATTACACTAGAGAAGGAAAAAAACTCACTATCTTTCCTGGTCATCCTGTTCAGCAGAAACCATGGTGGCAAATTAGAAAGCCAAGGGTATCAAAAATTCCAGATGGTTCACTGACCCCAACCAAGTGTCCATTACCAAAATAATAACCCAACCTCCCAGAAGAGAAGCTGTGGAATAATTTTATTTAGATGAGCACAAACTCATTGTAGCAACTCTGAACAGCAGAAAAAGGAAACAGAGCATCTATGCAACATCTTTCAACAAAATGATATCTTTATCAAAAACTGCCTGACTACTCAACCCAATACAAGCAGTAAAAGGAATAACACTGCCACACATCAAGAACCACACATCTCAGAAACTACCAACAGATTGCTACAGCCACATGGAATCAGAATAATACACAAGCCAACTAAAGCCATTCAAAGCATCCTAATTTTTTTAATAATTTTTTTTATAAATTTTATTTATATGTCGCCCTTCTCCGGAGACTCAGGGTGGCTTACAATGCGTTAAGCAATAGCCTTCATTCTTTTGTATATTTTATACAAAGTCAGATTATTGCCCCCACAACTGGGTCCTCATTTTACCCACCTTAGAAAGCATGGAAGGCTGAGTCAACTTTGAGCCTGGTGAGAATTGAACTCGCAGTAATTGCAGGCAGCTGGATGTTAAATGCTGCCTTAGTAGGAGGCATTAGCCTCCTATGCCACTCAGGCTCCTAATTAAAGTAAAAGATCCTGCAGTTCCGAAAGAAAAAACAGGAGATATCTATAACATACAGTGTAATGACTCCAACAATCACTACATAGGTCAAAAGATTTGCAGAATGCAATCATGTACACCAACTAGTAGTCAGAAGGCAATCTATACATCAGCATCTTGACACTGATAATAATAATTTTCATTTACAGAAAGATAGGGAATCCAAAAGGAACAAAGTGCTGAAAACTAGTTTTGCTTTTTTCATTATCTCAGAGCTTTAATTTATTTGTCTTAGTATTCCTTAAAAGTTTTCTATATTCTGCCTAATGTTGTTTGCCCCAAATGGATCAATCAGATTGGTAATAATATAATTTGTATAACATTTGAATTAGCCAGTTGTGCATGATTTAAAGGAAGCTGGAATGAGAAATCATGTATTTTATCTAAGGCAAAGTGAGGAAGAACTGGAGTTTGATTTTCTTCCCTGTGTCACAACACATATTGACCTCTTTTCTGCTAAAAAGTATGCAGTTAATTAAATAGCATGGGAATTTGGCAAACTTGTCTATAGTTTTGTCAACTTCTTTCCTTACTGAAAATAAACTTCAGATCATTAGCCAACCTCACCACCTAGTGGTGTAGTGGAAATTATCAAGGCAATTTATAAAAGCTAGAGTTTATCGAAATGAATTCTTAGACCCATAGTTTAACTGTGATAGTACAACAAAATATTATTTTATTCAGACTATTATTAATTTTTACTTCTGCATTTCTTGATGATTATAGGGCACTTCTGGGAACATTTCCTTTTAAGGGATTTATTGAAATGAATATAGGATATGGCAAAGAAAGATAATGTGAAATGATTTGCCATGGTATGGGTAATCTCTGTGGACTAATATTTTCCCTACTACCACAATACATTTAATGTGCCCAGTGGAAGTGAATGTCAGTACATTCAAGGCAGCTGAGATAAATCACCTCTGTATCCTTGCTGCCACATAATATGATGACACCCCTTTTTTTGAAAGATAGGCTAAGCATCATCATTTCTTCTGATTTTCTTATCTGTTTATTGGAGCCAGAAAGAAAAGCAGGATCGTCACAATTTTGCACACTTTACAGTGAAACCATGATTGGAGTTTTTGTTATTCCCAATTATCTGTGAAATCAGAGTACATGTTTTGTGTCTTTATGCAAAATTCCAAATCGATTATTTGCATTATTTTGTACTACTAGTACTTCTCACTGCACAAATTATGTAAAAAGTTGTAAATACAATAGGATTTTTTTCCTGGTAATTGTAACTCAAAGTCCATTATATAATCATCTTATGGTCAGCTATGGCCCATAATGCACCACTTATTTTCCCATCTTCCCATCCCATCCTTTGTAATAGGAAGCTTCTTTTGTATTGTGGATTCAATACAATCTGCGTTATCTATTTTGCCATTGAGGAATGTAATCAGGTTAAGAGTTGTTTTACATATTTTATGACATGGCTGTCATTCTGATGTAAAATGGGGTTACTGGATGACCACTAGATGCAGTGGTGAAATGTAAAATTTGTTACTATCAGTTCTGTGGGCGTGGCTTGCGGGGGTAATATGACTGAGTGGGCATGGCAAACTTTTTTTTTTTACTTTTAAAACCATTTTTTCTACAACCTCTTCGGGTGAAGAGGTTGTAAAAAAATGCTTTTAAAACCACTGACAATCCCAGCTGACTTGCCTGATTGGCAGAGGCTTTTTTTCCTTTTAAAAACATTTTTTCTATAACCTCCTCGGCATCTTAGGCCTGATTGGCAGAGGTCTTTTTTTTTTAAGCCTCTGACGATTCCAGCTGACTTACCTGATTAGCAGAGGCTTTTTTTCATTTTAAAAACATTTTTTCTATAACCTCTTTGGCCTCTTCGGCCTGATTTTTTTTTTAAGCTTCTGACTTGCCTGATCAGCAGAGGCTTTTTTTCCTTTTAAAAGCATTTTTTCTATAACCTCTTCGGCCGAAGAGGTTGTAAAAAAAATGCTTTTAAAAGCCTCTGATGATCCCAGCTGAGTCGCACGATCATCAAAGGCTTTTTTTTAAACTTTTAAAAGCATTTTTTCAGCCAAAGAGATTGTAGAAAAAATGCTTTAAAAAAAAAGCCTCTGATAATTGCGCGGCTCAGCTGGGCTATGGGGGTGGGCAGGGATTTTTGCTATCGGTTCTCTGAACCACCCACCTCCATCGCTACCAGATCAGGCGATCCAGTCCGAACTGGGAGCATTTCACCTGACTAGATGGCAATAAAGAGATCTAGAAAGTTTCTTTTTTGCCTTCATCTAGTAATCCATCTACAATTTTGCAAAGCAGATTAATAGTCATACTGAGGAAATAAAAGTGTACTCACTTTTCCCTCTGTAATATTGCTAGCTCCAAAAACATACTCATATAAGTCTGAAGTCCATTCCTAAGAGGTACGTAAAGGGGTATGCATAAGCATACCAGCATGCCTACTATCCCTGTCCTAATGTTTCCTTTTATTCATATCCATTTCATGTATTTATAATCATGTTTATACTTATATCTGTTATCTAATACATGCTTGAAGAAAATAATTAAATAAAAAAATAAAAATAAAATAAATAGAAGAAATCCAGTTTTGGTGAGAAGTTGAAGTTGTTCAGTATAATATATAAACATATGCATTTATGACTTCTGTGCAATTTCTGAAAATGCTTCTACTTTCTACCATTTTCAAAGGACATTTGATATTTTATACTCTATTCTCAATCTTTTTGAAGTCATTACTTAGGAGTCCTGGTAATCTGGTGGTGCAGTGGTTAAAATGCACTATTTCAGGCAAAGTCCGCCCACAGTTCAGAGTTCAATCCTGACCAGCTCAAGATTGATTCAGCCTTCCATTCTTCCAAGATCAGTAAAATGAGGGCCAGATTGTTGGGGGAAATATGCTGATTCTATAAATCACTCAGAGAGTACTGTAAAGCACTGTGGAGCAGTATATAAATGCTATTGTTATTGCTATTTGGTTGCTAAATATATTAGCATAAATATATTAGACAGTTCTGTAGGTTATGTCTTGATTCTTGTTTTCATTTACACATCTTGCCTTATTACTCAGAGTTTTCAATCTGAAATTGTCCAATCAGAAAATATCCTCATTATTCTTTGGTAGATATCTGAATTAAGTAGAGAGGGTGCAGATTACTGAAGAAAAGACAAGAGAGGGAGAGGGAGAGGAAGAGGGATAGAGTTGCAACCAAAAACTCTTGGTGGAGCTTCAAAGAATGGCTGGAACTGGAGATGAAATGAATTGGCCAAAACGAGTTGGCTGCGGCAAGTTGTCCCATCCCATCGGGACCAGGCCCCTATCTGTCAGGTTCCTGAGCTATCCCAAATCCACTTGGAGGAAGGGGAGGCCAAGAGAGCAGCTCTGGATACACTTCTGACAGGTGGGGCCAACCTTAAAATTGGCCCTGGGCAGCAGGTGGCCAAGCTGAGCAGCATGTGCTGGGTTGTTTGACTGCTGTGTGGAGGCAGTGAAGCTGGTGTCTGGCAGTGAGGCAATGCCCAGCGGGGCATAGCAGAGATCTGTGTAGACAAAAGACAGTCAAGGGGGCAGGAATATCGTCAGCAGAGGCCGAGACCCAGGACCATCCCAAGATTTGTGTGGTGCGTGGTTTGCACAAAACGACAACATGGTATGTGGACTTCCTTACCACAGAGCAGAGGCAGAGTACATGCTGGGTAGAGGGGAAGGGTGTGGAGCTGGCTCGGGTGGTCCCCAGGAGTCCCAGAGGCAGAGTGCTCGGGATGGCTGCCTGGTTCTCCCGTGTAACAAAGCAGAGAATGTTGTAACCCAGGACCAAGTAAGTAGTAGGAAAAACAGTCAGTGAAAAAACAAACAAACTTTATTTGAACAGCTGAGAATTACTTCATTCCCAGCGTCGTTCAACTAAATTAAAGCAAATTCTTCCCAACACAAATTCCTGAGTCCTATCGCAAACCTTGTCCAATTAGGCAAACTGCCAAAGACCTTTCTTAGCAAACGTTCAGAAGTCCTAGATACAAAAATAAATACAAGACGTAGACAAAGAAGAAGACAAAGCTACCAACGTTGTTTTCCGGCAAAGCCCAAACACCATTGCTTGTCTGTTTTAAGCCTTATGGGAGGGGCCAATCATCTCTTGGCCCTACTCCCGAGTTGTCCTCTTTGCTTGAGCTGCTCTTGCCTTCTGGCAGCTCTTCTCATGCGTGCATTAGGAACAGGATCCTCCTGTTCCTCTACCTCACTCCTATCAGTCTCTGGAGGCTCTGGAGTCCGCACCCCACTCCCTGATGGCCCTAGTCCCATTTCTGCCTCTGACGGAGAGCCTCATCCAGGCCTTCCCCAGCCTCCAGGACTGGCCCATGTTCTTCCTCAGCCTCATTGCTGTCTGAGTCCTCTGCCAGCTCCACAGGCTGCTGGCGGACCACAACACAGAAGTTGAAGGATATGGAAGAGGGATCCATTATGAGTAGCACTACAGCAGGCAGCTATCAAAGTCATTGACACCATCAAGGGGTATGAAAATCACTTGTAGAATCTGATCCCACATAGGCAGAAGTGGCACTGTTCCCAACTCATGTGTGATGTGTTGGGAGTGTCCCGGTGCAATCTGGCTGGGCCAATTTGGAAGCCAAAAACAGCTTTGGACCCAAGTTCAGGTGGACCAAAATTGGGACGTTGTATGAACACAGCTACTAGTAAGCATGCTTTAAGTGGGGAGGATTTCAACTCTCAGAATTCCCCAGCCAGCATGCTTTAAGAGAGGAAGGCTTCAATTCCCAGAATACCCCAGCTGGCATGCTTCAGGAGGGGTGGACTTTCACTCCAAGAATCCCCCAGCTGAAATGCTTTAAGAGGGGTTGTTTTCAACTGCCAAAATCCCCCAGCCAGCATGCTTTAAGAGGGAAGGACCAACTCCCTGAATCCTCCAGCCAGTGTAATTTAAAATAGGTGAACTTCCACTCCCAGAATTCCCCAGCCAGCATGTTTTAAGGAGAGTGGACTTCTACTCCCAGAATCTCCCAGCCAGCCTACTTTAAAAGATGCCAGGGGAATTCTGAGAGTTGAAATCCAAACATCTTAAAGCTAGCAAGATTTAACAACGCTGTGGCAATACGGAACTTGTGCTATCTCTGCCACACATCCTCTCCCCCTTTCAGACTTACCACATTCCGTGCAGTAGCAACAGGTGTCCACTCAGCCCTTCACCAGAACCCAGCCATGGGGGACAAAGGAGGATTAGCAAAGAATCGGGCATCTTGGAAATTCAAAAAAGAAGGAAGGGGGCAGGCTTACCTCAAGGCAACCCAACGTGCTATTGGGACAGTACTGGGAGCACTGGATGGTGAGATTAGGCAAACACTGGCAGACTTGGCACTGCCCTGAACGCCAGCAGTAGCCAATGGCATGAGTCTGGCCATAGTCTTCACACTTTGCACAACTCCATCTGGCATCTGCAAGGGACCAGAAAGGAGACACCTTTGACCCACACGAGGTAGCCAAGAGGGGCAGAGTGAAAGGTGGTGCCCTCCTTGCAAGAAGAAGAGAAGAGCAACTAAGATGCTTAGGAGGTTACAAGCTAAAACATATAATGAATAGTTGCAGAATTTGGATATGGCTAGTCTAAACAAAGACCGGGGAGACAGGAAAGCAGTCTTCCAATATTTGAGGGGCTGCACCAAAGAAGAGGAGTCCACTTATTGTCCAAAGCACAGGAAAGTGGCACAAATAGCAATGGATGGAAACTAACCGAGGAAAGAAGCAACCTAGAATCAAGGAGAAATGTTCTAACAGTGAGGACAATTAACCATTAGGCTGCTTGCCACCAGAAGTTGTGGAAACCAAAGACAAAATGTTTATCTTTAACTTAACTATCTTATAATAAGTCAAAAGTATTTCATGCGAGCCATGAGAAGAAAGAATAAATTGAATTTGCAAGAGATCAGAAACAAAATAATGCAGGATAATTTTTCTTCATGTGCCCAAAAATAAATGATTTCCACTTTATAATATTATTCTGAGAATTAACAGTTTTTGCTTCATAATTTTAAATGGATCATTCTTGTTCTCTAATCTTGTTGTCTAGAGATGATGAAAGTCTTTTACAACTTGGTCAAGACCTATGGTGTAATATCTAACAATTTGAATGTCACACATGGCCATTCTAACAATGTTTATGCAGCCAACTACTTCTTCATCTGAGATAATGTACTGAACAAATTAAGCGCATTTAGTATTGTGAAATTCAGAATCTTATATTTGACAGTTAATCTTGAACAGGTATAATCAGTGTTTGGCGATTCTGATCTTTTGAACTTCAGCTCCATTATACCTCATAATGGTTACATAGAGGGTGAGGTTGATAAACAATGATCTAAAAATTTAGATTATGCTATAATGTGTATTTTTGATATAGAATGATTTGGAATTATTTGATTTGAAATGTTTCTGTGAAACACAAGTCTGGTTCGTAACATTTAGTAAATAAAAATTGATTTATTTTCTGTTAATTAAATGAATTTCCTGTTAATTGTACACTAATACTATAAGAACTGAACGTTTAAAGGATTTCTAACTGCTTTGGGTGCTTTTTAAGTACTTTAGCAGTTTTGGACCTGGCCTATACTGTAGTATGTGTGACAAATAAATCCAGATCTATATTTTAGAAACAGACAAACATTATTCTTTTTCTATTATCTGCACATCAATGCTCTGGGTGGCAGTATTGGTCTACTTCATAAATTTTCTTAGTATTTTATAAGACAATGATTGGTAGATTATAGTCTTTAATGAAGAGAAAGAAAAGGAAAAGAAGGAGAACAAGAATAGTATTCAAGCATGTAGGAATAAATTCACAGTTTGTGCCAAATAGTCAGCTATGTCTGTTGTGAACTATCCACAACTGCACAAAGGATGGACAGCATGTAAGTGTTTTAGATAAATGGTAGATGTGAAAAAAATGTGTGTGTGTGTGTGTGTGTGTGTGTGTGTGTGTGTGAGAGAGAGAGAGAGAGAGAGAGAGAGAGATCATTTTAAAGAAAATATCACATATCTTATTTTAATTTTATAAAAACATCATAGACTTGTTGGTTATTGGGGACCTATTAAAATTTATTTAGAGTTGAATAACAGAGTTAGAAGTAACCTTGGAGGTCTTCTAATCCAACCCCCTGCTCAGGCAGGAACCCCTATACCAGTGTTGGTGAATCTTTTGGGCACTAAATGCCAAAACAGCAGAGCACACACGCCGGAAACTGGAAGAGCAGTTCCCCAGCGTGCACATGCAGGATCGCCGGACACTAGAAGAGCAGCTCCCTGGCACACCCATGTGGGAGTGCCAGAAACCAGAAGAGAAGTTCTGCAGTGCTCATGCATGGGAGCGCCAGAAACTGGAAGAGCAGCTCCCCAGTGCACAGGTGTGGGAGCACCAGAAACCAGAAGAGCAACTCCCTGGCATGCCTGGAAGCTGAGCTTGTAGTTTCTAGCATGTGCCATCTGGTCTTCTGATTTCTGGCATGCACGCATGCAAAGACTAGCTGGAACCCAGAATAGCAACTGGCGACGGTGGATGTGCCCAGAGAGATGGCACTGTGTGCTACTTCCATTTGCCTACTTCCGTTTGCCATCATGGTCCTATACCATTTGAGACAAATGGTTGTTTAATTTCTTCTTTAAAACTTCCAATGTTGAAGCCTTCACAACTTCTGAAGGCAAGTTGTTCCACTGATAATTGTTCTGTTAGGAACTGTATTCTTAGTTCTAGGTTACTCCTCTCCTTGATTAGTTTCCATCCATTGCTTCTTGTCCTGTCCTCAGGTGCTTTGGAGAATAGTTTGACTCCCTCTTCTTGGTGGCAGCCCCTGAGATATTGGAACACTGCTAATATGTCACCCTGAGTCCTTCTTTTCATTAAACTAGACATCCCCAATTCCAGCAACTGTTCTTTATATGTTTTATCCTTAAGTCCCCTAATCATCTTTGTTGCTCTTCTCTGCACTCTTTTTAGAGTCTCAATATCTTTTTTACATCATGGTGACCAAAACTTATTTATCTAGTATAAATTATAATTTATAAATGATAATAATTTTAATAGAAAACATTACAGTTGTGCAAAAAACATATTCAGAAATCTTCAATCTGAACAATTCAAAAGTTAATCATTTTTGTGTTAATTTTGTTGATTGATGAATATATTATACCACTATTAAAGTTACTTTGCTAATTAACTACAGTTGTTAACCAATTTATATTGTTACAAAGTTTAAAGTGTCTTTCTTTAAAAGCCAGAAATTTTGCTTTTAAAAAGCTTTGTGCTAACATATTTATTTATTTGTTTGTTTGTTTGTTTTAATATACGTATTAGGCCTCCCAATTCAAACAATTTGCCACTGAGTGGTGTATAGTAGAAACACCAAACTTTAAATAATAAAAGCAATCCCACTATGTTACAAGAAGCTCTATAAAATGTAAATACAAAATGTAAAATAGTGATCAGCACATAACCGAACAATCAAAAAGGGGGACACTTCCTTAATGTCCAGGAGAAAAATCAGATTATAACAACTTCCCTAAAGATGAAATGATGTTGAGTCCATGACATCTTACTATTTTGTTCAAATACTTCATGTTCAGATATAACATGAAGTATTATACATGTAACATGTGTTTATCTATGTATTTCTATGTGCAAAAGAATTAAAGTATTCATAAAATTGTCAGTTAAGATTCTCAGCCATTCACGTTGAGTTGTCTGAAAATTAACAAAACTAGATATATTTCTTCTAATTTGAAGCATTTTGCTGCTCAGCTTCCTAAGTCTGAGCAAGTTAGTTAGGCAGAGAGTCATTAGAATGTACTAATTTCTTCTGCACCAAACTCAGAGGTTTCTTCCACAATGTATGTAGCAATATGTCAATGAAGATTTTCAGTCATAGTAGACTAGTCCTCTATCTGAGTAATTGAGTATATACATCAACTTATTGCCATTATATTCAGAAGTGGGTTTCAGCAGGTTCAGACCAGTTCTGGAGAACCGGTAGTGGAAATTTTGAGTAGTTCAGTGAACCGGTAGTAAAAATTCTGACTGGCCCCGGCCCCCATCTATTCTCTGCCTCCCAAGTCTCAGCTGATCGGGGGAAATGGGGATTTTGCAGTATCCTTCCCCTGGAGTGGGGTGGGAATAGAGATTTTACAGTATCCTTCCCCTGCCATGCCCACCAAGCCATGCCCACCAAGCCATGCCACACTCACCAAGCCACACTACAGAACCGGTAGTAAAAAAATTTGAAAACCACCACTGATTATACTGTAATGGAACTAGTTAGTTGGTTAGTTTATGTTATTTATAAAGCTGCCTTTCTCACAAGTTATGATTGATCACAGGTTGTGACTCTGGGTAGAATTTTATTTTTATGTTGTGCCTACAAATTACTCTTGCCTCCTAGCAATGGCCTGTGCAGCATACCACAACAAACAAACAACAACAAAATAAAAGAATATAAAAGGAAATAAATACCGTACAAAAGCAAAACTAGTCTGCATGCATTTTTATTTTTTCATGAAAATCATCACCATATGTTATATTGTAAGGGTACAAGCAAGCAGGGTTCTATTAGCTTTAAATAACTTATATAAAAAACCTTAAATAACTTATATATATATCCCCCAACCTTACCCATGGGTATTTGGAATGCTCTTTTTCCAAATATAGTGGCATCCCTAATGGGTTAATTACCCTGAAGTCACTCATATTGAATTTTGGCAAATACACAAGCAGCCAGTGGGGAAATCCAATTTTTTTTACTACCGGTTCTGTGGGTGTGGCTTGTGGGCATGGTGTGGCTTGGTGGGTGTGGCCTGGTGGGCGTGGCAGGGCAAGGATATTGCAAAATCTCCATTCCCACCCCACTCCAGGGGAAGGATACTGCAAAATCCCCATTCCCTCCCTACTCCTGGGGCAAGCCAGAGGTGGTATTTGCCAGTTCTCCGAACTACTCAAAATTTCTGCTACTGGTTCTCCAGAACCTGTCAGAACCTGCTGGATTTCACCCCTGCAAGCAGCAATGTATCAGGAGCTTCCCTTCCCTGCTTCCCTACTGAACCATCAGCTAATTTATTCATAGCATTGCCTAATTCACAGCAGAGATGACAGAACAAGTTTCAAAGGTAATAGTTGAATGATAATATTTTTATTTTAATAATCATGAAAGCAGGAAGAGGGTAGGTAGTTTTTCATAAGCATCTCCCCTCTCAATGTCACAGCTTCACTGAGCAGATGAAACTCTAAGACTATGCAACACTCTTGAGATCCAGCATTTTTTCCAGGAGGATAGTATTCCAGGTCCAGAAAAGAAAAAAAATCCAGATGGAAAGCATTGGAAGCCCCATTTCCAATAGCAAAATCTGGGACACTTTGACTTGCATATGTGTGCATACTTATTAATTACAACTGTCATAGATCAGCTGGAAAAATCTAGACAGCCATTAGATTTCAGCAAAGGTTTTTGTCTAGTGGCTGTTCAAAATAGGAGTGTGAAAATAAAATCTTGAGATGGTTAGAAATTTTACGGCATGTTGCCCGAGAGTTGAATTATCCATGGAAGTTTATATTTGTGAGCCTTGAAAGTACTATATATGACTATTAAAAACTATGATTCGTAGCAATGATAGAATTAACAGTAATACTACAAATATTTTAATACTGTCCTTTAATAACATGTATAATCTTTTTAAATGTGGAAAACCAAAAACAATTAAACATAAGCAACAACAGTAATGCACTAAAAGCCCATAAAATAAAAATATCAACAAGATTTTTAAAATCAGAAATATCAGGCAAATTGATAAAAGAGAATATCTGTAGCTCAGGGTTGAACTGTGAAGTCCTTTGGGCTCTCTGAGTTTGGCTGTTTTTTGGCGGGGGGGGGGGAGGAGATTTGAAGACATTTCATTACTAAATTAGGTAACTAGTTAATTTAAAACCCTATTATGCAAGCTTCTCCCCAGAATCCATTAAATCAGGCATCAAATAAGAATCATTTTCTTGAGGGAAGATTTCACTTTTGGAGGCCACCACAAAAATATCTTCCTCTGCCTGAAAGCTTCTGACTTTTCTCAATAAAAGAGGCAGCCTCCTATATCTGAGTGGGTTGAACCAATGTTGTAGGACGTGAATTAGGGGGAAGAGAGACCTGGAAATGAGCAGACAGTTCATTCCCTTTATCAGTGCTGATTTCAGGATTCCTGCTGCCACTGGACATCTTGTTTTTACAAGTAAAAAGAACAAGAAAAATGGCATCTATACGCAATGAGGTTTCCAGGGTACTGAAAAGCTACAGAACAGATAAAAGGATATGTCAGAGGGTTTTTTCACCTTTACCTTAAGCTGCTAATTAAGATAAAAATTCCTCTCACAGGACTTTCTCTGGATTTTGAATAAATTCATTTATACATCCTTCTTCTATTGCAAACTTCAGCAAAATACAGTGCTATAGAATCTAATTAACACACTGAAAGTCAATTGTTTCAAAGCTGACATAAGAAAACTTCAGCTTAGCTTTGCTCTCAAAGCCTAAAATCTTGTTCTTATGCAAGGACAAAAAAAAAAGATATTTGTGTTTCCCTGAGGGCTACATAGTTCTCTTTGTTTATAATATTGGAAATTCATTTAATTACTTTTACAAATGAGAAATGCAAGTCTAGATTAACCAATGTTTTGACTGCTTGGCGTGTGGAACTGCCTTGTCTTCTGGTGGGTGGACTAATGTACAGACATTGGTATGATGAAAATAATAAGGCAGCTACTAACAATATAAAAAAATATTCTGATACTTAAATTACTTAATTTAATTAATTAACTGCACTAAATTAAGGTGTGTTTGACATATACTAGATAGGTTATAAAATTAGCTGTATGACAAAAACATAGCTTAGGAAATTATTCAGAGAAACTTTCAAATCTAGAATAAAGGAATTTCTGGATGACTAATTTGTCACTCTCTCAACAATGTTGAGTATAGTTTGAAATTTCCAATTTCAACCAATTTTGTTGTATACATAATGTACAATGACAATAAAGGCTATTGTTATTATCTCTTTTATTCATTAAACATGAAACTCAGTGAACTGATCATTTAAAAATGTGTCACAAATACCATTGACTGGTGCTAATGGTTGATACTCGTTGCTGCCAGCATCCTAGGTATCAACCAAATATCTTCTTAAAATATATGATGTTCTGAGTAGTGTAGTTTTTTGTAGTTCTGCTGGTGTTATTCCATGAAGCTGATGTGTTTTGTAAAATTCTTGGACATGGTATCAAGTCTCCCGATGACAGTGGGTATCACTGTTACATGTTTCATCAATATTGTCATGATATCATTGATATAGTCATTACATTGCTTTGTTCCAAAGGTATCTAGAAATTCAGCTTGGTATTAAAGAGAATTGGCCTAATTTGTGCCTCTCTTAAATTGATGCAGAAATATTATTATCCAAAAAGAAATAGATAAGCAGTTTGTTTCCAACATAAAATCTAATTCTCTTTATGAAAGATTTGGTGATGTTAGTTTGAATTTTTTTTCATAATTAGCCTTTGAAGACAGACTGATTATATCAAAATTAAAATTATCCTCTTTCTAACTTTTGCTTTTATGACACAAGGACATGTTCACAAAAAAACATATTTTTGAAATATTATAAAATGCAAACTGCTTGTCAAAAATGAAGTTGCTGGGAAATTATTTTAACCCATGTAGCTTTGGTGATCTTGAACTTGAATTTAATTAGTAAAGAAGGTACAAATTCATTCTAGCTTGGAAACATTTGCTAACCTCTCCATCTTCAGAATTTTATTATTTGAACCAATAGCTTGTCTGCAGAATGATGAGAGTTTTCCTTATCACTGCACTCAAATTTATCTTTCCTTCTGACAGATCTCTACCTGCTAGTTTGATGCACAAATGTAGCAAAATCAATAAATAATTTGGTGCCCTCTTCTTAAGTTTCTTCAAAAATTGCCATCAAAAAATGTTCACCTTGTTAACCAAGTGCAAGCATAACACATTCATCAACTGCGGTAAATGTATTACTGGTGCTTCATGGGGATAGTTGGTGACAATGTAAACATGCTGGAGTCTGCAGACTCATTTGGATCCATGTTTGTTCGCAATCAATAAAGATAATAGATGGGTTTTGTTACAGATTCCTAGAAATATTGACTTCGGTACATCTATGAGAAATTATAATATGGTCTCACCTTTCTTGTTTAACTGCTGTAAGAGCTGTTTAATGCCTTGTGAATGCTAATTGCTTTATGAATTATAGAGATAAAAGAAAGGAAGGGCTAAAAATAATTGCACCCACATTTTGAAATAAAGTATAAGATAGAGCAATTGGGTAAACTAGACTCACAATTTCAATTAATTTTACCACTGGCATATGTAATAAGAATTTCAGAGCTGTATGGCTATCCTCTTGCTACCTTCTGAACAAAGTATTTCTCTATTATTACTTATTTCTACACATCCCTAAGTGTTTTTCAATAATGCATAAAACAGTGCTCAATTAAAAAAAAAAAGATAGATGCAACAGACCTAGGTGGAAGTTTGTAGCTAAAGTCAGGCAATTGAAATTGTACAAAATATTTTGACCTCAAAATGTTCAAAACTCAATATGTTCCAAATATGACATCATATTTGATTAGAACTTGATTAGTTCTAACAGCATCATATCAAATATGCTGACCACTGTGATTGGGCTGATTTGGAGGTTTTTTTTTTTTAATGATGACATTGTTTTGTTTCTAATCATTCTAATTTAGCCAATAGGGTTCTGCATAGGATGCAAAAATCCTGACAATCATAAGATGGCAGCAAGAAGTTCGGAAAAAACTTGTCCACTCTGAAAAAATGCTGCTTGAAGAAATCTCTCTCCCTCCCTCTCCCCCCCTCTCTCTCTCTCTCTCTCTCCCTCCCTCCCTCCCTCCCTCTCTTTTTTTAGGCTTATATCTAAACAATGAAATTCAGACTGTTGCAACAAATAGCAAAGAATTGTTGGATTTGTATGATATATGAGTGTAGCAGCAATGCATAAAACCATTATTGTTAGTAGGAGTTAGTGACATATTTTAATTTCTCCTTCATATAAAGAAAAGTCTAGAAGTTTAGGACTCATCCTCAGCTACACTGCTTGTTTTTCACTCTTGCTTGCTGAACAAAGAATAGAAGTAGAATCTTCATAACTTCAAAGGTTTTCCTGCTGTGAAAGTCTCAGACTTTCAATTCCCATCCCAGACTCATATGCCACTTGTCAAGGTGAAGTCTTGTAGTCTCCTGACCATAATAGAACCATGAAGTCATGGTGCCAGGTTTTACTTTAAAAAAACAAGACTACAGGGTTTTGTTATTTATTGGGATCTTCTGCATAGAATCTAGTTTAGGTGCTGTGAAAACTGGCTACCCTTGGGGTATCTCTGCTGTCATTATTAAGGAGATCCTGGTAGTTTATAAGAGATGTATATCTTACTTAGTTCACATGCTTTTTATGTTATGATTTTAATTACTTTCTGGAGTTAATAATATAGCTAAAATCCTTTTATTTATTGGTGCATTCATTGTTTCTGGATCCAAATGAACCAATTGCCTGGGCACCAGTAGTGGGTTGCATCTGGTTCTGTCCAGTTCTTGAGAACCAATAGTAAAAGCAGCAGGAGGCTCTGCCCACCCACCCAGACGTCATAAGGTACAATCTGCGCATGCGCAGAAGCGCTCCTGTTGCGAACCCACCCCTGCTGGGCTCCTGTGATCACTAGCCACCTGAGACTTGACAAAACATTGAGCAACTTCTTTCAAATCATTTCTGAAACATGCATAGTTTAATAAGTCATTGACCACCATGGCCAAGATGCCAGTGGTTGAGATTTGATGTTGTTGAAAGAGGAGTTGAAAAGAAAGAAAAGTGGCTACATGATCACCAGCATGCTTTTTAAAAAAGAGAGTGAGAAAGAGAGAAAATCCATATGAATGGATTACATATTTAGTTTTAAGCTTTTATTTTACAAGCAGGCAATGGAAAAGCATGGGAGTATATTAACATATTTCATACTCAAGTATTGCTGATATTGCATACTTAATATTGCTTAGGTACTGTAATTTTAATTATAATTAATGCTGGTATACATATTTGCTTTGCATGCTATTCTATCCTGTTAATACCAAACTTCAGAGTATATTTTGAAATATAAAATATAAATACTCTCTGCCGATTTGGGTTATGCTGAGTTTTAACATGCATCCAATGCATGTTCTTGTATCTTATAGTAAGTGTATTATTCCTGCAGTTGAGAATTCAGCAGCTTCTCTTTGTTGAAGCCAACAGTCTTAGACACAACTTTTAGTAAAAAACAACAACAACATTTGTTGAGGTTTTATTGTTTGAGGTTACTAATTAATTGGCTAGAGATATGATTAGAAAGATCAAAATCATTAAGAAAATCTAATGGAAGTGATGGGATAATTGAATGTAATATTAAACATTAGCTTTCAGCTTGTCCCCTAATCTGTTAAATCTATTGCTGAATAGAATATGTATTTAAATTGAAAAACTGTCTTTTTAAATAATAATTTTAAAGGAATACTTCAGTGAGTCTTGACTGTAATTTAGTCACTGTCAAAAAATGCAATATAATTTGTCTGGCATGATCTGTTTTTAATAAACTCATGTTGGCTTCTGGTTATAACTTTGCTTGCCTCTTAAGTGTTTGCAGATTCATTGCTTGATTAACTTTTGCAGGAGTCCCCAGATATTATGTATGAAATCACCTAGAAATTCATTGAGAACTTTGATATCAAAGACAAATCACACATTATTATGGTATCTAAATAGGGATCTAGATGGAAGTTTTCTATTCAGCAAGGCAGAAGTGCTTTGGAATGGAAGGAAACACACACACCCAAAAATACACATGGCAGAAAACTGCCAAAAGGAATAACATAGAGAGCCAGAATATACTGGCAAACAATTATAATTACTAATGTGTATAGGAAACAATAACACTGGTAAGTTGGAATTCCAAGCAGGTAAGTCACTTCATCATCCCAAAATAACAATTTGCATGAAGCTGAAACCACCCACATCATCAATTCAAAAGCTGATTGCCTACACTGATAAGATTATTTGCAACAAGAAAGACCATAAGTGTATAGCTTCACCAGTTTGTGGCCAGAAGTACTCTTCGCCATAGAGGTTGTAGAAAAAGTGGTTTTAAAAGTAAAAAAAAAATTTCCCACACCCACCCAGTCACATTAACCACCCCCCCACCAAGCCATGCCCACAGAACCGGTAGTAACGAATTTTAGATTTCACCACTGGTTTATTCTGATACTTTTTATCAATGAAAGCCATTGTGGCAACATTAGCAAGCAAAGTTGTTTGGCTCCACCAATTGATGACCAACATTGGGATAGACAACTTCCTGATTCATGAGGTAATCTAAAGGTACAGCTGTATAGTGCAGACTAAAACAACTAACACATTGACATAAGGCAATAACTGCTGCAGAAAGATAAGAGTTCCAGTACTATACTATTGTTGAAAGAAATGTCCATATGGGTTCAGTTCCAAGTGGGAAGAAAGATACTGGAAACATGGAGACTACTTGGAAATATGATTTAATAGTAGACAGGACCACATGGTTTGAGGTCCTGGGCAAAAAAAAAAGCACATGGGTGAGAGAGGGAGAGAGATTTATACCTCTCTTGGGCCCCGCCTTGGAGCTTCCTGTTCCTGTGTAAGGAATGTACTCTGATTGGTTGTCAGACTCCCATAGGGCTATGCAGGGGTAACTTTGTAGGTTATCTTGAGTCCCAGGCCTGGTTGAATCTTGCTGGGTAATGATGTAATGAAGAGGCTTTGGGCAATTCCTATTATGGCTTAATAGCTTTGTCCTGGTTTGGATCTTGAGTAAGGGCTAATCCTATCATGTCCTGAAGGCCATGTCTTTTGTGTTGTAGATAAGCTGGCCCAGTCTTTGTTTTATAGATAGGTTGGCACCAAAATATCTGCTGGGATGTGGGGAAGGGAGCTGAGGCTCTGAGTTTGTCTTTAGAAACATGTTTCTCCTTTAGGGAAAATATAATATTCTGCCTTTTTAATAATTCCTAGAATATTTCATTTTCCTAGGAGATGGGTGGGTGCTAACTTCCTACACTATCAAATACTACCAGAGGAAACCTGCTGAGGATCCCATAGATCAAGAAACTCTGACTGATGGGATCTAGGAGAAGAGTCTTCTGCCTCTGGAACATTCTGCCCCAGCCCTCGAATGAGGTTTGCCTCCACCATCCTATTCTCTGCAAGGACCTGAAGACCTGCCTCTGCTAGTTAGTCTGAGGGCCCAATTGAGAAGTACATCACCATGTACAGAAGATGGATTCTAGGCTGATAAGCTGACCCCCACCATCTCTCTGCACTTTCTGCTCCCCCTCCACTCATCTTCTTTAATTTCATATTATTGCCTTTCCATTGTTTAGGGTTTCATTCCTTTGCTATTGTTATATTTACACTTTTACCAACTTTTTAAATTTTAGTTTTGTAAGCTGCCCAGAGTAGCCCCATGGTAAAATGAGCCATGAATGAATGAATGAATGAATGAATGAATGAATGAATGAATGACAGACAGACAGACAGACAGACAGACA
Organism: Ptyas mucosa; assembly: GCA_012654045.1. Taxonomy (NCBI): domain Eukaryota; kingdom Metazoa; phylum Chordata; class Lepidosauria; order Squamata; family Colubridae; genus Ptyas; species Ptyas mucosa. The sequence continues at coordinate 12,444,216 of WNWU01013639.1, forward strand.
GACAGACAGACATTCAGACAGACAGACAGACATCCGGATGAAATGTCCTGACTAAACCCATGCTTGAAGTCAGTATTGCAATCGTAACATAAAAATTATATTTGGTGAATGATCCACAAGCTATTAAGAAGGTATGTTGGAGCAGCAACAGCAGGTGAACTTCTGGCATCTTAAAGGAGTTAATCTTTAGTCAGAATAAATCCCAGGAAAGGGAAAAGTCAAGGAGGAATTTCTCCCAGTAACCTTGAATACATGTGCTATAACAACAATCACGAGCTTCGTCATGCATTTTTCTAGCAGCATCTGAAAATATAAGTTCTCTCTATGTAAGAGAAACAGAGGTTTCAGAGGCTAAAATAAAAGCAAGGAACAGAGCTCACAACCAACGAACCTGTTGCTAAAATTCACCTCTGGGAACAGATGATTGGGGGTATTCCAGGAGGTCAATCAGCTTTTTTCTTATTTTCCTCCCCAAAAACTAAGGTGCGTTTTATACTCCGGTGCGTATTTGATAAGTTAAGTGAATCAGGCTTCTCCATTGACTTTGCTTGTCAGAAGGTTGCAAAAGGTAACCACATGACTCCAGGTCACTGCAACGGTCATAAGTCTGAACCAGTTACCAAGCATCTGAATTTTGATCACATGATCATGAGGATGCTGCAAAGATTGTAACTGTGAAAAACAATCATAAGTCACAGTGCCATTGTAATTTTGAATGATCACTAAATGAACTGTTTTAAGTAGAGGACTATCTATGCATAATAAGTTGACAGCTCAGTACAGTATTTCTGAAAAGCAATGCATTATGCACTTTGCTAAATGATGTGTTTACTTATGATTAAAGTTTCATAAGTAAATCACCAGGTTTGGGTAATTAAAACTGGAGTCTGAGGAGTACTTTACAGAATTAATTCTGGCATTATTCCCATGCCTGCTTCACCTGGGATGATACCTTGTCAATGAATGGAATATTTGGGGTGGGGTGGGGGAGGAATGCTAGCTTGGTAACATGGTAAAAGAATTTATTCCTCCCCCCCCCCCCAGAAAAAGAAAAATCTGTCACATCCATTCATGCAAATTAGATCATCTAAATTAGATAAGGAGTAATAAATGAAATGGCGTAATTGGAACAAAGTCAGTTATCTATTGAAACAGATGCCTTATCTTCTAATTCAACCACACCACCCTTGCACTCACCAAAGTGATCCATGTGCCATGAGGATTTGTTTTTCTGGATGAAATGACAGCACTTGTGGAAGGAAGATTTTTTTTTCAATCTCACTTCTGTTAGTGATAGTAACAGTGGTATGGGTCACTTATACTTGACTTGAAACCCTGGTTTCATAATGATGAAATTGCGTCAACAGGTAACATTAAGTGACTCACTTTAGCAGGTAAGCCAGTATATGGATGGGAGAACACCTGGTAATTCCAAGATATAGAGGGTGGAAGAGGGCAGTGATCTGCACCATAACTAGAAAAATCAATAGGAATCAAGCTTAACTTAAAGAAGAGTTTATCCTGCAGATAATTACATCATAATGCACAATTAAGTAAATAGACAGTGTTTCTCAACCGTGTCAACTTTAAGCTGTGTTGATTTAAGCTGTGAACTCTCAAAATTCCCAGGTCAGCATGGGAATGGGTGTCTACACATCTTAAAATTGTCAAGGTTGAAAGAAACGAAAATAAAGCATACATAGATTTTCAAAGCTGACTTAAAAGCACTGAAAGAGTGGGATTTACATAACTCTAGGGAAATAAATTCTGTAAGAGAGAAACATTTACCAGAAAGCATCATATCACAGGATCACTGCATTTGGTCTGCAAAAAATTAGACAATCACTATGTAGGCACAAAGAGCCACATTCTGGACATTTGAATTTTTGCTACCAAATAGAATAACTCTGTCAAATGGTCTTGGTCACAGATATTTAACAGGTCTCTGATACAATCTCTGACAGAGCAATCTTCAGTGGTGTGTACCAGGATGGAGAAATGTGAACAAACTTCAAGACAGTCCTGTCTGCCTGCCTGCCTGCCTGCCTGCCTGCCTGCCTGCTTATGAATGACACAACTGCCCACTCCCATTCCTGTATCAATTGTAATAAACATCAACTCCAAGATAGGACAAGTCAGGAAACATAAAAAAGAAGAACAAGAAATACTAAGAGTCTATTTATATAGCATATAAGAATAGAATCTTGAAAACCATTTATCCTTCTTTACTCTATATTGTAAAATAAGATAGTCCTCATTTAGCAAGCACAATTAGGACTGACTACCCATTTGTTAAGTAAAGCAGTCACTAGGAGAAACCACAGCTGTATTTATGTTCTTTGGCTTTTCTTTTTCTTACAAATGTATGAAGGTCATAAATGTGAAAACTGTTGCAAAGTTACTTTTTCAAACTGTCATAACTGCAAACACTCACTAATAAGGCAGTTAGTAAACAAAGACTACCTGTATTGTCAAGGTGGATCGCTTTAGAAATTCTTTCTCATGTGGTCTTTTTTTTCCTGGACTGAACTCCTACTTTATTAATAATTGTTGCATTTATTCTCTAAGTGAATCTCTGACCTCCACCACAAAGGGTGACTTCTAGTAAACTTTTAAAGAATTTAAATTCACTAGTAGGTTAAATATATACCACTATATCTTATTTCTTATGCATAGAAACTAATGCATAGAGAAAAATGAGGCATAAATTATCAGTAACTAAAAAGCAAGTAAAAAGACAATAAATAATATACAACAGAAAATACGTTAAACCAAATATATTTTTGTGGAGAGATTTTTAGTTTGGGTGCCATTCCTGAGAAGACCCTCATTTTAAAACTATGAAAATTTTGAAACTTACAAGCAGGCTTGAAATTGGTTTTTGACATAACAGAAAAACTGAACCAATTCTGTAATAATTTTGGAAGAAGCTTCCCTGAACCTCTTCAAAAGTTACCATCAAATTCTATGTTTTGGATGTGAAAGAAAGAGGAAAATGATCAATGGTTTTCATGATTAATGTATTTTATAAATCAAATATAAACATTGTTCTGCCCATAACCACTACTTTGTGCTGGTCTGGATTCTATTAACAGTATAGCTTTTATTATATTACTTAAAAATGCAGGGTGGCTTTCAGCTGGATAAAAGATGATGTACTTTTGTTTCACGGAATTGACTAAACTTGACAATGCCTCTTTTGATATGTTTTGTCTCCTTCTGCACTGGAAGGCTTTCTATTATAAGGATCAAGACAAATACATTCACATTCTCAAGAAAGCTAAGCAGCTATAAACACCAAACACACTAAGGTGAAAATTAGATTAGAGAAGGGACATTTATCAGTTTCTTGGAACCTCAGTTGAAGTGAATATATGTTATGTACACATAAACTTTTTCTGTGCATTAAAATTATGACAGCTTTCAGTCAAAGACTGCAGGGGCTCAAGCTATTTGAATGTTTCCTTTCTTTTCATAAAAATTTCCCAGCATGGTGTAAATGACATTTTTGCAAGGCTACAAGAGGTAACAGAATAACACTGCACTGCTGTTCCAGTTGGCTCCAAAATGTCATTACCCTGTTTGATAAAGAGCAGAAATTCTGTTACCAGTCAAACAGCACAGTAGGCTTCCTAGAAACATTTTCAGATAGTGTTTAAATAAAGCACATTCACACTAAGCCACCATGAATGGAAGAACTACAGTTCTAAGTAGAACTGCAGTTTACTTACAATTTACCTCTTAGTTTCTTACTCAGCACATCTTTGCTAGAGTACACTGTGTATATGCATAATAAACTTAATTGCATGCTTGAGCAACATCACTTATTGGTTTCACCCCATGGGCATATTATGCAGTAGTTTTAGCATTCCTTTTTGTATATATTTAGGGAAGGAGAAAAGGTAAGAAACTAGGGAAGCATGCTGAGAAACTGCACAAATTATAGTTGCTGAGCAGGGTTGGCTTTGCTTAGCCAAATCGAAAAGAATGGGATTAGAAAAGCGGGTTTCAGATTAAAATTGTTCTCAGTGGGAATTAAACCCTGAAAACATTTTTTTCCTCTGCAATTCCTTGCTACCTTTTAAATAACTACATCAATCCTTGTTTTTCTTCTACCAGAAGCAACAAATTCTAGAAAGAATAAGAAGAAAACCTGATAAATCTTCACTAGGATCACATGAAGTGTTAATACCACTTTATAATGCCTTGGTAAGACCACACTTAGAATAGCGCATCCAGTTTTGGTCACCACAATGTAAAAAATGCATTCAGAGTCAAGAAGGAGTGCAGAGAACAGCAACAAAGATGATTAGTGGACTGGAAGCTAAAACATATAAAGAACATTTGCTGGAATTGAGTATGTCTAACGGAGAAAAGGCTAGGGGTGACATGATAGCATTATTCCAATATTTGAGGGGCTGCCACAAAGAAAAGGTGGTCAACTTATTTTCCAAAGCACCAGAAGGCAGGACAAGAAGCAATGGATGGAGACTAATCAAGGAGAGAAACAAACTAGAACTAAGGAGAAATTTCCTAACAGAATAATTAATCAGTGGAACAACTTGCCTCTAGAAGTTGTGAATGCTCCAACACTGGAAGTTTTAAAGAAGAAATTGGACAACAATTTGTCTGAAATGGTATAGTGCTTCCTGCCTGAGCAGAGGGTTGGACTAGAAGATCTCCAAGGTCCCTTCCAACTCTGTTATTTTTTTTTTTTTAATTTGACTTATATGCCGCCCTTCTCCAGAGACTCAGGGCGGCTTACAATGCGCTAAGCAATAGCCTTCATACTTTTGTATATTTATACAAAGTCAGCTTATTGCCCCCACAAACTGGGTCCTCAATTTACCTACCTTAGAAAGGATGGAAGGCTGAGTCAACCTTGAGCCTTGGTGAGATTCGAACCTGCAATAATTGCAGGCAGCTGATGTTAATAACAGGGCTTTAGACCACTGTACTATCCAAGGCTCTTAAGTTATTCTATGTCTTATGCTTATTGCTACTGTTTGCTTTAATCCTTGGTGATGTTTTTTATATTTCTGAATTGTTTTATGATCTAGACTATTTAAACCATTTTAAAGCCAATTATTGTAATAAAATTTTGTGCTCCCTTTTCATAACACAAATCTGATTCTAATTATCATCTAATTAGAAAGTTGAGAACATGTTTGCCAGTAATAGTCCATATGTATACTAATGCTCATAAATGGAAATCCTGGGTATTGTAACTCCCACACATCTGGAGGCCTTCTTGTGGAGTTCTTGTAAGACATGTTTCCTTTTCAGAGCAGGCATTTATAGTCCACATTAGATAAAGATAAATAGGCACTGTCAAATGCTTAAAACTTTCACTTTTTTCTTTGTCCTATGAGAAATCACATTTCTGTTAGTGAGCAGTTTGACTGCTATTTAGAGGACTCCTGTTGTTATAAACACTGAGTTGCACAATTGATAATTGTGTGGAAATATTCACCAAACAAAGTAGGACTTACTTTTGAATAAACATGCACAGGTTTGCTCAAAGAGAGTGATTGAGATTAATTTTACAAACTGAAAAGGCAGATGAGAAAGGTTTAACAATAACCTGTGGCACATCAATTCTTCTTAATTTTAAATTAAGATTACTCAGAGAATAATCTGTTGACATTGCCAACAATCAGCCAATTAAAACATCCGTTAGCAGCTTGCTTCAAATGTTGATTTCCTATGTCTAAATAGATAATGCATTTATAATTATGTCTTGTATAATTTTAAGTCTCTTGGATTAATCATTAAACCGATTAATGATTAATCTGCAAGAGGAAATTAACTTCTTTGTGCAAAACCATGTGGCTAAATGACATTGAAACTTGAAAGTAAAAGGCAAATTAGGAAATACAATATTCTGCCTCTTTTAAGATCCTCCAAAATATTTCATTCTCTGGGACTGGGGGGCAGGGGGGCTTTCCCCATGACTATTGGGAAAGATAATATAATAAAATCTACATTAATGTGCAAATGAGTGTGTTATTATCAAACTTTGGCTTTCCATTCTTATTGATTTCTAGCCTATTAAATGTGTGACACTCTACATTTCACTAACTGTATAGTTGGGAAGCATGGTGTATATTAGGCCATATTGATATGTATGTGATAGTGGATATGCTTAGTTACTGGATTCTTTGACACTGAACCCTTCCAAATCAATACAAATAATTTGAAACTCACCAGAAATCAACCTCATTGCTTGGTCTGGTCATTTCAAAACTCTGACTATAGCCACTGTGAGCTAATTGTATACCAGAGAAGTGTTCTGCCATCTGCTTCCAAATAAAAGAAAACTAAAATAAATCTACTGGATTCTAAATCTACACTTTCAGTATATTTATGCTCTGTATACTTATCAATTTGTTTGCAAAAAAGAAAAAGAAATTTGAGCCATTTCTCAAGCATCCTTCATTTGTATTGAAAATCATCCTGTATGAAGTTATAATGAAATGATAGCATGTCATGGGAGTTGAGAGAGGGTTTTCAGACCTGGTGTAAAATAGATCAGGGTTTCACAATCTGACCAATTTTAAGATATGTGGACTTCAGGGTTCAGAATTCTCCAGCCAGCATGCTGATTGAAGTCCACATATCTTAAAGTAGTCAATGCTGAAAAACACTGAGACATACTAAAGACATTCAATCTATCTTATCCTTGCAAGGGATAAGGGATATATCAGCTTTGGAATGATATACTTATTCCCCTTTCTACTGAGAACAATGAATGATTTTTTTTTAGAGGGCAAAGGTGAAAAATTCTGCCCTACCTTCTCCCCATCCAGGTTGTTGTTCACCTTGGGTCCGGCACAGGGGTGGGTACTACTTACTTTTACTACCGGTTCGCAACAGGAAGCTTCTGTGCATGCGCAGATCACTGATGATGACATCCGGGGCAGTGGGCGGGGCCTCTCACTGGTTTTACTACCAGTTCTTGTGTACCGGTCTGAATCGGGGGCAACCCACCGCTGGTCCTTCAAGCATAAAGGATCTAGCTAAATCTTCCTTTTAAAAAGGTTGCTTGTTTTTAATGAAGACTATACACGGTGCATACAGCAATGTTTCTCAACCTTAGCAACTTTAAATTGGGTAGATCTCTATTCCCAGAATTGCTGGCTTGCTGGGAGATTCTGGGAGTTGAAGCCCACATATCTTAGAAGTTACTGAGTTGAGAAACATTTCCATAGAGGAAGCTTGGTAATTTGAGGGAGGGGATAGACTGAAAAGTAGAAGTTCTTTTTAATCCAAAGCAAGGATGTTGCAGAGTCTTAATCTTTATTTCTAAGAATGCTTCTGGAATCTGGAATCCAAACACATCCCAGAGGCATGAGGATGAGAGGAATGATAGAGTGCTGTAGTGTAATTCCTTGTTTTGGGAAACTATCAACCTAGAAAATAGGTATTTGTAACTGTCATCATGGCAGTTCTTTTGTGTGTGTACTGACAATATTACTGTATCTACCAGTTTTCTAGTTCCAAAAGACTTAGATTTTTTAAAATAAATATTGAATTAATTAAAGCAATGCTCTATTTGACCATAAAATGCACTTTGCTAACTTGTGGTTTAGTGACTAAACTCTGGAAATGTATTAAAATATAATCCAGAAGAGAAGATTTGCAGTAGGTAGTTATAGTTATTGTAATTGAAATTAAGCTGTTTTAAAAAATAAGGTTGAATGTTTCATCCTCAGGCTTCATCACATTTGCAAGACACTGCTGGTTTCTATGAAATGAACTATGTTTTCAGACTTTCTTGATTACACCATTTTAAGAGGTGCAATTATTTTAAACTACCGTTATAATTTAACAGCGGAAGCCTAAAGAAAGAAAGAAATGATAAGCGTAAATATGATAGTTATATTTTGTGGCATGTTATTACAAGTTCAAACCTCCAAAATTAACAGTATTTATCTGCTCAGGAGTAAATTTGGAGTTCAAAGGGAATCAGATAAAAATAATAGGACTTAATACTTCATTGTTCCAGTGTGATTGCATTGTATACAGATGTCCAGAGGTGGACATCACATACTGTAACAACCGGTTCACCTGGAACTGAAAATGTGAGCATGCATGGCATTGAAAAACCAGTGATTATACAGAACATGATAGTCCAGGACGGGTGGGCGGGCCCAGCTGCTGGTCAGAACTACCGGTTCGCCCAAACTGGTCTGAACTGGCAGCAGCCCACCAGTGCATAGGTCTTCAATGAGCTATTGACATACTACCGAAACTGGAATAGCAAGTTTTCCAAACTGGAAGATATCTTTAGACAATTTTTGAAAACAAGATGTTTGGAGTTTCCAAAGGGGATCTCATGGAAATCTTTCCTGCTTAATTATTTCATTTATATGTCCAAGGAGGTGGGGAAGGCAGAAAGAATCAAAGTGGTTTATAAGAAAATGCCAAATGAAGCATAGCATTTGGTGGGCACCAACATATTAGGTGTCCCAACATATTAGGGCTTATGAGGATCACATTGCTTATTCCTGCAAAATGTGTACAAAATCATTGTTGTTCACAAAATTCTGTTTAAGTTTGTGATCTACCTGAATAAGGAATCTGTAGAGTTAACATTTACAACTAAGTCTGGTATGAAGCCTGACAATAAGTGCCCTTATTTACAATGTGCAAGGAACATTAAGGAAAAGGATTTATGGATTCCTTCAGTCCACAAGAGGATTTGTTTCCACGTTTCTCTAACAAATATCATGAAAGAAAATGTGCACCAATCATTTTCTTTAATGTGAGTGAAGCTAGGCCTGTGGAGGGGCCATATTTTGAGAGATGATTAGATCTGCATGATTAGCCACTTTTTAAACAAGATCCCGGCAGTTGATCCCCAAACTGAGAGAGGGGCAGAAATTGCTGGCTGGCTCCTTCAAAGTTCTTAAATCTCCAATCCCATTGATAAATCCATGAGATGAGATACACATAAAGAGTAAATTTGCCTGTTTTAGCTACCTATTGCAAACTGATCTCCAGGCTGAAACCAGTGGTAGAAGAAAAGGGAGTTGGCTCCTTCACAGCCCCCAACTCTTCAATCCCAAGGATCCATTCTGTGGATAGTCAGCTTCCCTTTTTTCAGTGAGAGGTGGCAAGCCTGTTCAAAGAGCTGTGGTGTGTGTGTGTGTGTGTGTGTGTGTGTGTGTGTGTGTGTGTGTGTGAGAGAGAGAGAGAGAGAGAGAGAGAGAGAGAGAGAGAGAGAGAGAGATGGAGAGAAACAGACAGACAGACAGAGACAGAGACAGAGAGAGGGAGGAGAGAGACAGAGATAGAGACAGAGAGAGGGAGGGAGGGAGAGAGAGTAATAACTGGCAGGTACATGGACCATATTGCAGGATGTTCAGGGAGGGGACTCACAATAGGGGAATAGGGAGTGTTTGTTAAATCCAAATGTCTGTTAAATCTGAAGGCGTATCATTTGCATGTTTACATCATTTGTGTCAATTTAGATTATTGGCATCATTGATTTAAATAGGATCATCTTTATACTACCAGAACCCTTATCTGGATACACCCATGCCTGATTTAGAGAAGGGGAAAAAAATTCAAGATACGTCTCGTGATGATGACGTGATGATGCAAGTTTGACACCCCTGTCTTAGAGTGAGATTTTTGCCTCAGTCACAATAACATTCAGTAGGAAAAACAGAACATTTTGTCAGATCCAGACATATAATCATCATTTATAGGAAAGCAGGCATTGCGATTACCCCATAAACATCCTCAGGAAGAACAAAGGGAGATTTGAAAACACATGGATGAAAAATATTCAGATGCCATAACCTAATACTTTTATTTGCCTTAGTTCTCAAATATGTAAATCAGGATATGTGTGATGATGTCACCAAATATGTACTGTGTTCTCTTCCTTGTGGTTTTCTTCAGACATTACTGGTTTGACAACAATACATGGAGATACACAAAGTCAGGTTATTAGTGAAGCTGTCCTGTAAATTAACTGATTTCAAATAGGGTTCTTCATACTGGAAACTTCTAGTCTCCATCTGATCACAGGGGTTACTGATCAGCACTGAACATAGGAAGTGAATACTTTTAACAACTATAAATATACATTTAAGCAAAGACTCTCAAGGAAACTTTATGCAGTTTGGCTTCTTTGCAAGTAGTGATATACTCTGCCTTTTGGATTTTGAAATAATAATTCCAACACCTCTGCAGCCTGAAAAGTCAAGACTAATGATTGGATCATTGTTGACAAATGCATACTCAACAGTAATTAGATAAGATTCTGCTTAAACTCTGTTGTGGCCTCAGTGTCAGTGAGAGATTCCTGTCCTCACCTGGGCTTCCTGAGACAGTAAAAAGCACATGATTAGTCCCAAATTAGGGACCTGAGTGGCGCAGTAAACTAAGGTACTGTGATTAACATTCAGCTGCCTGCAATTACTGCAAGTTCTAATCTCACCAGGCTCAAGGTTGACTCAGCCTTCCATCCTTTCTAAGGTAGGTAAAATGAGGACCCAGATTGTGGGGGCTTTGACTTTGTATAAATATACAAAAGTATGAAGGCTATTGCTTAACTCATTGTAAGCCGCCCTGAGTCTCCAAAGAAGGGCGGCATATAAATCATTTTTTTTAAAAAAAACCCTCTTTTTATTTCAACAGCTGTGAATTATGTTCATCTCACCAGTGAGATTGTACCGCCCTAGGTGCCTGATGGACCCAGAAGGGTTCCTGATGGAACTTGGGCCTTTTCCCACCTCCTTGGGGGATCTTGGATCGAATTGCGCCTTTGCGGCCTCTGACCCAACGCAGATCCCAGATGGCTCCCTGGTTCACCACGGAGCTTAGGGAAATGAAGCATCGGAGAAGACACCTGGAGGGCGGTTGGAGATCCTCCCGATCTGAATTCAACCGAACACAGCTAAGAACCCATATTAGGTCTTATCTTGTGGCAATGGAAGCGGCAAATATTTTGCCGCTCTCATTGCATCTGCAGAAAATTGCCTGGTCACTCTGAACAGAGTGACCCGCTCTCTCCTCAATCATGGAACGAGGGAGAACCCCTTGCAGGGCAGATCTCAGGATTTTGTACAGTTTCTGCAAGATAAAATCACTCAGATTCGGATTGGGTTGGACTCTGACTGGGCAGAGTCTGACGAGTCGACAGGGGCCTGTCCTGAAGGAAACATCTGGGTTGAGTTTGAGCCTGTTTCGATGGATGAAGTGAACAGGATCATGGGTCGACTGGGTGTCTCCACATGTTTATTGGACCCTTGTCCCTCCTGGCTTGTTTCTGCAGCCAGGGAGGTAACTGGAGCCTGGATTCAAGTGGTTATCAATGCTTCTTTGAGGGAAGGGGCCTTCCCTGTCACACTTTAATCATGCGGTGGTTCATCCCCTCCTCAAGAAGCCCACCCTTGATCCAGACTCCCTTAATAACTATCGTCCAGTCTCCAACCTTCGCTTTATAGCGAAGGTTGTTGAGTTTGTGGTGGCACAGCAGCTCCCGCAGTTCCTGGAGAAAATTGACTACCTAGACCCATACCAATTGGGTTTCAGGTTACAGCACAGAAACGGCATTGGTTGCCCTAGTAAATTATCTCTAGCAGGCCAGGGATGGGGGTTGCTCCTCCATCCTGATCCTTCTTGACTTCTCAGTGGCTTTCGATACCATCGACCATGGTATCTTACTGCAGCGACTTGGGGGATTGGGGGTGGGAGGCACCGTTTTATGGTGGTTCTCCTCCTACCTATCGGGCCACTCACAGTTTGTGTGGATGGGGGAGAGAGATCCACCCCAAAGCCCCTCACTTGTGGGCTGCCTCAGGGGTCAGTTCTCTCCCCTCTGCTCTTTAACATCTACATGAAGCCACTGGGTGAGATCATCCATGGTTTCAGGGTGAGCTACCATTAATATGCTGATGATACTCAGCTTTACATCTCACCCTGGATCACTCTGGGGATGCCCTTTCTGTGATGTCCCACTGCCTGGAAGCGGTTTGGGCCTGGATGGGAAGAAACAGACTCAGACTCAACCCATCCAAGTCTGATATTGGCATCTTTGGATCTAGTGGCCCCGTCACTTGTGATGGGAGGGGAGGTCCTTACTCCCTCAGAGAGGGCCTGCAATCTGGGGGTCCTCCTGGACTCATGGCTATCCCTAGAAGATCATCTGATGGCCGTGACAAGGGAAGCCTTCGCACAGGTATACCTTGTGCATTAGTTGCACCCTTTCCTAGATCGGAATGCCCTTGCCATGGTCACTCATGCCCTTGTCACGTCTTGGTTAGACTACTGTAATGCCCTCTACATGGGGCTGCCCTTGAGATGCACCCGGAGACTACAGTTAGTTCAGAATGCAGCTGCACGGGTTGTTTTGGGGGCTTCTCAGTACTCCCGTGTGACATCTCTCCTGCGCGAGCTGCACTGGCTGCCTGTGGCTCTCCGGGTTCGTTTCAAGGTGCCGGTGCTTACCTACAAAGCCCTACATGGCTTAGGCCCATGGTATCTGCAGGATCATCTCCTGCCTCCCTCCCACCATCCAGTGCGCTCACACAGAGCGGGCCTCCTCAGGGTGCCGTCAGCCAGACAATGTCAGTGGCGGCTCCCAGGGGGAGAGCGTTCTCTGTGGGAGTGCCGACCCTCTGGAATGGGCTGCCCACCAGCCTCAGGACAGCCCCGGACCTCCTCTCCTTCTGCCACAAATTAAAGACGTGGCTTTTTTTCCAAATGTTCTGAATCCGCAGGGGGACTTCAATTATTTTAATAATTTTAATTTGATTTTAATTAATTTTAAAATGATTTTAAGTGTTTGTGTAATTTCTTTTTATTTTTGTAAGCCACCCTGAGTCCTACAGGAGAAGGGTGGCACATAAATTACATAAATAAATAAATAAAAATTCACAGCCCGTAATGAATAACAAATAGTTTGTAAAGTGTCCGACAGAAGTCTGACACAGTCCTTTGGGATAAGGCTGATAAACACCCACCCTTATCTCCCTTGACATGCTGCCATAGACCTAACTGGCAATTAGCTTTGCAAGGCCACACAAGCTTCAGACCAATTAGCTTTGCAAGATCACACGAGTCAAAATGGAGCTTCAGAATTTAAACAGACCAGAACAAACAAAGCTGCTTCCTGCAAAGTTTCACGTGTCTTTGCTCCTCCTTTATGTCTTATGGTAGGAGTCAATCATCTCCAAGCCCTACTCCCAAGTCATCCCTTTTGTCTTAACTGTTCTTGCCTTCTGGCAACTCTGTGCATGCACGCACTGGGAACAGGCTCAACATGTTCCTCTGCCTTGCTGATGTCCGACTCTGGAGGCTCCGGAGGCTCAGGAGGCAGTACATAACTCCCAGTACATGGCCCCCTCTCTGCCTCTGACTCATAGCCCTTGTCCGAGGCTTCCCCAGATTCCAGGACTGGCCCATGTTCCTCCCCAACCTCTTCAGTGTCCAACTCTGCTGCCAGGTCCGCTAGCGGACCACAACAATTCCTCAGGTTTCTTCTCCCCTTTGCTTCTTCGGTTAAATGTTGTTTGCTTTGCTTCTTTTGTTAAATATAGTTGATGTTGCTTTTTTGTGACATTTTAAGCCTCTGTGCATGCACAGAAGGCTTTCCGTATGTGTAGATGATGGCGCACGCACATTGGCAAACCAGTAGGGAAGGTAAGTAAATTTTACCCCTGTATAGAACATGGCTATAATTTTCACTTGCCTGCTTACCCTTGCACCCTGAGCTCTATGGAATATCTACTATTTCAGGTATTTTTGTGCAGAGAGATTTCAGGAATGAAGCCAAAGGATGCAGAATGCAACACAGTTGAATGAAATCCTGCATTTGTATGCCACTATCTGCTTCCCTGCTGTAAACCTGTGGCTTCTAAATAAATCCATACATCACTACATGAAAGTAAATAGCATTTTCTTTATTAAATTATGCAGCAATTAAGATGATGAATTAAAATGCTATTTAAATAAGGTGATGAGGTACAATTTTTAAAGGAAAACTATTGATCAGCTTTAATTAAGAGCTTGGGAAAGTGATGCATATTTGCATAAACAAGAAAACCTCTAATTTGTGCAGCATAACCTATATACCTGTATATCATTTTACCTTAATTGCAAAACTATATTTCTAATATTTCTGGAACATTGCAGGCTTTTATTTTTTGTAAAGTAACTAGGGTGCCTATCTTGATTGTTTTATGATTCTGGCAGCAACATGATACTCGTTGCCTAGAATTTTATTATCTGAGTCAAATGAAAGTGATATATATTTTCTCAGATGGCTCCTTTGTGTCTTCTTGACAGTACTTTGGTGTTGGGAAAGAAACACAGTAAAATATCAGGAGAAGAAAACAACACGATTATTTATGTTACAAAAAGTTCGTTGCCGGGTTAATAAGGTAATTTATTTACCGTATTCTGTTCTTAGGCAGACATATAAATAGCTTTTTTTTTTTTTTTGCAAACCAGAGCCCCTCAAAACATACTATTAAAAATAAACCAATATAATAAAGGCAAATGCTATTTTCAAGTTCCTTAGAAGCTAACATGCATGCCATATAAAAATTCAGTAAGAATGGAGCCAGCTGCCTACTCGAGAAAATGTTCTGCTATTTGGGTGTTACCAGAGAGAAGAGTACCTATGGAAACCATTAACCCAGGCTTTGCCAAAAACTGATAACGTATGTAAAACTTCTTAGGTAAGAACATGTCTTTAAAATGTCATTGTTCTTTATCTCATGATAAGGAATCCCCAATACCTTAACCTAGGCCTGGAAACCAACTGAGAGACTGATGCTGTTCATGTTCAGCAATATTGTTCCTAAAGCACATGATGAACAAATCATTGCATGCTATTCAGTGGTGGGTTGCTACAGGTTCACCCTGGATTGGTGACGGAGGCAGGAAGCTCCGCCCACTGCCTGGACGTCTCTATGCATGCGCATCCACGAAGCATCCACGAGCGAACCGGTAGCAACAGGATTTGAAACCCACTACTGGTGCAATACTTTGTAGTAGTATAAACAAGAAGCAGTTAAGGTCTATATAATTATATAAGGGCACTCCTAATCATAGAAAGCCCCTGGGACTCTGGACACACAAATAGGTCAAGAAGATCCTCCACAAATGTTGGCTGTTCCATTAGAGAGGGAATGTTACTAAAACCAAATAGGGTTTGTCATATAAACTCAGGCTAAATAATCTACAGAAAAATGACATAATTTTTATTTAGCCTGTGTCCCAAACAGAAAAAGTAAACCAACTTGGATTTTCCACTAGACACCATCACATTGTCTGCTGGCTCACAATACCTTGGCAGAATCATTGTAGAAGAATCCCTCTCTCTTTCTCACACCATTACTCATAATTAAACCTTACATGATTATGAGTCTAAAAAGGACCAAACCAGAATAGAATAGTCTCTTCATATTAAAAATTACTTCAGTACAGGTGGTGAGTCTGGGAGGCATAGCCCAACCTCACTTTCATGCAAGAAAGAAAGAAAGAAAGAAAGAAAGAAAGAAAGAAAGAAAGAAAGAAAGAAAGAAAGAAAGAACCAGTGAATATTGACTAGAAGTAGATACCAGGAAAAAATGAAGAACAGGAATGTAACAGGAAAACAGAAAAGCTTGCCATAGATCAGAATTGTCATATAAATTATATAGAGTAAGAAAATGCCTATGCTTCACTTTATAATAAATGACTTTTGAAAAGTACAAGTACGGTATTTATGGTTATTTTTAAAAATGATTTTTCAACTCCATAAAGATACAGTTGTGGTTTCATACTTTCAGCCTTTCTGTAATTTTACTTCCATAAATTTAAGAAGCCGCCTCTTTCTCTAGAAGTGGTATAATTATATTAACTATGAACTTAAAATCAGCAGGATATATTCAGAGGAAATACTAATTGCATGATGATTAACAAAGCCTACTATATAGAAGAAGAATAACTTAGTAGGCATTTCTTTGATGAAGCAATTGAAATGTTCCTATTTTAACTCTTATAATATGATAATAACCCTAATAATATGCTAGTAATGCTGCATTTGTGAGTAGCGTGGGCTTTTCCCTCAGCAAATGCTGAAATTACTTTTGTTTAGTTACTACCACCTGGTTTCCCATTCA
Organism: Ptyas mucosa; assembly: GCA_012654045.1. Classification (NCBI taxonomy): domain Eukaryota; kingdom Metazoa; phylum Chordata; class Lepidosauria; order Squamata; family Colubridae; genus Ptyas; species Ptyas mucosa. The sequence continues at coordinate 12,460,343 of WNWU01013639.1, forward strand.
TATCCATATGGGCAAGTTCCAAATTAGAAATAAGGCAGAACACCTTACCACATGCATTTTCTACCTATCAAAGCTTATCTCTTTGGTTGGCATTCAAAATATTGGTATTCTCAAATGGGGTCATTTTTTCTCATGCTCTATTTATCACAATCACCAAATTGCCTTTTTATTGACAGTTTGATCCATATAATCCTGCTGAAACTGTGACATTTTTATCCCACACAGCTAGGTTGGCCTCATAGCTTACTGTATTCTGTCAAGTGCTACAAACGGCTCTTTAATGCTACAGCCTCTGCTGTAACTGGTGATTGTGTGTGCTGTTTTATCATAATGTTATTTTATGGCTGAATGCTACATTTTGTAATTTAATTCATGTAAACCGCCATGAATTGGAGGAACATGAATTTGAAATTGAGGATAGATAGCTAGACATGCAATTGAATTAAACCACAATATAGACAAATGATGCCATGTTGGTAGAGGCAAAAAACAAGATGTTGTGAAGTAGTATTAAGAGAAGAGGTTAAGATCAAGTTTCCAATGTTATTAGAAACTATTATATATACATTATTAATCAGTACCGTTGACAATACTATTTTCATTATCAATTAATGCTTCAAGAGTGGACAATTTTAAACTCTGGGGCTCAACGTCGGCCAGTTCAAGACTGGCCCCATGGATTTACCAGATAAGATAATGCCTTCTTTTCAAATAGAACCTCTCTGGAAAATTGAACAAACAACAGATATGCTCCCAACCATGAACATGTTGATTTATATAAACTCAGATGGGCACATCCTATTTCCTTTCTTCAATACTTTTTATTGTCAGCAGCAACAGTTGCAGGACCACGATACAAAATCCTTTTTCATTTTTTTTTTTGGCTGGCAAAGAGAAGAAAAGAGCATCTGATTACTGTCTTCTATTTATTAATGACACTGAGAAGGTAGCAATAAGACTTCCTTTGTGTTCCCCAAAGAAAGACAGCATTGATTTTGTTCCTTTTTTATAGAAGGAAAAGAGACACTTCATAACTTCACTCTTCCTCCCAGAGAGAGATCTGAACATATTGTGATAACTACATTCTCGCTGCCATTGGCAACAGTAAGACAGCAAACTATAGCTTCCTTTTTGGATAAAAAGAGCAGTTCTGTCCTTTCCATTGAAAGTGTCATAGGACTGAGCATTCAAGAAGACAGTTTTCCATTTATCGTTGATCAGTTACTGGAGAGGTGCAGGGGCTCAGAAACTCCACTAGTTCTAATGATAGTGTCCCACTATCAAAAGTAAGAAAGTAGGAGTTAAAGCAGTTAAAGCAGGAGTTAAAGCAATAAGGAGATGCCTTCTTTCTTTTAAAAAAATCTGTATTTGATTATGGCTCCTCGCATAATCAGCCAGAAGTTTAAATTGTATTTAGCATTTTAGTCCACCCTATCAAATGCTTCCAAATGACCTGGGATAGGCAGATGTGGATATTTGATGGTGTTAAAGTTATTGTTTCAGGATATAAGCTGTTCCAAGTAAAGCTGCCTTTTGCAATTGACTGATGGTGGTTTTATCAATACTGATGGTGTTCAAGTGGTGGTTCTAGTTGTTTTGGGATAGCATCCAAGATGGCAATTACTATTGGTATTACCTTTGTTTTTTTTGCCACAGACATTCTATTTGTTGTTGTTGTTGTTGTTGTTGTTGTTGTTATTATTATATCTCTTTTATTGTTTAAACATGAAACTCAGTCAATTGAACATTTAAAAATGTGTCACAAATATGATTGACTGGTGCTAATGGTTGATACGGGTTGCTACCAGCATCCTAAGTATCAACCAAGTATCTTCTTAAAATATATGATGTTCCGAGTAGCACAGTTTTTTGCAGTTCCACTGGTGTTATTGCAGGAAGCTGCAGTTTCCTGCAATAACACCATGTAATGTGTTGTATTACCATATTATGTGTTGTATAATGTGATGTATTTTGTAAAATTCTTGGACATGGTACCAAGTGTACCAAGATGACAATGGGTATGACTGTTACATGTTTCATCCATAACCGTGTAATTTCGATAGCCAGGTGACTATATTTTGTGATTTTTTTCCAGTTCTTTTTCTTTGACTTTGGCATCTCCTGGTACAGCCATATCAATAAACTGTATGCTTTGGATTTCAACAACCGTGATAACTGGTGTTATGTTCCAAATGACGATCTGTCTCTATTTGAAAGTCCCACAGGATCTTCACTGTCTTTTTTTTTTTGATAACTTTTTCCAATTTGTGCTCCCATGACTTTTCGGATACAGGTACGTCGTATTTTTTGCATAATGACCAGTGGACTTTCTTTTTCTTCGACTCTGGCATCTCATGTACAGCGATATCAATAAATTGTATGCTTCGGTTTTCAACACTGGGATATCTGGCATGTTATGTTCCAAATGCCGATCTATCTGTATTCGAAAGTCCCACAAGATTATGATGATTATTATTGTTGTTGTTATTAGATTTAATCTTCAATTTTGTTCACAGTCTGGGATTGGTAAAAACTTAACAGTTCAAGTCCTAACCAAGAACCTAAGAACTATTAAGGTAGCCTCTGCATATATAAGCAGATCTGAGTATGGTTGCTATTATTATTGATCATCACACAGTCAGCCAGATGTTCAGACTGGTTTCAGCATTTTTGTCTACCTATTGAGTTCTTACCAAGGACCAGGGATAGGTCAAGCTGGATGTTTGATGATGCTATAGATATTGTTGTACGATGGAAGTGATTCCAAGTCAAGCCATCTTTTGCAATTGACTGATGGTGAATTTGTCAATGCCTATGGTGTTCAGGTTGTACACCTGTTGTTTTGGAATTGCACCTAAGGTGCTTTATTACTATTGGTACTACCCTTGCTTGCCTTTTCAACAGTCATTTTATTTCTATTTGTAGATCTTTGTATTTTGTTATTTTCTCCAGTTCTTTCTCTTCTATTCCGCTGTCTCCAGTACTGCCTCATCGTCTATCCAGACTTTTTTGACTTTCTAATAGGCAACTGTTAAGTCTGGGGTGTTATGTGGCAGATGTCTGTCTGTCTGAATTCTAAAGTCCAACAACAATTTAACTTCTTCATTTTCTATGACTTTCTCTATTTTATGGTCCCACCAGTTCTTGCTTGCAGGAAATGATATTTCGTGCAAATCTTTCTATGCACCATTGTTGCTACTTTGTCATGTCACTGCTTGTAGTCAATCTGTGAGATCTTCTTGCAGTTACCAGGTGGTCCACTGCTTCTTCAGCTTCTTTGCATAGGCAGCACTTACTGTCTATTGCTGTCTTCTCAATTCTGGCTTTGTATGCATTTGTTCTTAAGGGTTGGTCTTGTGCAGCCAAAATTAGCCCCTTGGTCTCTTTCTTCAAGTTTCCTGCTCTTAGCCATTGCCAGGTCTTGTTATCTGATTCCCCCTCACACCTTTTTTTTTTTTAAATGTACTGGCCATGGAGTGGTTTGTTTTCCCATGCTTCCATTCTGTTCTTCATTTGTCTTTCTTGTATTATTATTATTAGGATTAGGAGTAGTAGTATTACAAAAAATGAAAAACTAATGCTGATGTAAATATATATTTAAAATACTACAAAAAATATATTATGATAAATGGGAAATATAGTAAAGAAAAAACAGGGTGGGCAAAAACAACATAAGAATTAAAAGATAGGTGGATAACTAGGGAATCTCAGATAATCAGCAGATCTAAGAAGACGCTTTGCATCACCTGAACTTTAAAAGGTAGATGATACTGGAAGATGCTAATGAAGATTGTAGCATCTTTTCTTGCTTTTCTTGGAATTCTTGAGCACTTACTAAAGCTACTTGAAGAATAGAGAAGAGAAAAATACAGTGTGGCTCAGTTTATAGATTGTCATTCATAGTATAATTAATTCCTATGCATTGGATATCAAAGAACATCTTGGTTGTGATCACAAATAAGCTATATAGATGGCAATAATGACAGTATAATTTCACATTTCTGCAATTGCTTCTCTTTCAGCCATTCTCTTAAATTGCTGCAACTCCTTTGGAACATGGTTAGAAAGAAAAAAATGATTCAATTATGTGGGAGGTCTTTGCGTTCAAAATATGGAATTAACATCTCTACTTTGGCACAGTAGTCACTGGGAGAATTTGAACACTCAAATGTTCATTGCCTTTCACAGTAATAGTCTCTCAAGGCATTGTTGTCTTTTTATACAGTACATCTATTTCTGTCTTGAAAGAAAACTATTTCTAACTTCTGGACGATTCTTTATAAATGCTAGTGGAACATAGAAAATAGAGATTTTAAACTTGTTAAAGTCCCAGTATATAGAAACAAAGAGAGAAAATCTACTTGGTTTATATATTATTCTTACAAAGAATTGAATATATATTCCACAAAGTATGAGATATGATTTCCCATTCTACATTTCCTTGTTCTTTTGTTCCTGGCCAATTGGTTGTTAATCCCCATTCAACAAAAGTTGAATATGGGATAATTACACACAGATATGCTTCAATTTTTTTTCTTATTAGCTACGTATCATGGAGAGAGATGATCTGGTGTAGAGGTTAAAGCTGCAGATATGAAACTGGGAGATCATGAGTTCCAGTCTTGCCTTGCAAACAAAGCCAGTTGAGTGACCTTGCAATCAGGCAATGGTAAACAGATTTTTTTTAAAAAAAAACCTTGCCAAGAAAACTTCAGAGACTTGTCCAGGCAAGTCAAAAACCTTGTCAAAGGCACACAATAATGCAGACACATAGACACACATGTGCATACATGCACAGAGATAATAGATAGATAGATAGATAGATAGATAGATAGATAGATAGATAGATAGATAGATAGATAGGTAGGTAGGTAGGTAGGTAGGTAGATAGATAGATAGATAGATAGATAGATAGATAGATAGATAGATAGATAGATGATAGTTGCAAGAAAGAGAGAGAAAGAGAGAGAGAGAGAGAATCAAAAAGCTGGAAGGACTCTTGGAAACTATTTATTCAAACCTTTTTCCTTATGTAGGATATATAGATCTATTTATCTATCAGGAATAATGTAGTAAAACCTGTACGTGCAAGGCCTCTTAGGCCCCTTCCATCTCTACAGTTCTATGACTTGAGTGAAAATATGCCAACATATGGATATGTATTGGAATCTCTGCTGACATGGAATACCACTCTAGTCATTAATGCTACTGGAAAACTGTCGTTATCATTCAGAAAGTTCTCCCTATATCTGTTTGAATTCTACTAGTTGGGTGATATCTTCAGTTATATTAAAAACATTATCATCACATCAAGATTCAAGCAAGATCACTATGATAAAGTATTTCTTGAACAAAGAAAATTAACATATGAAGCCATGGCGTTAAATCCCTTTCCCTGACTTCTAGCTTTCTACACGCAGAATTTCAAAATAGGATTACTCCAGGGAAACATCTGTATCAGGACAAGGACATTATTTAGAAGCACAACATAGATATTTCTATTTTTTTCCCCCTACCACCTTTTGACCATTTCTAAATTGAAAAATCTTTTATCATCTTAAATCCCTTGGTGGAGGTACTGATAGCTATTAAAATGATATCTGAAAGCAAGAGAAAATAATTTTGTAAACATGGATAATTTTTTGTAACAATGTTGTGGTTTTGATCTCCTCATTTATAGTATAATAAACCTTACTATGACACATGATTAGAACTTTGTATGTGTATTATAAAACTATAAGATTACTCTATTACCGTATATACTCGAATATAAGCTGAGTTTTTCAGCACGTTTTTCAGGCTGAAAAAAGCCCCCTCGGCTTATATTCGAGTCACGAAAAAAAAATGCCTTTTTTCCTGCAACGGTTTTGGCTCCCTGGGTTGCTGGCAGACTTTCTAAAGCCAAAATGGGGCACGGGGGGGTGCGGCGCCCCTCCCCCGTGCCCCTTTTTGGCTCCCAAGAGTGGCAGGGAGGCTTCCTAAAGCCAAAATGGGGCATGGGGGGGAGCAGCGCCCCTCCTCTGTGCCCCTTTTTGGCTCCCAAGAGTGGCAGGGAGGCTTCCTAAAGCCAAAATGGTGCATGGGGGGTGCGGCGCCCCTCCCCCGCACCCCTTTTTGGTTCCCAAGAATGGCAGGCAGGCTTGCTAGGGGCATTCTTAACAACCATGTCACTCATTTCACAACTGCTTCTCTTCACCATGGTGACAAGATAGGGCAAAAACATAAAATGTGAGGACAGTCGTAAGTTCGAGGACTGGTCACAAGTGTGAGGACCAGTCAAAAATAACTTTTTCAGCCCTCTGAGTAGTCCATATGCACAAAAGGACTACCCAGAGGGCTGAAAAAAGTGATTTCTGACAAGTCCTCGCACTTTTGACTGGTCTTCGCACTTATTTATGGTCATCATTTATGCCCATTGTAGCATTCTTAACAACCGTGTCACTCATTTCACAACTGCTTTTCTTCACCACGGTGACAAGATTTTTGTTTTTGTTGATCCTCTTTTCCACTTACAGAGCTAGTTTACTGTTTTTCTTTGAAATCAATATTCAAAAACATTTAACCTACTGATGCCTCAATTAATATAATTTTATTGGTATCTATTTTTATTTCAAAATTTACCAGTAGCTGCTGCATTTCCCACCCCTGGCTTATACTTGAGTCAATAAGTTTTCCCAGTTTTGGGGGGTAAAATTGGGTGCCTCGGCTTATATTCGGGTCGGCTTATACTCGAGTATATACGGTATATTTAAATTTACTGAAGATTTGTTGCCTTTCCTTTCATGTTAGTTTGCTTTTGGTAAGCATAACAAATTGACCGTTTTGTGTAAATATAACAAATTGACAGTACTGTTTCTTTGCATCCAATTTAAATCATTGCTAATTATTTGCTAGTCAGAATTTATGGAGTTTTATAATATACAAGAAATATTGTCTGTTAACAAGAGATGCTTATTGATTGCTCCTTTTTACAGCATTTTAGCCCAATAATCCTGTTTAAGTTTTCTTTATAATCCTTTTTAAATTGACCAGAATGCATACACTAGACTAGATCAAGTATGGTTCTCACTACAGGGGATATTATTATGAGGATATTATTATATTATCAGTTCTTTTTTCAGTTTCATTCCTAATTATTCCAGGTATATATATACATTTTAACAGCCACATAAATTGTACTGACATTTTCATTGAGCTGTCCAGTGTAATTCCAAGGCCTTTTTCCAGACCAGTCATCATCAAGCTCAGATTCCATAAATGTATAGTAGAAATATAGTGTATTTATGATACACATGTTGAAATGCATTTGCCATTTGAAGTCCAATTTGTCAGTCTGGAATAATCTCTCTTTGATTTTACTAACAGTTGGCTATTACCAAGAAACATAGTCACTTCACTGCTCAGCACAAAGTCCAGATTATTTATATACTATTTAAATGTTCAGATCTTAACACCATGCCTTAGGATACCTGTCTCAACTATACTATTTCAGTAAATCCTGCTGAGGAACTTTCTCAAAAGCTTTCTTTACAATCCACATAAACAATTTCTATTGTACACTTGAAAAAGTTTTACTCTTGAAAAAGAGAAAATTCCTGTTTTATATATTAAATAAAATAGCTTCCTATCAAAATGATAACACTACTACTACAGCAAAAGTACCACAGAGATGTACAATGAAATCTGACAAACATCCAGTGCAGCCATTGGTGTAAATAAAGAGAAGATTAGGCGAGTAGCCCAATCTTAGAACCTGAAAATATGGGAACTCAGCCAGAGTCTTTCCTTTCACTCACTCCTTGCCTGATGCTTTTAAGAAATCTAATTGCACAGGGTAGGGCCACCATGCACAGAAATGCATCATGACAAATTCTGCTCCTTTCACCTATGTGCAGTGCAGGGGTGGGTTCTACTTACCTTTACTACCGGTTTGCAGTGGGACTGCACATGTGCGCTTGCTTCGCTCACGCACGCACGTGCTCTTCTGAGCATGCGCAGAAGAGTTTTGATGACATTGGGGTCGGTGGGCAGAGCCTCCTGCCGGTTTTACTACCGGTTCTATAGAACCGATACGAACCGGGGGCAACCCACCACTGGTGCAAAGTTATGACACATGCATTAATGGTAGAGCACACATCATGATAGCACAGTGATGTTTTTGCCTTTTTGTCCACTCTTGTACTGTCCTGTCCAGACTTGCTGTTTCTAAAACTCTTTGTTGCCCTGTTTAAAAAGAGTCAAAGTAGAGAAATGGCATGGAAGAAAAGAGGAACCAAATAAGGGAATAAATTTTGCCACTGCTTCTGCTACTATTTTCACTGCTGAGTCAGTTTTGCCTTGGTAGTAGTCATCATATCCATGGGAAATTTCCCTGGTGAAAATTGCTTGCTGTTCTATTCCTCTTTTTGCTCTCCTCCTCCCTCATTCTGATTGTGAGAAAGGAAAAGAAGGTTTCGTGTCTGGATTTCCTGAATGATCTGGATCATTTCTGAATGATCAATGAATGGCAGCAACTGGAGACAGAAAACTCTAATTTGTTCTTGAAAGCTAATGATCTTCCAGATTTCTGCAGCCCATATTCAGTATGCCTCAGATGGAAGACTATTAAGTGGCATAATAGAGAGTTTTCTGATGGAAGAAGCGTACGTTCTGTGCACGTGATTTATTTGTTTGTTTGTTTGTTTGTTTGTCCAATTTATATGCATACATTTTACACCTATGCCTCTGTTAGATATTGACAAGGAAGTTTTCCGTCTGGTCCACTGTTTGGGTGGGAAGAATGTTTAAATGTGATTGGCTGAGCCCCAGACAGCCCTCTATATAAAGGCTGGCTGTTTCAGGGACAGGCTGCTGGATTGTAAATAGTTCCTGAATAAAGAGCTGTTGTCTGAAGCCTGTCTACAGTCTCTTCAATCCACCTACTTAACAGCCTCTGAGCAGCTCACATAGTTAAAAAATAACAAAACACAAAAATACAAATATTTAGCCAAAACAATGACAACCATTAAAACAAATTAAAGTAATAATTAAAATAATTAAACATAAAATCTAGGAGATTGATTTCTTACAAACAATGCAACTGTATCATATCTTCAAGACTTCCCAAAGGGCTAATTAGGTCAGAGCTACTGAATTTCCAAAGAGCTGGTGCTATAGCCAAAAGGACTCTTCTTCTAGATCAAATGAAACTCCTTAGTAGATATAATATGCCCATTCTGATGGCACTGCAAGTCAGCATTGCTACTGTATATTCTGAATAGGAAGAAAAGTGGGCATCTCATCTGAAAATAATAGTCAAACATAGGGAAAGAAGGGAAACTTTAAATGACTGAGAATATGAGACTTATGGGTGTTCAATTCCATTGCTGTTGTGGAGACATAAAAGAAGGGAACATAGGGACTCTTAAATCTCTTCTGCCATTTCTCACCCTAGAAATGGGGGGTATCTGAAAGCTTTGTTATAAGTTCTACTTATATTCCTAAGAGCATTTTTTGGCTACCAATATATACTGGACTTCAAAACCTGTTATTTAAACATAGTACAGTAATGAGAAACTATAGGAAATCCAACACATTTGAGGAGGGCTACAGGATTGAGAACAATGAATCAATAGCTTCCAGATCCTTTATTAATTGTAATATTTTGATTTAATTTTTACTGCCATCAGTTTTAAAATTACCTGGAGCAGTTAGACCTTTAATAATAATAATAATAATAATAATAATAATAATAATAATAATAATAATACAATAGCTCAGACTGATTACAAACGTCATGACACAGTCGCTCAGATGGTCCACTGGAACTTGTGTCACAACTACCATCTGCCTGTAGCAAAGAACTGGTGGGATCATAAACCTGAAAAAGTGGTCAAAAATGAGCATGCAAAACTACTGTGGGACTTCCGAATACAGACTGACAAAGTTTTGGAACATAATAACCTGGATATCACGATTGTGGAGAAGAAAAAAGTGTGGATCGTCGACATTGCCATACCTGGTGACAGCAGAATCGGTAAGAAACAACTTGAAAAAGTCACCAGATATCAGGACTTCAGAATCGAACTGCAGAGACTCTGGCATAAACCAGTGCAGGTGGTTCCAGTGGTACTTGGCACACTGGGTGCTATGCCTAAAGACCTAGGCAAGCACTTAAAAACAATTGGTGCTGATAAGATCACCATTGGTCAGCTGCAGAAGGCCACCTTACTGGGATCTGCTCGCATAATCGCCGATACATCACGCAGTCCTAAATGCTTGAGAAGTGTTCGACTAGTGATTTGGGATACAAAATCTAGCATGGTCATCTTGTTTGCTGTGTATACTGTCAATTTAAAACAACAACAACAACAACAACAACAACGATGATGATAATAATAATCCCTGATTCTCCCATCCAACAGGCAGTTAAGCCTCTTTCCTACCCCCCATTCCTGATTCTG
>WNWU01013639.1:12470794-12489320 GCA_012654045.1 Ptyas mucosa
TCCAACAGGCAGTTAAGCCTCTTTCCTACCCCCCATTCCTGATTCTGCCATCCAACAGGCAGTTAAGCCTCTTTCCTCCCCCCCATTCCTGATTCTGCCATCCAACAGGCAGGTAGCTGTTATGTATGTATCTATTTGAGCAGGAGAATTAAATTGGGAACTGTTCGTGATTGGTTAATGGTTGTTTCTGAACTGTATATAAGGAAGGCTGTTGCCTGTGTTTCTTTGCTGAAGTCTCACCCTGAATTAAAGAGCTGTTGTCACTAGCTTGCTTGTGCCTCTCATTATTCCCACACTACAACATTGGCGACGAAGGTGGGATTGAGGCCACAAGAAGCTAACAAAAAGAGCTTGGAGATTCAGCCAGGGTGACAAGCGGACAATGGAAAGGCATACCGTGATGGCTGCCTATGTCCCGCCAAAACCCTTCGATCCAGCCTGGGAGAAATGGGGGTCGTATATGACCAGGTTCGAGTGTTCTGGGGAGGCCAGTGAGATGCAAGGTCTTTCAGCGAACTGAAAGAGAGCTCTTTTATTGAGCCACTGTGGGCCCGATGTTTTCAAGATGTCTGAATCCCTCTGTGAACCAACGCTGGTCCAGATCATCTCCTGGGACGTACTAAAAGCCACCCTCAGGGCTCACTATGCTCCAGTTCCTTCAAAATTTGTACAACGCTACAAGTTCCGGCAACGAATACAAAAAGAGGGAGAACCGGTCAGCGCATACATGGCGAGCCTACAGAAAGCCGCAACACACTGCAATCACCGAGATCTCAAAGACGCACTCCTAGAGCAACTAATCTGTGGCGTTAGAGATACGCAGTTACAGAGGCGTCTACTCGTGAAACCAGACTTGACCCTAGCCGGCGCTCTAGACAAAGCAAGGGCGCACGAATCTTCCACAAAAGCTGCTGAAACTCTACACCGTCCAATCTTAAAAGACACCCCAAAGTCAACGCCTGTACACCGAGAAGAAGTGCAGACCAGTACCGAGGAAGAGTCAGATGAGGACGTCTTCCACACCAAAAGGAAAAAAAGCAGGCAAAATAGCCACCGAGAAAACTGTTCCAGCTGTGGCAGGGCTCACGAAAGACAGACTTGTAAATTCAGAGATGCCGTTTGCAGGCGCTGCGAGAAAAAAGGACATTTGGCAAGAGTCTGTAGAGCTCCATTTCTGAGCGGTAACAAGCCACATGACTGCCATGACCAATCAGAGCCAACGCATTCAAAACAGCCAACCAGAAATGGCAGCATTGAAAAACGGCGCAAAAATCAAAAGCGGGAAGCCTACAGCACGAGAATAGGCCAAGCCAGGACAGCTACAGAAGAAAAAGTATATACCTGGTAGAAATTGACGGGAAACCATGCGAAATGGAGATCAATACCGGGTCAGCTTTATCAATCATGACAATGCTAAAGACTCTTTTCCCTACATTCAAGAAAAGCAAGCTGTCATGACAACGGATTCGCCTCCTCGACTATCAAGGAAACCAAGTTCCAGTGGAAGGCGTGGGCATGTTCCGGGTCACCTACGGCAAATTTCGAGAATCGCTACCCCTGACAATCGTCAGCAAGCTGCTACCGAATCTCCTGGGCCTCGTTTGGTTCTGAGCCCTTGGCATGCGGTTCACGGGTGTTCACAGTCTCAGTGGACCATCTCTCAAGGGCAGCCTCCTACACTAATTCCAGGACATTTTCGAAGAGGCGTTGGGCAAGTACATGGGGACCCCTATTTCATTTAATTTAGACCCTCAGGTAGCCCCAAATAGGCTCAAACCGAGACGGGTGCCACTTGCTTTAAAACCCAAAATCAATGCAGAGCTGGATAAACTTATTAGGCCAGGGATCCTGGTCCCAGTGGATCACCCTAAGTGGGAGACCCCTATTGTCATGCCAGTCAAGTCGGACAGATCCATAAGGATCTGCACCGACTATAAGTGTTCAATAAACAAGGCGCTCCAGCAGAATGCGTATCCTATGCCAGTTGTTCACCATTTACTTCATTCCCTGGCGCCCGGCAAAATATTTGCGAAATTAGACCTGGTGCAGGCATACCAGCAGCTGCCGGTTGATGACGCTACCGCAGAAGTGCAAACCATCGTAACTCACAGAGGGGCTTTTAAATGCACTAGGCTCCAGTTTGGGGTTAGCGTAGCACCACGGCTATTTCAAACTACCATGGAGTGACTGCTACAAGGACTGCTGGGGGCGGTACCCTATTTTGACGATGTCCTCATCAGTGCCCAAAATGAATCACAACTTAGACATAGAGTGCGACAAGTACTTTTAAAATTTAGGGAAGCGGGACTGCGAGTTAAGAAAAACAAATGCATGATTGCAGTTCCTTCCGTAGAATTTTTGGGTTACCAAGTTGATAGGTCAGGCATCCACCCCACTGAAAGCAAAGTTAGGGCTATCCAAAATGCGCCCACACCAACTTCCAAGGCTGGACTGCAGGCGTTTTTGGGACTTTTGAACTTTTATACGATGTTCCTTAGAAACAAAGCCACCGTAGCAGAACCCCTATACAGACTATTGGGAAAAAAGGTTCTGTGGGTTTGGGGCAAGGCAGAGGCGGCTGCCTTCAAGGCTGTCAAAAGACTCTTGTCGGGGGATAGTTTCCTAATCCAGTACAATTCGAACTTGCCACTTGTCCTCGTTTGCGACACATCCCCTTTTGGAGTGGGCGCTGTGCTGAGCCATAGACTACCGAATGGGTCAGAGGTGCCCATTGTGTATTACTCTCGTACCCTGTCCAGCGCAGAACGGAACTACAGTCAGCTGGACAGGGAAGCCTTAGCGGCTATTGCGGGAGTTAAAAAATTTCACGAGTATTTGTTTGGCCGGACTTTTGAACTTGTGACTGACCACCAGCCTCTGTTGGGTCTCCTAGCCAGGGACAAACCTACCCCCGCCGCTCTTTCCCCCTGGATGACCAGGTGGGCTATTTTCCTAGCTGCCTATTTGTATCAATTGGTACATCAGCCCGGAAGAACCCTGGGCCACGCGGATGCCCTCAGTCGCTGCCCCCTTCCTGATTTGTTGGAAGATCCTACACCAGAAGCCTCTGTATTGTTGATTTATGTTGTGTCATTGGGGCCACTTACGTCTGGCAAGGTGGCTAGGGCATCTACCAAAGACACTGTTATACGTACTGTTATGGGTTGGGTCATGAGGGGGTGGCCAACCAAGGTATACAGGGGGGAATTTCAAGTTTTCTTTAACAAAAAGAATGAATTGTCTATGCAAGGGGGTTGTCTGTTATGGGACGATAGGGTGATGATTCCCTTATGGTTACGGCAAAGGATTTTGGAACTTTTGCATGAAGGGCACCCTGGTATAGTCCGCATGAAAGGTCTAGCAAGGAGTTATGTGTGGTGGCTGCAGGCTGTGAAAATGGAGAACATTATAAAAACAACAGAAAACAAAGAGAGAATATAAGGAAAAACAGCTGGATGACAGATTAAATAGATGGAAAACCAAAGCATTATTATTATTATTATTATTATTATTATTATTATTATTATTATTATTAAAAATTTTATACCGCCCAAAGGACTCAGGGTGGTGCACAGCCACAATAAAACAACATATCTCCATAAAATTTAAAAACAGTTTAAAACAAATTAAATAATTTGGCCCTTATATTAAAAACTAAAAAACTAAAACACCCATTAAAATTCATATTTAAGCCAGCCCAGCCTGTTGAAACAGTAAAGTCTTAAGAGCACGGTGAAAGGTACGTAGGTCGGGATCATACGTATCTCTGGGGGCAATTCATTCCAGAGGGCATGGACAGCACTTGAAAAACATTGAAGGAAAATGTGATGACAATTTAACATGGGCATAGTTTAAGATAGGAACCATCAAGAAAGAAACAGAAGGTTTAATACTCGCTGCTCAAGAACAAGCACTACAAACTAATGCTATGAAAGCAAAGATAGAAAATTCCACTGACAATCCAAACTGTCGACTTTGCAACAACAAAGTTGAAACTGTTTCACATTTAATATGTGAATGCAGCAAAATCACACAAACTGATTACAAAGCTAGATACAACCGAGTTGCTAAATTAGTCCACTGGTCATTATGTAAAAAATACAACTTTCCTGGATCCAAAAAGTCATGGGAACATAAAGTAGAACAAGTTATAGAAAATGAGAAGGTGAAGATCTTGTGGGACTTTCGAACACAGACGGATTGTCACTTGGAACACAACACACCAGATATCAGAGTTGTCGAAAACCGAAACGTACAATTTATTGATATCGTGGTACCAGGAGATGCCCGAGTCGAAGAAAAAGAACTGGAAAAAATCATGAAATATCGTGACCTGGCCATTAAAACTACACGGCTATGGATGAAACATGTAACAGTGATACCCGTTGTCATCGGGGCATTTGGTACCATGACCAAGAATTTTATAAGATGCATCAACAAATTGCAGCTTCCTGCAATAACACCAGCGAAACTGCAAAAAACTGTGCTATTTGGAACATCATACATCTTAAGAAGGTACTTGGTTGATATCTAGGACGCTGGCAGCAACCAGTATCAACCATTAGCACCAGTCAATGGTATTTGTGATGCATTTTTTAATGTTCAGTTGACTGAGTTTCAAGTTTAATGAATAAAGTATATAAATTTATATAAGTATAAATGATAATATGTATAATTATAAATTTTAAATTTTAAATAATCATAACAATCTATTTTTATTAGAATGAGAGATATAGTTCATTGAACTAATTCAAGGTTTTATGTACTATTCCATAGGTTTGACTCCTCTAATAGTTTTCAACAACTTTCTAATTTTTTTTCTTTTCATAGGGAACATAGTGGTTTTTATGAAATAGAAGTGCCATTGTTGTTTTATTTTTCATTCTTGAGTGATGGATAGAATCACATTCTAGCAGGTTTCTATTCCCAGTGCAACATTTCTGTCAATAATAGATGAACACATCCTGTGACCCAGCTTTAGACAGTGAGTAGTGAGTTCAGTGCTGCAGGAACCAATCTAGAAAGGTTTGTATAAATACATTAAAACAATATTTTTGGTTTTTTCCCTCAATTTTTCAATTCAATATGCAGACAGCAGAAAGCATTAACAGTATTTATTACACACACATACACATTGAAACAGTTCGTTAAATATTGTTATAGGCTGAATAATTGGAGATATCGCTGTTTAGATCAGCTGAAGTGATCTGGATAAAAAGTAAAATATTAATATCTTATAGGATTGCTGCCTAATAGTGCTAAACATACATTTTTCTCATTCTTCCCAATATTTGGAAATAGCATTCTAACAGAAAGAGATTTTTCTGCTTTCCTACTAGCTCATTCTGTCTCCTCCCAATTATCTATTAAGGGGATGAACTAACTTCTTTAATTGTATGTACAACATCACTGTTATAGTGAGAAATATCTGTCTCTCAAGTACCTGAATTCAAGATCTGGCAGTAAGAAACAGCTACTTCTTGTTCTTTCATTACATTTCATTACATTATCTCAGAGAAGCAATAATCAAGGAATATAAATAATAATAATAATAACTTTATTGTCATTGTACATGTATACACAGTATACCCTTCACTTAACACCCAAAGACCAAGTCCAATACACATAACAATCTCCAAACACGCTCCCACCCACCACAAATTCCCCACCCCTAAACCACCCAAACATCCACACAACAAACCAAATAATGCTGTCCAATAGCTCACTGATGCTGGCCCTTTAGTTCATTGTTGAATGCAATTATAGCTCTGGGATAAAAACTATTCAGAAAACTTGTGGTCTGAGTTGCCGGAAGGCAACAGTCCAAAAATATTGTAAGCAGGATGGGAAGAGTCTCTGAGAATGTTATACAACTTCCTCAAACAGCGAGATTCGAAGGTGTCATCCATGGCTGGTAGTTGGAGCCCGATGATATTCTGAGACGTTTTAATTATTCTTTGTAGAGGTTTTTTGTCCACTACAGAGCTGCTCCCATACCATGCAAGAATGCCATATGTCAGGACACTCTCAAAATCCTTTAAAATCCTTTTATTGCACTCATTATTCATATAAATTTCCAGATGATGTTCAGCGACAAATTTCATCAACTGTCCACTGGCTGTACTGGACAAAGACTATGGGAACTCTAGCTCATCAACATATCAGAACTCACTGTAACGAAGGTTGGGTTGTGCAAATCATTCTGTGGGATATTTTCTTCTGAATCAGTTCTTCAAAGCTATAAAGCAACCACAGCTGATCATCATGGCAGAAATGTCTTCTAGGCATGCACATACGTATACAAAGATCTCAGGAGGATTTTTAAGCAGCTGTGCCAAGCCTTTGAGCAACTGCATCTGCTTTACAGCTCAGTGAGCAGATCCAGAAAGGGGCACTAGACTACTTCTTCAAATGAAGTCCTGATAAATACTAAGCAGTTATATCAACTAAACATATTTTGTGGGAATGGTAGCTCAGGGAATGAGCATGTGCTTGGGATCTCAATGTTCTCAAATTCAGTCTTCAGAATGTCCAATGTTGGGGGGGGAGAAACTTTGAAACATTGAAAAGATGATGCTAGTTTTCTATTAACCCAACCCAAACAACTTGAATGATAAATGTAGCATTGTGCTAGCATAGTTAAAATCCATCCTGATATGATGAAAGCCCTACCCTTTTTTATAATAATTTTATTAAAATTATAATTACAATATAAGCTAAAAAATAAAAATAATTAAATAAAAATGGAAAGTTCAGAAAATAAAAAATAGAGAAAAATAGGAGGTAAAGAAAAAATAACAACATAGCAAAGAAAAAGAATAAAAAAGAATAACTTATCCCTTCACCATGACAAGTATAAATAATTTTAGTAACTTTTCACCTTCTCTTAACAAATGATATCTTCTTTCCATGTCCCAATAAACAAATCCATATAGCCTTCTCATTTCAGCATTGTTGTCAGCAAAAGTTTAAGGATTAGCAGAGAATACAATATCTCTCTCTTAATTTTGATCAAATAAACCAACTTCATATTCCTTTCTTTTACTTCTAGTAGTCTTAATAGCCATAGCAATAGCACTTAGACTTATATACTGCTTCACAGTGCTTTACAGCCCTCTCTAAGCAGTTTACAGAGTCAGCATATTGCTCCCAATAATTTGGGTCCTCATTTTACTGACCTCGAAAGGATGGAAGGCTGAGTCAATCTTGAGCCTGGTGAAATTTGAACTGCTAAATTTCAGCCAGCCAGCAGTCAGCAGAAGTAGCCTGCAGTACTGCATTCTCACCACTGCGCCACCATGGCTCATCTTTAATCCTTTTAAAATAAATAAATTATTTTCTTTTCATTTCTTCCTTCTTGCTTCTCACACGATTCTTCGAAATTTGAATAAGCCTCTTTTGTAAATCCAATGTTTAAAAAATGTCCAGGTCAATCTCTGGGTTTGTTATCTGTATAGCTCTCTTAATTATTTAGATTTTGTTCAGTTTCTTTGTGTGTCCTGTCATTTTCCATGTTATCCTAGTATGTTTAAATCCACCTTCAAATCAGTGTCACTCTTGTCATCTAATACTTGTTCCTCTTCCATAGCAACCTTTAAACACCATCTATCTATAGCGTTAGATAATCTATACCATTATTTTTACTGTCACTGCAAGCTACACTGCTTTTGTACGTGCTGTGTCATGTTGCATATGCATCCAAAAAGGTTAAAGTTTGAAGCTGAATACTTTTTGTCACTTTAATGACACTAGTGGATTGTACAAAAAAACTTGTAGCCAGTTATATGGTTATCTTCCACAAATCTCTCTAATTTCTATTTAAATTCATTCCAGTTGGTGGTTATCATTACATCTTGTGTCATTTATTCCAAAGGGACTATTTAAAGCTTAGATTCAGCCTATTAATATTCTTACTCCAAAGTCTTTCTTATGTTGAGTTTCAGTTAATTATCCATTAGAATTAAAAGTATAGATTTCTTCCCAGTTTAATCATTTTTAGTATTCTACTTCCCATTTATTGTGTAATTTCACAGCATTTAAAATGAGAGAGGGAAGTGAAAATCAATTTGCCCACCAGAGCTTTTTTTTAATGCTTTCTTTACATGGCTTACCCTGAAGATTTTATGAAACTGTTAAAGGCAATTTTAGCAAGTCAGCTGGGGGTGGGTGGAGATTATGGAACAGATAACAATAGCTCCTGGAGTCAACTTGCCAACATTTTTTTTTACTGGTGAAGTTACCAGCCACCTTAATTAACCTACAGTTGTGACCTGTACTTATCATCACAAAATAGAGACATAGCCTGAGTTTCCACAAAATATTTTTAAAAAATTTAAAAATATAAAGCAACTCATGCTTGTAGCAGATAACACTGGAATTTTCCAGCATGGTCTGCCAGAGGGAGCTGTTGCAACATAATTTAACTAAATTATGTAGTTAAAGAAAGGAAAAGAAATTGCTGAGATCCATCTCATGCCAATTTTAAACTGCATCTAGGCATGTTGCTAAGTAATTTGCTGAATTACTGAAGATTTTTCTCAATTGCCACATTGGAAGCATCAAAACCTAATACTATCAATAAATTCAGAAATCATTTCAGGAGTTCTTCTCTAGACTTCATTTCAATTAAGTGTGATTGTCTGGCTGCTGATTAACTTGATGATGATGATGATGATGATGAAGATGATGATGATGATGATGATGATGATTATTATTATTATTATTTTATTTATTTATTAAATTCATTTGCCAGCCATTTCAATCACAAGGTGATTCTGGGTAGGTTATAATGTTAAAAAGAATAAAGCAATGCAACAATAGGAATATAATAGGAATAAAACACTATAGAAGTACAAATTGTCAGCTATAAATCGAACTAAAAGATGGAGGAAGGAAGTAGGCTACCCAGGAGGTAGGAGTGAGATTTTTGCTCTTAGTTTATCAACTAGAATGACGTTCCGCCACAGGAGCCCCGGGCCAACTGGCAAAGCCAGATCTTCAAGTTGTTGCAGAAGGTCAACAGAATGGGAACCAACATCAGTTCTGGGGGCAAGATGTTCCAAAGAGGAGGAGTAACAGCAGAGAAGGCTCTTCTCCTGGACCTTGCCGGCCAGGTAGGGTAGGCCAATCATGCTTCTTACCAGGACAATGCAATTCTTATGTCAAGAAACTGTAATTAATACTCTTTTCTCTCAAGATAAGAAATTAAGACAGTTCTTGCATGCTGGTCACAAAGTGCTGACTTTGTATAATGCTACCAGTACCAAAAATTAACAGTGGCTGAGATATTAAAAGATCTTCACACCTCATAATATTATTCCTGAGATCTCATGTGATCTAATGTGAAAACCTTGAAAATTTACATATATTTTGCCTGATATTTTGTGAGGTTTCACACAGGGGTGGGTTCTACTTACCTTTACTACTGGTTCACAATGGGAGCATGCACGCATGCACTTCTGTGCATGCACAGATCATCAATTATGACATCTGGGCGGGTGGGCAGAGCCTCCTGCCACTTTTACTACTGGTTCGAAAGAACCGGACGGAACGGGGAGCAACCCACCACTGGTTTCATGCAATTATTTTATGTGTATTACATCCACAACACAGATAAGAAACAGGGTTTTACTTGTGTAGTCACCGCTACAATTTTCACTTTTTTTGAGTCTTCTATCATGTTCTAGAATATTATCTACATGGGCCATGAAAATAGTTATTTGTTTTCAGTTTTGTTTCATATTGCTTATTTCATTACAGAATGGCATAGCAGGAACAGATGCAACATTTCCGACTTCCTGGATTAAATACTTGAACAATTTGTGTGAATGTTTTGCCTTAGCTGCCATGACTGGTAGTAAAATTGGAATAGAGTCCTTCAACTTCTTTTCCAAATGGTAGATATCCATGCTATAAAGCATTTCCTAGTTTGATTTTAATTTTGTTGCCAGTAAAGTGTCATTGGAAAGAACTTTTTCAGAAAAATGCAAGCAAGAAGATGAACACTGAGTTAGACAACAAACTGTATGAAATGTCAAGGATTAAAATCTTAGAATAAACTCTTAGGCTATTTTTAAAAAAGAAAGAAGGGAAGGGAAGGGAAGGGAAGGGAAGGGAAGGGAAGGGAAGGGAAGGGAAGGGAAGGGAAGGGAAGGGAAGGAAGGAAGGAAGGAAGGAAGGAAGGAAGGAAGGAAGGAAGGAAGGAAGGAAGGAAGGATACTTGAAAAGATGACATTTTATTGTTCCACTCCCCATGAAATAATCCCCACCCTCAATGTAATGTCTATGCAAGCTAAAATGGACATCTCTTTATATAGAGCAGCAAGCAACTGAGAGCATATGCACCAAGACAAATTCCTTGTGTGTCCAATCACACTTGGCAAATAAAGAATTCTATTCTACTCTATTCTGTACAACTATATAGCTGTAGCATTTAAATGGATACATCATTTTCACAGAGGTTTCATTTGCATAAATTTTAAAATTATGCAATTGTGTATATGTGTATAACTACATGTATGCCACATTAAAATTTCACAGAGACTAACTCTTTGCAGAGGTTTATTTGTATAAGAGGAGACCCCTGTCTTACACCTTCACATTAATTTCTGAGCAATTGATACCTGAAAAAGCAAGACAGAATGGCAGAACCACAAAAAGCCCATCCCTCTCTAACCAGTCCTCTGGAAGGCATTTTAAAATTGCCTTCTAATTCACTTTTGTCAAATATGTTCTCTGGGGACTTAATGACTTTGACCCTTTTTCCTCCATCTCATTATGGAAGAAATGTACTGGTCTGTCACTAAAAGAGGATGAAAATAGAGTGGATGCAACATGGTCCTTGAGATTAAAAAAACAACAAAACACAAACCAAAAAAGCAAGTTATTACCACCCAGGAGAAACCAATGTCAGATTCTGTTAGGATCACCGTCCTTCAGTTTTGATTCCAGCTATCATAGCCACGAGAGGAGAATGTAAATGGGATTCCATTAGAAAAGCTAATCTCTTTCACAGGGTCTTTGTCAAATGGAACAAAAGAAAAATGGTAAATGAATCTACAAGATAAGTAAAAGAGCTACATGGAAATCTTTAGAAGGCTTTTAAAAATAGATGAAAAGTTTAGACAGATGCCTATTTCGATGGATGATCAATAGATTTTTATGGATCAATAGGACTTAGAGAAGGAAGATTTTCTTATTCACCCATCATATACTGAATTTTACATGCGGGCATGTTTCCTAAATAGCTTTTATGTGTGCGGAAAGACTTATATTTAGCAAAATATAGAATAACAGAGTTGGAAGGGACTTTGGAGATCTAATCCAATCCCCTTCTTAAGAAGGAAAGCCTGCAAATGACTGTCCAATCTCTTCTTCAAAACCTCCAGTGAAGGAGTGCCCACAACTTCTGATGACAAGTTATTCCACTGATTAATTGTTCTAGTTGTCATTTCTCTTTATTTCTCTCCTTGATTAATTTCCATCCATTGCTTCTGGTCCTGCCTCCAGAGAATAGCTTGACTCCCTCTTCTTTGAGGTATTGGAACACTGTTATAATGTCACCCCATAGTCCTTCTTTTCATTAGACTAGACATACCCAATTCCTGAAAGCATTCTTTATATGTTTTACTCTCCATTCCCCTAATCATCTTTGTTGCTCTTCTCTGCACTCTTTCTAGAGCCGTGATGGCGAACCTATGGCACGGGTGCCACAGGTGGCACACGGAGCCATATCGGTGGGCACGCGAGCTCAGCTCCAGCACACATGCGTGCGCCAGCCAGTGGATTTTCGGGCCCACCAGAAGTCAGAAAACACACTGTTTCTGGCCTCTGGAGTCCTCTGGGGGGGAAGCCGTTTTTGCCCTCCCCAGGCTCCTAGAAAGGCTCTGGAGCCTGGGGAGAGCAAAAAACGGGCCTACTGGGCCCACCGTGCCATCACGTGCCAAAAATGGGGGAAGCACGGGGGGGCGGAACACATAGAATTATGGATGTGGGCACACATGCGTGTGACCCCACCGTACTCCCCCCGCTTTTGGCACCCGATGGCAAAAAGGTTAGCCATCACTGTTCTAGAGCCTCAACATTGAAATATAGAACATATTGAGACCACTGATTCTGATCATAGCAACTGGAAATATTTTCCACAAATCATGGTTTAACAAGATAAATGAACTCAGATTGTAGTATGCAGAAATATATAATTCTGATATTGTTCAATCTAGATCTAAGTACCAGAATTCCCAGGTCAAATGGCACTATGGTACCTTGCTGTAACTAAACCTGACTACATATAACTGGAATAATTCATACTCTTACTCAGTCCTGCCTCCTTTTCCTTTTCCTTTTTATTTCCTGCTGTTTTCTTTATGTTACTCTTTTGACTTCTCTCTAGCAGAGTGTATGCTGTTCCATGTGTGGTATTTATAGTGCCTGTTGCAAGTGGCTTTTTAGATGTTGATTGGAATGTGTTGATGGGCTGGCTTTTAAGACATTAGCTGTTGTTTGCTTCTGCTGCCTAGGTCTCACTTTTTAAGTACTTGATATGCTGGTGGTAAATCAGCACTCCTGTTGACTGATGAGGAGCCTTTTTCCCAGGCTTCAATCACTTCCCTGGCTGTTTTTGTGTCTGCTTGTCCAACAATCTTAGCAGCTGCAAAATTGAATGTGTGTCTTTGTTCATTGCAGTGTGAGACTACTAATGACTTCGGGTCTCCTCATCTCAGCATTTGCTTGAGTTCCTGAAATCTGGTGGTTAATTTCCTCCCCGTCTGTCCTACATAGTCACAGGGACAATCTATGCAGGGGATTTGGTAGATTATATTGGAAATATCTTCCACTTTCAAGCAATCTTTACAATGCATAATTTGTCCTTGTAGTCTCTGGGCTATTTGCAGATCTCAGAAGCTGTGTTCTATGTTTTTGATGTATGGTAGGGTGTGCCATATGGCTGGCCTTGTACTTTGTTCCTTCCTTTCTCTCCCCACTATGTTGCACAGCCATCTTGTGACAACTGATTGTGGGTACCCATTCTGCTTGAATTGTTCACATAGGTACCTGTTGTGCAGCTGTTTGGCTTGCTGGATACTACAGTGAGATCTCACCCTGCCATATACTGTTCTGATGCAACTCTTTTTGTGTGACAGTAGATGGTTGCTGTTGAATTCAGAGTGTGTGGAGTGGCCTTGTGATAAACTGTGGTTTCTAGGGTTTCATCCTCTTACCTCTTGACAAATATATCTAAAAACTGTAATTGCTTAGCTGTTTCTTCCTCCACTGTGAACTATATGTCAGGGAAGATAGAGTTAAGTATGGTATGAAGTTCTTTTAGAGCATTTTTCTTGATGATGACAAATTTGTCATCCACATAGTGACACCAAATTTAGGTGTGTAATTCTGAAAAGTATGGTTTTCTAATTCATGCAGGATTGTTTCTGCAATGATTAATCACTAATCAAAAGGAAACTTATCCATATAATTATTCAATGGCTACCAAGTAGTGTAATTAACATCCATGCCTAGAGATCCTTATTATATATTATCATTGTACAGGAAAAGATAGTTACAGGTAGCAAAAGATGTGATTATAAAAAAAGACATCAATAATATAGGATAGATGGCAAGATAGATAAAATGGAGAAAAGATTTGGCACACTGTCATTTAATAAGTTTCCTCAGGGAAATCTCAGGCCTGCTTCAATGAATGGACACCAATAGTGTCAAAAGCAAGTATCTTACCCTTTTATTCCCTAAAAAAGTATATTTCCTTGCCCCAGATGTGTTAAAGAGTAGTTTAGAAACTTAGTTGCCCCATCTCCCAGAACAAAGGACATGCTGAGAAAGAGATGCTTATAGAGCTTGAAGAAAATTCAACAAAATAACCTGGAAAGAAAAATATTCTATTTGGTTGACCACTGTGATTGTATCATTGCTGTAAATTGCCTGTTCAAATGGACAGAATGATATAACAGGAATCGAATTAATAAATAATTATATCCAAAATGTGCCTGTAAGTAGAACTCTAGTTCACTTACCTGTGCTTTTAGGTATTATTCTGGTTTCCTAGGCATTTTCTTTCTATTGATTAAATAAAAACCTATTCTGATTTACATTTTAGTTTTCCATGGAGTTGCAATAGTCCGCTTTCTGTATGTGTGTTTATTAAGATATATTCCCCAAGAAATATCTTTTCTTGATATGTATTTCCGAAATCTCCTTCTTTTTTTCATATGGTTACTTTATCTTTATACGGATCTGGATGGGCAGCTACTGGGGCCTTGGACCACATTTATCTTTATACAGATCTAGATGGGCAGCTACTGGGGCCTTGGACCTTTGCGGCCTCTGACCCGATGCCGATCTCAAATAGCTCCTTGGTTTTCTGAGGAGCTGAGAGAGATGAAGTGTTGGAAAAGACGCCTGGAGAGTGATTGGAGGACAAGCCAATCTGAATCTGACCAAACACAGGTGAGATCTTATATTAAGATCTACCCAGTGGCGATAAAAGCAGCGAAGTCTAGCTACTTCTCCGCTCTTATTGCATCTGCAAAGAACCACCCAGCCACGCTGTTTAGGGTGACTCGCTCCCTACTTCAGGTGGAGGTGCGTGAAGACCCCTTACAGGGTCGAGCTGAGGATTTTGTGCAATTCCTGCATGATAAAGTCGCTCAGATTTGGGAAGGCCTGGATTCCGATTGGGTAGATCCAGGGGAGGAGACGGGGGTAGGTCCTAAGAGCGTTATCTGGGAAGAGTTTGACTCTGTGGCTCCTGAGGATGTAGACAGGATTCTGGGCAAGCTTAGCGCTGCCACATGTTTATTGGACCCGTGTCCCTCCTGGTTGGTACTGGCCTCCCGAGAGGTTACACAAGGCTGGCTCCAGGGGATTATAAATGCTTCTCTGAGTGAGGGTGTCTTTCCCACCGCCTTGAAAGAGGCGTCCTCAAGAAGCCTTCCCTGGACCCGGCTATATTATCAAATTATCATCCAGTCTCCAATCTTCACTTCGTTGTGAAGGTTGTTGAGAGTGTTGTGGCACAACAACTACCCCGATACCTGGATGAAGCTGTCTGGATCCGTACCTGTGCTGTATTGGGCTTCAGGCCATGATACAGCACAGAAACAGCATTGGTCACATTGGTTGATGATCTCTGGAGGGCTTGGGACAGAGGATGTTCCTCTGTCCTGGTCCTATTAGATCTCTCAACGGCTTTTGATACCATTGACTATGGTATCTTACTGCACCAGCTGGAGAGGTTAGGAATAGGGGGCACCGTGCTTCGGTGGTTCTCCTCCTTCCTGTCTGACTGTTCACAGTTTGTGTTGGCTGGGGGGCAGAGGTCGACCTCGAGGCACCTTATTTGTGGGGTGCCACAAGGGTCAGTCCTCTCACCCCTCTGTTCAACATTTATGTAAAACCGCTAGGCGAGATCATCCGTGGTTTCGGGGTGAGTGTTCATCAGTATGTTGATGACACACAGCTATACATCTTCACCCCAGACCACCCCAATGATGCCCTTACTGTAATGTCCCGTTGCCTGGAGGCCGTGCGGATCTGGATGGGGAGAAACAAGCTCAGACTCAACCCCTCGCAACTTGGGTGACCTCCTGGATTTGTGGCTATCTTTAGAAGAGCATATGACAGCCGTGGCCAGGGGGGCTTTTGATCAGGTTCACCTGATCCGCCAGTTGTGTCCCTTTCTGGATCGGGATGCCTTGTGCACAGTCACTCATGCCCTAGTCACCTCCGGTATGGACTACTGTAATGCTCTCTACATGAGGCTCCCCTTGAAGAGCACCCGGAGGCTCCAGCTGGTCCAGAATGTAGCCGCGCGGGTGATTATGGGCGCAACTCGTTGCGCACATGTAACACCTCTCCTGCGCGAGCTACACTGGCTCCCGATGGCCTTCTGGGTGCGATTCAAGGTGTTAGTCATCACCTTTAAAGCGCTCCATGGCTTAGGACCTGAGACGGACCTACGAGACCGTCTTCTGCCACCAATAGCCTTCCACCGACCAGTTCGTTCTCACAGGGAGGGACTACTCAGGGTACCGTCAGTCAAATTATGCCGACTGGCGACTCCCAGGGGAGGGCCTTCTCTGTGAGGGCTTCAACCCTTTGGAATGAACTGTCCCCGGAGATATGGAACATCCCTGATCTCCATGCTTTCCACCATGCCTTCAAGACCCTGATGTTCCAACAGGCGGGGCTAAACATATGAACATGTGAATGATTTTTTAAAATGTTATCTAATTCTGGGTTTTATTTAATTGACCAAACTAAGTAATAATTTTAATTAGCAATTTTATGATGTTTGTATGTCTATATTCTTCTTGGTTGTACACCATCTTGAGTCCTACGGAAGAAAGGTGGTATAGAAATATAATTTAAAAAAATTTAAAAAAATCTCACAATAAATCTGTGAGATAGATTAAATAGACATAATGGAGATTAGAAACCAATTCTTGCCTAATATTCTAATTGTTAGATAAAATTGGTAGTCAAGATTGAATAATCAATATAAACTGTGGGAACAGAAAAGAGTTCTCTTATCATCCAAATAAAAATATAAAAGGGAAGCCTTTGTAATGAGAAGACAAGATGTACATCTAAATATCCCTTGAGTGGCACAAGAATATCAGATTTTGTGAACACACAGCATGTACATTTGAGCCAACAATTCCAGGAAATAGTGACTCAAGTCTAACTTCCTCTAATGGCGTAATAGATGAAATTATATTAATTTAGAAAGCATTTTTATATTAGAAGAACAAAGTAAGCTAAGCTTCTGCAATGAATGCATTTTGATATTTGATATTTTAAAATCTCAGATGTTGGAAGCTGTGGGGAGATTGTCACAAATGCATTAAAGAACAGGAGTTGACAAAAGAATTCCTTGTTCTGAACCACTCTTTTTTCAATAACCAGAACCAATGTAATAACAATATAGATTTGGTATATAATATAATTTCACTATGGGACATGCCAACATTCCATCCTGTCTTGATTTCCTTCACAAATAGAACAGCATGGTTGGCTGCCATAATGACATATTAAAATGATCATGGGTATTGGAAAAAGATGATAAACAAATAAACAAAAAATGCTGCTCTGACAAAAAAAACACCTCTGCTGAATATTAACAAGTAGCTTGTTGATTTCAAAACACTCAGTTTCATCCAGTTGCCCCAACTCTACCCCAGATAGGAACTATAGGTTATAAAAAGGGAGTTTCTTGGTTTTTGAAGTCTAACATTAATCTTGCCAAGCTTAAATATACCCCCTGAAAACTCCTAGGAAGGAATTGTTCTGTCTCTTGTTCTCCCATACAAACTATCTAAACTTCATTGTTTTTTGCTCTTCTAGAATGTGCTCCTTCCCTCCTGGCAATCCACTAAATAATCCCTTTGATTTTGTCCCAAATCATTCATATGTTAAAAAAAAAAACCAAACAAACAAACAAAAAAAACCCTTTGGTAATTTCCCTTGTGTTGTTTTAATATATTTCTCAAAGTTTCTGTACTTTTAGGGACAAATTACTCCATTCTAATCTTCTCTGTCTACAGTATTTGCTGTCAAACAATCAACATTCACAGGAAAGTCAGTTCATTTCATTTATTACTTCCAAATAACACCAAAGCAATTTTGCAAAATATTTATCTTTCAGATTTATACTAAATAAATACAATCAGATTTATGCCTTTATCCATTTATAACATTTGTGTCAAAATATTTATTAAGCTCTTTGCTTAATAAATTTAAAATATTTTAAAAGTACTTTTTTTTGTAATCCAGAAGGAAGGTTAAAACTCATTGAAAAAAAAAAGTTGTTTCTCCCACTGTTTTCAAATAATCTTTTTCAGCTGTAAATTGATTAGATCATGAAATGATTAAGAAAGTGATGATTTGTTGAACCTTTAAAAAGCTGTCCTTGAGCATGAGAGCAATTTTTTTTTCTCCTTTTATCTTTTGCCATTCTACTCATGAGGAAACCATAAAACCTAAGAAGCAGAATTCTGGTTATAGGTGGGCAATCTTTTCACTTCTTTTCTATCGAGAAAGACTTCACCATAAAACTTCATCCAGAAGGCCTGGAAAAAGAGAGACCACACTTGTTTTCCTTGAAGGGGGGAAAAAGTTAATAACCATTTTGACTACAAGTGCCAAATGTTATATCTGAGTGAATGCCTACATATACAAACACAGATATACTGTGCATGTTAAACTCAATTATATCACTGCATCTATGGCACATTTGTAGGAGAATATATTTCACTGAGAATAGTGAAACAGTTAAGTAGGGGCAGCCTTCTTAGGTAAGGTGCCATGTATATTGAACAAGGTAAAATAGGACCTAATCTGCAAAAGTAAATATTGTGACACTTTTATCTTTACCTTTTAAGATGCTACAAACTTATTTTGAGATTTTGAACAATCTTCACCCCAATTCATTTAATGTCCAGTCAGCCAGACATTCCCTTTTCTTTTTTTTTATTAAAAAATTTTACAAATTACAAAAATGATTCCCCCC
>WNWU01013639.1:12489720-12528011 GCA_012654045.1 Ptyas mucosa
CCCCGACTTCCCAGGATTAACTCAGGGTATTACAAGTACAAACACCAAACTAAAATTAACTAACAATATAATAACACATCATTAACCTTGATCTTTAACTCCTGATAATAAAACAACAATATTCTAATTAATATAACAATTTCTACAAAATATTTCATTCGTAAGCTAATTGAAATTTCTTGTTACAATATTTGTTCTGAATATAATCTATCCAACTTTTCCACTCCTTTATATATCTTTCATTTGAATAGTCTTTGAGATATGCGGAAATCTTCGCCATTTCTGCCAGATGCACTACTTTTAATGTCCATTCTTGAATTGTAGGTACATCTTGTTTCTTCCAATATTGTGCCACCAGTAGTCTTGCTGCTGTTATTAAATTTAAAATCAGCTTTATTTCAATTCCTGTACAGTCTGTTATAATACCTAACAAAAAAAAACTGGCGTAAATTTAATCTTTTTCTTTAATATATTTTGAATTACCCACCAAATTGTTATCCAGAATGCCCTAATTTTATTACAGGTCCAGTATATATGATAGTAAGTGGCATCCTGACTTCCAAATCTCCAACATTTGGTCTGAATATTCGGATACATACAAGCTAATTTTTTGGGATCTAAATGCCATCTATAAAACATTTTATAAAAAATTTCTCTCAAATTTTGAGCCTGTGTAAATGTTACATTTCTAACCCATATAATTTCCCATGTGTCCAACGTTATTGTTTCCCCTATATTTTGTGCCCACTTTATCATACAATCCTTAACTAATTCTGTCTCAGAATCTATTTCCAATAATACATTATATAACCTTTTTATATGCATTTGGCTCTGATCTCTTATCTGCTTAATCATATTCTCTTCATGTTGCAAAATACCCTTCTTTTGGTCCTCTTTCCACCTGGCCTGTAGCTGGCCATATTGAAACCAGGTTTTAATTATTCCTTGTTCTTTTAATTGTTGAATGGTTTTTAATTGATACCCATATCCTTCCTTGTCCAAAAGTTGCTCATAAGAAGTCCCATCTTGCTTTTGTTCTATATTTATATTTTCAATTGTGTGTCTAGGTATCGCCCAAATCGGAATTTTATCATTTAATTTATAACTATACTTTTTCCATACACGTAACAAAGAACTTCTCAATATATGGCTTTTAAATGTATTATCTACCCTTTTGTCATACAATAAATATGCATGCCAGCCAAAAACCAGACCATACCCTTCCACATTCAATATCCTGTCCTCTGTTAAATTAATCCAATCACTAACTAAAGATAATACAGCTGCCTCATAATATAGCCCTAAATTGGGCATTTTAAGTCCTCCTCTTTCTCGAGAATCTTGCATTATTCTCTGTTTAACTCGAGGTTTTTTCCCTGCCCAGACAAACGTATTTAAACCTTTTTGCCATTCTTTAATTAATTTATCAGTTTTAAGTATTGGTATTGTTTGAAAAAGGAACAAAAACCTCGGTAAAAGATTCATTTTTATGGCAGCTATCCTTCCTAGCAGTGACAACTGTAACTTTCGCCAATTCTGAATCTCCAATTGCATCTTTTGCCACAATAATTCATAATTGTGATGGTATAATTTGGAATTACTTGTCAGGATATTTATACCTAAATACTTGACCTTTTTAACTATTTCAAATCCTGTTTGATTTTCCATTTCTTGTTTTTGTGTAACAGTCATATTTTTGACTATTATCTTCGTTTTGGCTGCATTTATTTTAAAGCCAGATATTAATCCATACTCTTTGATTATGTCCATTAATATTTTAACAGATTGTAATGGTTGACTTAAGGTAACAACCAGGTCATCTGCGAATGCACGTAATTTATATTCTTGTTGCCTAATCTGTATTCCCTTTATTGTGTCTGAATCTCGTATATTATTCAGCAATATTTCCAGTGACAAAATAAATAATAATGGAGACAAGGGACATCCTTGCCAAGTACCTTTTTCTATTGAAAAATTTTCCGTTACGCCTCCATTAACTATTATTTGCGCTGTTTGTATCTGGTATATTGCCTTTATTGATTGTAAAAATGTATCTCCAAACTGCATTTTTTCAATTAATTTTAATAAAAACTGCCAATTGAGCCGATCAAACGCTTTTTCGGCATCTAAAAATATTATACCCACAGGGACCTGGTTGTTCCTTTTTAAATATTCCAAAACATTAACAATATGTCTCACATTAGTTTTCATTTGTCTGCCACTTATAAAACCTGTTTGATCATGATGTATCATTTGCTGCATTACCTTCATTAGTCTATTTGCCAATACCTTAGCAAAAATCTTATAATCAGTATTTAACAATGAAATAGGCCTATAATTTTTTGGTTCTGTATGATCCTGACCTTCCTTTGGTATTAAAGATATAAAGGTTGCTTTCCAGGAGGGAGGAACCTTTCCTCCCTGCTGTATTGTATTAAATAAATCTTTCATTGGTTCAGCCATCTCTTCACACAAGTTTTTGTAATAAACCGCCATCAGGCCATCTGTTCCCGGGGCCTTCCCCAACTTTAAATCTTTAATTGCAGACATAATTTCCTCTAATGTAATTGATTCGGTTAACATATCCCTTTGGTCTTGTGAAACTGGCTTAATATTCTGCTTCTCAAGGAATCTATCTATATCCTGAATCCTATCTACCTTATATAATTCTGAGTAATATTCTATGAACGACTTTTTAATTAATTCTTGCTGAAAGACCTCTTTTCCTTTATATTTAATTTTTCCAATTGTTCTTTGGTTTTGTCTCTTCCTAAGCATATAAGCCATCCATCTTCCAGGTTTATTAGCATTACAAAATGTATTATATTTAGCATACTGTAGGTTAGTTGCAGTTTGGTCTGCTATCAACATTTTAAATTATTCTTTCAGCAAGTTAATAACCTCCTTAACTTTGTTATCCCTTGGGTTTTTTATCAAAAGTTGTTCATTTTTCTTAATTTGATCCTCCAACACCCTCCTTTTTTCCCCTTGCTTTTTTCTAAATTTATTATTCATGTAAATTAGAACACCCCGCATATAAGCCTTGCTTGCATCCCACACCACTTCCATTGGGGTACCCTTTCCCATATTCATAATAAAATATTCTTTCAAAGATTTCTTACATTCCTTAATATTTTCTCCATATCTAAATAAATTTTCATTTACTCTCCAGGACCTCTTTGGTCCCTTGCTATAGTCTATTTCTACCCATACAGGGCTATGATCTGTTAGCGTCCTTGGAAAAATCTTGGTTGTCTTCACCCTAGGGAAAAGATCATTAGATATTAAGATAAAATCTATCCTTGAAAAGGATTGATGTCTATCTGAGAGGAAGGTAAAGTCTTTATCTGTTGGATTTCTATTTCTCCAGATATCTTTCAACTCCCATTCCTCCATCAAAAAAAGATCTTGGCAATTTCGCTCTTGAGGCAAAACTTTGTTTCAATCCTGTCTTATCTTTTTTAACATCTAGTACTCCATTCCAGTCTCCAAGCAAAATACATGTTTTGTAATTCCAATTAGTCATTTTAGAATGTGGAAAACTGTAAAAAATCTCCTGTTGCTGGTTGGGTGCATAAACTCCCACTATTAAAGTTTTTTCACCTTGAATCAAAACTTCAATTGCCAAATATCTACCTTGTACATCTGCTTCAATTAATTTGGCAATTAAGTCCTTCTTCAGGTAGATAACTATACCATTTTTTTTTCTGGTGATGCTGCAACATAATGCACACCCAATCTTGAATTTGTTAAATATTTCTGATCTTGTATTCTAATATGAGTCTCTTGCAAACATATTATATCATTCTTAAATTGTTTGAGGTAAGTATATATTTTTCTTCTTTTTTGCGGAGAATTTAAACCATTGACATTCCAAGATAGGAATCTAATTCCCATGCTTAAATTTCTGAAGCTTCAGGAGCATTTGCTGGTTTTCCAGCTCTAACCGACTTTTCGGTCTGCCCCCCCCCCCCCACTGCTTCCGTTTTAGCAAGCTCTCGACTTGGTAATTGTAATTGTTGAATTTTTAACTCCTCCTTACGTTTTGCTGTAGCCGCTCTTGTCATTCTTTGCTCTTTAGGTGATTCTTCACTCACATCCAGCAGGACTTGAAGAAGATCTTCTTGACTTGTTGAGGTTCCCCCCTGGGCAATAGATAGCAATTCTTCCTGCGGTTTCTTTTCAGCTGTTTGTTTTTCTTTAATTTCAGGAGATTTGGGCCTTCCAGCTTTTAAAACATTTATGTAGAAATCCCTTGCTTTATCAATTGTATTAAGCCTGTATCTTTCTCCAGAAAAATTCACCACTAAGCCAGCTGGAACGTCCCATCTGTATTGTAGCTGACGATTCTCCAACTCTTCCACCAAAAAAGCATATTCTCTTCTAGCTCTTAACATCTTTGGGGGAATCTCCTTCATTTCATCACTTCTTGTCCTTCCACTTCTAACTTTTTTTTGTAGGTTGCTTGCAGCACTTCATTACGTACATGTCTTGTAGTAAAATATATTACTATATCTCTAGGCAATTTTCTTTGCCTGGCCACCCAGGAGTTAACTCTGAAAATTTTGTCGATTTGCCACACCACCTCACGTTTTGGCATCCCCAGCGCCTTTGCCACTGCTTCTCCCATCTTGTCCTTTAAATTTTCTTTTTTGTCTTCCTTGACTCCTCTGATTCTCACTGCGAACTCCATTTCTCTGTATTGTACCAAAATCAAATCCATCTCAGATCTCTCTATTCTCTGCTGAGCCATATCCAACTTACTGCTCATAATCTCTGTGGATTCCTTAACCTCATCAATCTTGCAGTCAAGACTTTCAGCCTGAGCAGCTAGCCCTTGAAATGCAAAGAGTATATCTTCTCTGATATCCACATTGCGTGCTGCCAATTCTTCTGTAACTATTTGGATTTTAGAGTCTATCACAGCAGTGTGATCATCTGCTACAGTTTGAATCCTGTTATCCAATACAGCTGTAAGTTTATCTTCTGTAGTACTTAAAGCTCCTTGAATAACCTCCTGTATCATTTCAATTGTTAAAGTTGGTGTCTCCTGTACTTTAGGAGCATGAGCAGGTGAGCTTCCAGCACTGGGTGTGCCTTTGGCTGGAACAGTTTTAACTGAGGGAATTTTTGTGGCCATCTTTGGGAGGGTTTATTTTTTCCCCCTCCTCCTTCTTTTATTTACTTCTTCCTGTTTCTTAAAGTTTTCCTTTAATTATTAAGCAGTCAAATAGTCCAAATCTTTACTGAAATTACAACAAACCAATCTTGATAAAAATCCTCCTTCTAGTAAGTCTTTAACAAAAGAATTTTTTAAAAAATCACTTGAGGCTGTGCCAGTGCTCAGATCACTTTCGCTTTCCCAGCCAGTCAAGCCTCAATCGCCATTTTACTTGCTATTAATTTGTAACTTCCGAAGGAGGCAATCCACAAGTAGAGAGAAGTTAAGTCAAATACTTGCCATTAAAGTCCTCCTGGCTGATCCCGTCTGTTTCTGTTGTTAAAAAAAAAAAAGTTTTAAAAATAAAGAAAAAAAATCAGATGTGGTCGCGGCTTGTGGCTCTGCAAAGGCAGAGACGTTTCTGGTCCGGAGCAGTTGGCTGGCTTCTGGGGAACTCAAACCTTCTGCCTCCACAGAAATCCTTCTGGGGGGCTTTGGTGAGTTCTACCCCCACCAGCCGGCTCTTGCCTTTCCCCTTTGCCCAGGGAAAGGTTTTTCAAACCTCCCGACGGCGTTGGACTGCCGTTCGGGGGCCTTTTACTGGACCGCGAAGCGGGCGCTCTCATTCGGGTGCCATCCAGGCTCGCGGAGCCGCCAGAAGTCCCAGACATTCCCTTTTCTAAGATACTTTATGACTGTATTTTCTACAACCAATTATTTCCTTCCTTTTGTTTTTCAGTTATCTTTTTCTTCCAAGAGACTTTGAACTTCTCTCAAGTCCAGAGATTCTTTCCCTTTGGTACAGATAATGCTTTTCTGAATAAACAAACTATGGTAATTGTGTCTGAGAATCAGAAATAATTGAAATAATGTTTACAGATCTCTGCAATTCTAAACTTTGATCAGAAATATTTGAAAATAATTCCATGAAATAGCACATGCCAAATCTCCTAGCCTTTCGACTGGGAGATAGAAGTAAAATTGAAAGATTATATTGTTCAAGCAATGAGGACTCATTCCTGAGAATGGCTGATCAGTCCAGCTAGATGTTGTGATTCCACAGTTTGATTTATTCTGCATGACCAGCTGTGAGGTTTTTAGACATTCTTGCTTTGATAGAAAACAAGGGTCAAATAGACAAGAATCTAATCTGTGGTTTACTAGTCAAGGAAAGGACATGAACTACAGAAAATCATAGGCTATAAATTTATTCTTTCTCTCTCTCTGATCCTTTCATAAAAAAAAAAGTCCTTAAGCACTCATTAAACAAACCATCCTAATAATGACAGCAATATAATATATGTGTAAAAACCAAATATGGAATTTATCTTCTGTTATAACAGCCATTTTAGTTGAATTAAGAATGCAACAATTTATACAGAATTTAAAAATCAAGAAAGAAAAGAAAAAGGAGAAAAATATTTTGAAATACTTATCATTGATGATACATATCTAATCAGTGGACTTTATTTTCTCTTTTATTACAGAATATTTTCAGGCTTTACATTATGTCATGCTGCATAATGCATCAAGTAAATTTATCATGAAAGTCATACATTTTAGCTATATTGTGTCAATTTTTTTATTAGGTAAATGTGATGTTTCAAAAACATTGTCAAGACTTCTTCATTGGGCAAGGTTTTTAATATTTTTAAGAATTCAAAGAAAAAAAGAATCTGTCTTTAAAACAATTGGATGTTTGAGCATCATCCTTGATCAAGAAAAAGTAGACCATGCTCAGCTAGACAGTCTTTATATTAGCAAAATATTTGTTTGGAAATAATTTAAGTTTTTCCATTAAAGAAAAGGAAATTTTAAAAGCTAGATTACTCTGAGCTGATATAAATGTGTCTGAGCAAAAGCTTTTTCTGCCATGTCTTTATGTTCTCCTTTCATTTCAACCCATCAGAAAGACAACCTAGAATGGTGTTAAAATAATGTTTCCCAAATTAAATCAAATACATCCAAGGGAAACTACAAAGAAATGGGAAGTTTCAGTTCATAATCATCTGTTAAATCAGAGATGAAATTGGGTGATCAGTAATGGATAAGATCAGACCTGTTGGATATTTCAAGTGTCAGCCCTGAAGCCATTTTTGGGGAGCATCTTCAGGGCTGCCACAGTGAGGCCAAGTAGAGCTGTGGGAATGTGAGGTGGGAGGTAGAGATAGCTGTGAGGATATGTAGCCAAAATAACATTCTTTCCTGTGGGAGCCAAGGACTCTCTATCAGGTGTTGGAAGGGTATAGACCAAAGCCAAAAAGACTGCGACCTGATTGGACCATGTGATGGACATGTGACCTGGGGGGCAAAAACTTTGGGTTTTGATTTGGGTGAGGAAAACCCAGGGTTCTTCAGAATCGGGTTTTCTCCATCTGTGCCAATACAACATCCCAAATAAAATTATGCTTTGAGGAAACTCTAGGTCTCAGAGTTTTGATTGCTTTGGGTATGTTACTTGAACCCTGACACCAAGGCTGTTAGGAGCCTTCTCTAACACCAAAGCTTGAAGTGTCAATCCTGCTGCTATCCCGATTCTTCAAAATTCCATTTCCACTCCCATAGTCTGTCACAAGGAATACCAGGATTTACACAATTCTAATATTTGTATGTGGAAACACACAACAGTGGATATCTTTTCTAAGGCCTTCATGGCTGCTTTACCAAGTGTCTGAAGTGTAGTTCTCAACTGCTTTTTCCTTTAATGTTGATAGTTGATTCTAAAAGTGATTGTAATATCTGTTGTTGGTAGTCTGGTCTTCTTTGTATTTAATTTTAGTCCCTTTTAAAATTTTGCTTCTTGATGTTTGATATTAGAGTTTCCAGATGCTTTGTATTTTTGGCTACCAAAATAATGTTTTCCTACAGCTTTAAAACCTGTTCATCTTCTTCCTATCCAGCTTTGCTTAATATGTATTTGGCATACAGTTTGAATAAATAAGGGGAGAATACATTGCCTTGTTGTACTTCTTTGCCAACCTGGAGCCAGTATGTTTCACCATGTTTCACCTCTATATTGTGGCTTCCTGATCCATACATAAATTTATCATGGGTACAGTGAGATGTTTTGAGATTTCCATTTTTCTGAGTACAGCTTGAAATGACTGGCACAATCAAAGGTGATTGTGAACAATAAAGCACATGGTGTCTTCTTTTTGGTGTTGTTTGGTTTTATTAATTATCTATCAGCAAAAATTTCCCACATTCCTTAATCTTTTCTAAAACCAGCTTGAGCATTTTGCATTTTTTTACCATGTAGGACTCTAATTTGTATTCTATTGTATAATAGCTTGGTCGCTCTCTTAAGTCTCCTTTTTTAAATTTTAAATGCAGATTGACCTCTTCCAATCAGTTAGCCATTGTGTCAAGATCTGCTGACATAGCTTGATTAGAATTTTAGTAATTCTTCTTCTGTTGGTTGCTATAATTCAGGTATTCCATCAGCCTAAAGTCACTTTGAACTAGCCCAGAGTCACTGTGAAATGAGATGGGCAGCAAATAAATTAAATAAATTAAATTAAATTAAATTTAAATTAAATAATTTAAATTCCTGTAGCCTTCCAATTTGGTAAAGACTAGAGTACTAGAAGATTTTTGTATATCTTCTAAAAATATCTTCTAAGGTACAGTATCTTGGATATTGACATTTCTATTGCAAAATGTTTCAACATACTCATTCCATACATGTTTTTTCCATGTCTATTTCTATCTCAGTGTCTTTACACAATATTGTGTTTTGTCTTTTCTAATAGCTTTTTGTTAAGTTTCTTTCTTGGTTTTGGCTTCTCCTCTCTTCTTAACAATTTCTGACATGCAGTTTTCTTTTCCCCTTTCTTCATTTTTGGCAGTCTTCTTTCACATTCATCCTTAACCTGTTTTCAACTTTGGTATTCCAGTTTTCAGCCAGCAAGCAGAACATCTTTCGTACATTTTTTTGTTGATTTCAAATTGAACTTGAAACTCATCAACCTTCTCTTCTTCTGCAACAGTGGTTGGAGCACAAACTTGAATGACCAGCATTCCACAAAATCTAATTGACATTTTTCAGTTATTTTTTGCTTTCTAGCCAAGGACAATTCTTGCTATATTCATTATACCTATAAAACAATGACGTTCCTCCTTTTTCATGATCTGAACAGTAAGCAATGTGATCTTCTGATTGAAAGTATCTTATTCTAGTCTATCTAAATTTATTGATGCCTAAGATGTCAATCTGTAGTTGTTTCATTTCATCTTTCACCTTTGAGTTTCTGTGTGTGTATGGGTGTGTGTGTGTGTGTGTGTGTGTGTGTGTGTGTGTTCAAACTTCTTACATTCTTTGTTCCAAGAATAGTTCTATGTTTGTAGCTTCAGATTTTCTTTTCTGTGAGTAATTAGAAATCTCATCTTAATTTAGCCACATCAGAACATCAATCTATCACCAGGCCAAAATAGAGGAAAGAATTAAAATCTGGTAAGGAATTTCTTAAGCAGACTTCATTTCCAGTTGGTCTATGTTGGTCATTATAAAACGTAGTAATCTCCAAACGCTGCACCATCTGCACAGACATATGTGAAAATCCCTCATGTTGTTCTATTTGCTTTTTGTTGCAAAGGACTGTTCAGCTTAACTAATGATTGACCAGAATTGATAACACTAGTTTCTTAAATCCACAGTGAAACAAATAAGAATAGGACAGCCATACTTTAAAGAATATATTTTCCTGGTTCCTTTAGCTTTTAAGCACCATGTACACCCTGAATACTGAATCATTTCTTACTTGGATGGAAATCAAGAACCTACCAGCTTTTTGAGACTTGGTTTTGTTTTGTTTTCAAAATTATAAGTATCTCTTCTCTTTCTTCCTGACAATCTCTAGTGCAGCATCTTCCACCAACTGGCACTTTCCAGATGTGCAGACTTTAAGTCCCACAATTCTTTAAACTGACTAGTCATTATGGAAAATTTCAGAAGTTGCAACTCACACCTCTCCAACTGCATAATGTTGCTCTGCTTGATGTGTCCTGAACATGACTTTTTTTTAATTACTAAAGATGGAGAAAAATGCGAAGAATAATGTAGATTATTTATATCCATGAATACTAATGTTCCCACAGACATGATCATTGTTCCTGCAGGCTCCTTGCCCCTTCCCCCATACAAGTGCTTAGACTATTTTGATCTAAACCTCCAGCATCATCATTATTCCAAGAATGCGTCTGTCTCCCTTCATAATACCCCTAACTATTCTTAGAAAATAAAAATGAGCATGATTGGACTTGGAATTTGGAACTATGCCCACATGCCCAGAAAAAAAAGGGGTAAACTATCTTGGGGAAGTTAGAAAATTCTCCCAGAGACTAAAAGGAAAGGGCATGTTTATGTCATATTTATAAAGGCATTTTAGAAACTATACATACAAGCAATCATCCATTTATTGAAGCCAGTTTTTTTGGTTTTGTTTTTGTTTTGAAGAAAACAATATTACTCTAAGCAGCAAGTATGATACATTAATAAGGATGCAAATCCAAATGTTTAAATAATTAGCACATAGTCTTCTGCCTGAAGGGATAAATCATTCTGATTTCAATGTTTAGTATGTTTTTGTACAGGTAAACAAAACCTTTGCCTATCTCTCCCTCTGAAATTTTATAATGAATATGTGTTACGCAAAGTAGTCACCAGATTGTATTTCCTTCATAAAGAAGCATATTGTTTCTATAACCAGGTCTATCAACTTCATGCTTATTTTTTTTTAACCTGATGAAATATAGGGGGTCTCATGACTGTTTATTTATTATTATTTATTATTTATCCTGTCTTTATTATTTTATAAGTAATTTAAGGTGGTGAACATAACTAATATTCCTTCCCTCTCCTATTTTTCCCACATTAACCCTTTGAAATGGGTTAGACTAAGAGAGTTACTAACCCAAAGTTACCCAGCTGACTTTCATGTCTATCACTTTATAGTTGATAGCTACTTGTTTTCTGCTCTTGCTCTTTTAATATTTAATGAAATTAGCTTACTTGCATCCTTGAATCTCACCCTGCTAATATTCAAATGTGAGCAAACATTGGGTGAACCCAATGAATTCATTAACTTAATCTATTGAATATATTTGTTAGTCAGATCATAGAAGAAAATCAGATAAATTCATGGATGAAAGCTTATTTGTTGTTGCTATTGTTCAGTTCAGAGGTGGGTTATACTTACCTTTACTACCGGTTCGCAACAGCGATACCATAATCTTAATTTTTTTAAAAAAAATTTGATTGTCAAGTCAACATTTCCACTCTCCTTTTTTGCCTTCATCAAGCAGCTCTTTAGTTCCTCTTCGCTTTCTATCATTAGAGTGGTATCACCTGCATATCTGAGGTTGGGAAAATGTTATGCATGATAATTAAATTGGAAGTCTAACCATAATGGTAGGTGGAATCATTGAATATTTTACCTTCTGTCTTTTTTTTTTCCTTCTTCTTTATGGTGAGCCCAGGTAAAAGAAATTCATCTTGCGAAGTCTCTTTTTAAGAAAAATATTGAAGCTGGAATTCATTTGTCTAAAGAAAATATCAAGCAATAAATCTCCAACTGAAGTCTGATTTTGTTCAGCTTGATAGCAGAAACATTACAGAGTCTGATTTATCATGTGTGTGTGTGTGTGTGTGTGTGTTTAATAAATCTATTAATACATTTGTTAATGCCATTCAATTCCAAAAAGTCTCCAGATACTTGCAAAATATCAAACATAATATATCACTGCTTGTTTCAATGAAGTTTAGAAGAAGAATTGGAAGAATTAACTGATTTGGCTCCAATTAGTTTTCTAATGCCCTCTGGATGTGGTGGACCATAAACGGTATTGGTTGAAAAATAGCCTGTTTTAAAGGGATGAAGAAGGTCCTGATGGTATACATTTAGAGGGGACAAGATAGAGGGGAGTCATAAAACTCTCTTTCCTTTTCAGCAATTATTATTAAAATGAAATAAAAGAATAATCTGATGGTTCTGTTCTAAGCCCATCTAGTGAACATTCTGCCCTATCAGGTACATCTAGAAGCACCACTTCAAAATATTATGTTTCCCACTTCTAACAACTGAAGTTGCCATATTGTTTCCCTTTATGGTTATTCCAATAGTTTCCTTTGGAATTTATGGATCTTAAATACTGGAGAAGGTTCTTAAAGCAGAACAAAACATCTCAACAAGGCAACTGCGTCATTTCTGTGCCTTAGCAAAGCAAACAATGTTTGTCTGTGGCATGAAACGCCTCAATAAGGCAACACATGACTACTTATAACAGGCTTACTTTCTACTCTTATTTCCTTCCTTCCACAACTATTGTAAAAATTCTGTTCAAGCAATGACCCAAGTCTTACATTTTCTCCTTTCTCATCAGGCATACATTGATTTTATGACTAGGTCAACTTGAAGTCATGCATTATTTATCCTGAAGCAGATTTCCCTGTAAAGTATATGCATTAACAAAAGAGATATGAATATTTTCTTCAGGCATTTTACTGTGATAATGCCTTTATTTTCTATGTTTAAGACAAAGAGTAAAATTACTACCAGTTGCAGAACAACAAACAAAAAGTCTAAAGTCCATAAAACTGCACCAAAACTATTTATTTATTTAATTAGCATTTCTATGCTTGTAATCAATCTAGGTTCATGCTACTATGCAGCAATAAGAAATCACAGAAGAAACCAAAACGTTATAACAATATTTCCAAAACAGAACAACAGCCCTCTATCAAATAGCATGACTCAAAACCAACTTAAATGATAACTAATAAATAACAAAGAAAACAAGAGTTAAAACAAAGCAGCAACAACTTAGTTAATTTCTGTCACAATTATCAATTTCATACAGACAAAATTTAAACAACTCATTTGGGGAAAAAATATTTCCTATGCAATCCCAGGAGACCTGTTTTTCAGTCATTGATAACCTAAAGTAACCATCTTCTCTTTGAATTTAAGACTCACACCATCCCTTCTAATGTTTTAGAAGTCACTTATCATGGACTCTTTTGCAAAGAGTTTGGAGACTAACTATTGTCACAATTTTACAATTTAACTATTGTATTTTGGTTTTTTAATTTATTTTCTTTATTGTATATTGCTCAGATCAAAAGGAGGCTTGAGAAACTATCTACAGACCCTTCACACCCTGGCTATAAACTCTTTCAACACTTTGGGATGATGCTAGAGTGAATTGCATGCCAAAATAATTAAATAGAGTTTTTCTCCTCATGCCATCACTCTGCTGAACACCTAATTACCATAGTATTGTCTTATGTCTAAGTATATTTACCCATATAGTATGGCTGTATTATTATTATTATTATTATTATTATTATTATTATTATTATTATTATTGTCTTTCTCATCTTGTCTATTACCTCCTCTTATTGGCATCTTTGATTATGATTATTAATATGATTATATGATTATTCTTACTCTGTTATGTTGCATGTATAATGCACTGGAGCCAAATTCTTTGTGTGTCTAATCACACTTGGCTAAATAAAATGTTCTGTTCTGTTCTGTTCCGTTCCGTTCCGTTCCGCTCCGCTCCGCTCCGCTCCGCTCCGCTCCGCTCCGCCCCGCCCCGCCCCGCCCCGCCCTGCCCTACTCTATTCTATTCATTGTTGTTCTCATTGTTATTCTAACTATGGACTCTGACTGGACAGAGTCAGACGGGGGTGAGACAGTGAGTTCTGTGCTTTGGGAAGAGTTTGATTCTGTTACCCCAGAGGAAGTGGACAGGATCATGGGGAAGCTGA
Organism: Ptyas mucosa; assembly: GCA_012654045.1. Taxonomy (NCBI): domain Eukaryota; kingdom Metazoa; phylum Chordata; class Lepidosauria; order Squamata; family Colubridae; genus Ptyas; species Ptyas mucosa. The sequence continues at coordinate 12,503,655 of WNWU01013639.1, forward strand.
GTGCTGCCACCTGTGTGTTGGACCCGTGTCTCTCCTGGCTGGTTTATTTGGCCCGGGAGGTGACACGAGGCTGGATCCAGGTGATGATAGCGGCTTCTTTGAGGAGGGAAACTTCCCAACCACCTTGAAGGAGGCGGTGGTGAGGCCCCTCCTCAAGAAGCCGGCCTTGGATTCAGCTGTATTAAGTCACTTTCGTCCAGTCTCCAACTTTCGCTTTTTAGTGAAGGTTGTCGAGAATGTGGTGGCACGTCAGCTCCTGCTGGTCCTGGATGAAGCGGATTACCTCAACCCATACCAATTGGGTTTCAGGCCCGATAGCATGGAGACGGCATTGGTCGCGCTAGTGGATGATCTCTGAAGGGCCCGGGACAAAGGTTATTCCTCTGTTCTGGTCCTATTGGATCTTTTGGCGTTTGATACCGTCAACCACGGTATCTTACTGCATCGCCTTGGGGGGTTGGGAGTGGGAGGCACTGTTCTATGGTGGTTCTCCTCCTACCTCTCAGGTCGAACGCAAGTGATATTGGCAGGGGGGCAGAGATCAACCTTGAGGCCCCCCACTTGTGGGGTGCCTCAGGGGTCAGTCCTCTTGCCCCTCCTGTTCAACATCTATATGAAACTGCTAGGGGAGATCATCCGTGGTTTGGGGGTGAGGTATTATCAGTATGCTGATGATACTCAGCTCTTTATTTCCACCCCAATGGAAATTCCACCCCAGTGATGCCCTCGATGTGATGGCCCAGTGCCTGGAAGTAGTACGGGTCTGTATGGGTAGAAACAGATTGCAACTCAACCCGGCCAAGACCAAGTGGCTGTGGATACCAGCATCTCGGTTCAGGGGAGAGATGCCATCGCTGACTATAGGGGGTGAAGTTTTGCTTGGGTGTCCTTCTGTATTCATGGTTGAGCTTAGAAGTCCAGATAACAACCGTGACCGGGGGGCATTTGCCCAGATACGTCTGGTGCGCCAGTTGCATCCCTACTTGGACTGAGATGCCCTACGCACAGTTACTCATGTGCTGGTCACCTCACGGATTGACTACTGCAATGCTCTCTACATGGGCTGCCCTTGAGGACCATTTGGAGGCTTCAGCTGGTGCAAAATGCAGCTGCGCAGGTTGTGATGGGAGAATCCCGATACTCCCATGTTACACCCTTCCTGCATGGTTTGCATTGGCTACCAGTTGTCCTCCGGGTGAGATTCAAGGTCCTGTTGATGACCTATAAAGCCCTACATGGCTTAGGACCAGGATATTTGGCGGATCACTTACAGCCGCAACGATATCCCATCGCCCAGTTCGCGCCCATAGAGAGGGCCTACTCAGGGTGCCGTCGGCTAGACAGTGGCAGTCAGCAGCCCACAAGGGTAGAGCCTTCTCAGTGGGTGCGCCTACCCTCTGGAATCAATTCCCCTTGGAGCTCCGATTAGCACCTGACCTTCGCACCTTCCACCGTGAATTAAAAACTTGGCCTTTCAAATCCCTCGACCTGGACTGATGATGGGGTTCTAAGGGTTAATTTTAAATTTTTTAGATTTTAGTTTTATTTTATATTGTGGCTTGTGTTTTATTGTTGTGAGCCGCCCTGAGTCCATTGTGAGATAGGGCGGCATATAAGCCAAATAAAATAAAAAATAAATAAATGGATTGCAATTTGAGTTTTAATAATGCTTACTAAGGACATTTTAAGTAGTTGCATGTTTTTATTAGATTGTTGTAAATCATAGAATCCAGGGTAATTTTGGATAGCTGAATGGTTATAAAATCTCTTTTTTCATTTAAGTACAAGTGAATTCAAAACAACACACACTGTACATAATATTTACATAAAAATGCTTTATCAACATTAAAGATTTTTTTTTTTGAAAAAGTATGCCATTAGTCCAGATTCACAGTAACAGTGAAATTTTCTAGTCATCCCCCAAATCCTCTATGATTTTAAGTGTTTCCTGTAAATATTCAATAGAATTATCACAAAAATGGAAGGCTTGTATGTTGGCAGATTTATAGATGGTTAGGAAACTATGAATAAAGACTTGTTTATCATTTCTTTGGAACATTCACTTACATTTACATGTTGGACTTTAAAATTATGAAAGCCGCAATCATTATGCTTCTCCGCACATTCAATTTTTCATGAAGTGGCAGCTGTATAGTTTTCATGTGTTTCAAAACGATTTGCAGAAACTCCTGCTTAGTTCATTGATTCAGTACAATATCTGCTGATTTCAGCTGTGCAAAACTGCCTTGTCCTACATTTGAGCAAATTACTGAATAAGGACTTTTCAGTTCCCCATTAACAATAAGATAATGCTACACAGTTCCGATGCTAAAAAATTGAGTGCCTAGTGTATGATCTAAAAATATAGCTGGATTTGCTAAACTAATGATAGAGATATTTTTCTTTCTGCTTTTTTCTAGAGCCAGAGAAAGCACCCCCAGTGTAGGAGGCAGATCTGACCTAGAGATGGCTCTTATATTTTTAGAACTGGTGATAAGCAAATGATCCTTTTCTGGACTAACATATCTAATCTTCAATGATGTCCACCTCAAAACTGCTGCTCTTTGACTTATGTCAGTAATGCACATCACAAACATAAGTCATTATGGTTATAAAGCAGGTCATCAACAAGACAAATCTGATTTATTTATTTTTTTGCTCCAGCCACTAAGCAACACTTATTGTTCACTATGTGGCATTTTTGCCAAAATCCAGAAGAAAATGCTGGTTTTCAATGAAACTTGTATAAATTACAGTCAGATGACTGAGAGATGCTACACAAAGCCTATAAATTTGGGTTGTTTGCAGTCACATGGCCAGGGATCTGCCATTGGAACTTTGAAACTGGATCATAAGAACCTTTTTTGCGGGGTGGACAGTGGTGGGATTCAGCCAGTTCGCACCACTTCAGGAGAACAGGTTGTTAATCTTCTGACCAGTTTGGCAAACTGGTTGTTGGAAGAAATCATTAGGGTAGAGAACTGGTTGTTAAATTACTTGAATCTCACCACTGGGGGAGGAGATATTGTTGTAACTTAACAAACTTCCAATGGTTTCTAAGCAACCAATCACAAGTCAAGTGCTACCTGTAGTCCTATAGCCACATCATTTGCTCTATAATTTGAATTTTTCTTATATATCCCTGCCTTTTATGTTTCCTAAATGTTTCAATGAAGAGCAAAACCATTTCTTTCATTAGGTACAATGAAGTAGGCACTTAGAGAAGGAGATGCGGAAGGATGGTCAGTTAGAGCCATACCCACTAACTTCCTGAACCATAGTCTGGAACAGTAATTTATTCAGCCATTTTATTTTGAAAAACAAGGAAGCAATTGTGGTATGGCTGTTGGTGACAGAAAGGGAGAATATATTTCTAAAAGAAAAACTTAATTCTCTTTTTTTCTCATAGTTCTGATGCTTTTCCTTTGCTTTCCCAAATATTTGAATATTTTAGTGCTACATAAACCAGCCTTTAAGATCTCCTTATCAGCCCCTTCTTTTTCTCTTTTATTGTCATTGTGTTGTTTCATTTTTCAAGTTACAAGAAATTGGCTGTTTTAAGATCCTTACTTCCTCTGTAAGTCTATACCAATTTTATAGCAAGGTAGAAGGTATAATCAGTTTCATAGAAACAAAGTACTAATATTCCTACTTTGCAGTTTAAAGATTTGGGTTTTTTAAAGGGAAGAGAAGGAAAACTTTGCAATATTTTGAAAAGCAAGGACAGAATGCCTCACCCAGCCTGGGTAGAAACAGAAAGATTGCCCATTGGAGAATTTAGGGGGAGAATGGTGCATGAGCATCTAGGGATAAGAATACAAGTAGTCCTCAACTAGAACCAGAATTTCTGTTGCTGAATAAGTTGGTTGTTAAGTGAGTTGCACCCATTTTAGCAATATTTTGTGCTACGATTGTTAAGCCTATCACTGGAATTTTTAAGTAATCATGCAACCATTAAATGCATTCTGCCTTCTCCTAATGACTGTACTTGTATGAACCCCACTGGGAAAATTGCAAATAGTGATCACATGACCCAGGATCCTACAACAATATAAGTATATGCCAGTTACCAAATACCTGATTTTCGAACACATGACCATGCAGATATTGCAATTATTGTAAGCGCAAGCACCAGTTGAAAAATTACTTTTTCCAGAGCCTTTTTGAACCATCACTAAACAGATGTTCTAAACTGAGGATTACCTGTAATTCTTTGACTGAATGGGCTTGGATGATTTGCAAAAGTATTTAAAAATGCAGAGAATATAATAGGCTGGCAGCCCAGGATGAAAAGGCTGTGCACAGTAGCAGCGGGCTATTAGAGGCAGAGGTCATGCCAAGCATTCTAGCCAATCAGAGCTGAGTGTAGTCCTAAAATCCTGTTAAGTCTGGAGACAGTCCACACTGAGAGCATTAAGACAACTCAGGTCAGAAAACAATAGGTCAGTTTTGAATCAAAGGTGAAAACAGATGTGGGATGTATTTGCAATAGCCTGGAGTAAAAGGAGGAAATCATCTGCACCCAGAAAACAGTAAGTGATTTTTAGAAAGTGTGGATCTGCTTCTAGCCTGCTGCCTGTACTTTATTTTTTCCTACAGATTTAAATATTCAGGGAGATAATTGTTTACATTTGCAATATTTCATATGGAGATACTTGTTTGTATCTTTCCCTAATCTTACTGGTTAAATAAATTGCATAAGAAAAATTAGCTTAAATTGTTCATAGAGTTTTGGGGTGTGTATAATTAGTGTGCTTTCAGTCAACACACGATGCAGGTATTTTCAAAGCAAATTCTCCTCAGGCACGCTTTTCAGTGTCACTATCACTGTTTGCACAAATTGTCAATAATTGAAAATTTTAAGTGCTAGAATTCATTCCATTGGCAAAGTTTAATGCAAGTGAACACCCAAATTCATTCCAAACAAAATGTATGGTGTATTTATACACACACACACACACCTTCTCTGGAATTGCAGGTCTATTTCCTGGTTTGCAGCAATGACACTACTACTGTTTGCAACTTGATCCTATTACAACTAACAAACCGGTTGGATCATGTGAGATAAAAATAAACCCTGCCTAATATATATCAGATATTGACTGGTTTGTTTTTGGTAGCTAATCTCATTTTCTCCCTGGCAGAAAGTCCTGAACAGCACAGCATTGCCTGAGCTCCCGATGTTTTAAAGAATTAACCTTTAAAATAATGTGGCAGAAAACGCAACATAACCAAGTTCATATTATACCTCAGTAAGATATTTTGTGGCACAGAGGTGACATAATCTACAAGGTTCCAAGGCTTCATATCACATTAGAACTAATTGTTTATGCATATTACATTCCATTCCACCTTAACAGGCTGGTTAATTGAAACAAAATAGCCCTAGGATCATGCTGAGGACACTAAGTATTCTCTGACCATGTCCCCACCTGGACTTTACCATGGTAAACTCATTTTTGGTGCAGGGATTTTCCATTTGCCCCACATTGTTGCTTTCACTTCATCTGTAGCTCGCAAATGAGAGTAACTTAAATCTTTAGCTGTGCTGACATTAACATTTTCTGCTGAATTCAAAACCATCCAGTGGGAGCCTGAATGTGTACATGATTCCTTATGTTTTTCAACCCAGCATGTCAGAGGTGAAATCCTTGCCTAGCAGTAAGTGTAAACACAAAGGCTCTTATTGCTATTCCAGGCTGACATGAGCCCTTCCCCTCCAATTTTCCTGAACAGCAGGGCACAGGGTAGCCTGAAATGACAGGTATTTGAAGTATAAAGTTGCCAAATAAACCACCAGGATTCATGTTTGTCTTGAATTTGTTTTTTAACTGAATGTTGCAAGTTGCTTCGGAAGCCCCAGCTGTTTCTATGGCCAATCAAATTCACACAAGAAAGATAAAATGCTTGTTTTACTCAGAGATACTTTTGGATCACTTATCTTTGCTAAACATGTAAGACTCACAGTATTAAAAGCTGGCACTAATCTAGACTATTTATAGGGTTCAAAATACAAAGACTCTCTTCCAAAATGCAGATGCTTGTGTCATTCTCCTTGGTCAGCTTCTTCTATCAAGCAATCATCATCCTTTTAAATGTCCCTTTTGAATAGATGCAAAACTGCCTTTATGTTGGTGATTAGGAGCAAAAATCACTATAGTGCTAGACTGTACTTTTAAACCTATACTTTTTTGAAAGACTTTTATATACTGTCTTGGAGTTTTGCCCAAGGCTACAATGAAATGACAAATTCATTTACTGAAATTTGAAAGAGAAGAGCAAGTGAAAGAATGTTTGATAACATGGGCTAAAGAGATTATTATACAGCACTTATAGAGATGGAACAATGGGAGGAAAAGATTGAAATTTGCAATATGTTATACTCTTAAAGAGAATTTTTATAAAATGATAAACTACTAAAAGTCACAAGAAGTGGTGGTATATTAAAAAATGAAGACAGGCAGATAGATAGATAGGAAGGAAGTTGTTCCTTCCCTCCTGTTTGGCTTTAATTACATTATTAAAAGTATACAACATGATGGAATTTGTAGTGTTTATAGCCACTTGCCTTTTCAAAGATAGAAAACTATGACTAAATCTGTATGAGGAAAAGCCATAAGACTTACTGAATCATGTTTTTATAGAGTTCTTCATTATTTTCTCCACTGCATAACTTTTGCAACTGTAATGTTTCTCAAGAAGGGGGGCGGGAAGGTGTGGATCAATGCTATTATAAGACAACTTTTTATCCAAGATAAAGGCCAAAAACTACTGAAATGTAGTCAGTTCATCCAGTGACTTGTGATTACTTTGGGAGCAGTCCAGTTGCTCAATACATGCTGTCAACACAATCAACACTTACTGTCAAAAAGACAACAAAAGATCTCATCCTAGTTTTCTAGAGTTTTTCCAACTACTATATCTATTACTAGCACTAAGAATTTTCATGCAGCTCCTCATTATAATTGGTCATTATATATAAACAGAAAGAAAAATATGACAATCTTCATTTTGTTAGAATGCTTTCAGCATGTCTTATTTGCTAAGCACAGGCTTTATTGGACCTGTTTAAGCTCCTTGAATCATCTTTACAGATGATAACAATATCAAAGGGGCCAAATGCAAGAAGGGAAATGCAGATAAGACAAACTATTAAATACTTTGTTTAACTCACAAGGACACTGAGGAAGCCTTTCCTTTTGATCATACTTCTTTGTCTTTCTTCTTCCATTTTAAGGTCTTTGAAAGTCTTATCTTACCTTCAAATAAATTTTCCTAATAGGACATGGGTAGACTTCCTCAATGCCTCCGAAAAATGAAATCACAGTAGTTTTTCAGTGAAGTCTGCATTCTTGCTCATGTTTAATTACTCTTCTGTTTCTTCCTTTTGCACCTGTTTGTACATGGAATTGGGAGGTTGTAGCTCTGAAAAGTAATTGAAAAGATTATAAAGAATTATAATGAGCAGACATTCAATCTGGTTTAGCAAATAGGGAGGAGCCAGTTGGAACTTTTAGACAAGTTTGTCACAAAGCATAACCCATGATGCATATGTCATACTATCCATTAGTTTATGTCTGACAGAAGTCTAGCTCCCATCCAATTTAAAAACTCCTGGTTTGCTTTATGATTATCATTTATAATTGGGTTTGTTGAGCTTTGTTTCCAGAATTATCAAATATTGTTTATCTCTGTTTAGTTTCTGAATATTTTCTCAACAATTTATAAAACTTATTTATCACTCCATAGTTTGGCTTTAATTTTAATTCTTCTATGAATTAAATTCTATATGTATACTGTGCAGTTTGTCAGTTTCTAAATCCCAGGATTACTTTTATTTCTGAAATATCCAATCTGGGTCAGTCACCAGGAGCAGAGGTTTACTCTTACCTCTGGTTCTGATGACTGACCCAGATTAGATGTTGCAACATTATCTTGAGACATATATATTTGCCTTCATTCCTGAAGTTTATTTCTAATCTTAAATTAAAAGAAATGATCTAGAAAAGAAGCTTTGTAGCCTTATCTAAATATCAGACAATGAATTAATATTTAGGGGCACATGATGGAAGGGGTCAAAAAAATAAATGTGATGATTGCAACCATATGTTTGAATCTCTGTCTTTTTTTTTTTTGCTTGGGATGCATTTGACCCAACACAGAGAAGGTGTTATTCAATTTTGCTATCATGTCCATCTTCTTGATTTGTTTTTACCTCTCCTCTCTTATTAATGCTCCTGTTAATATCTCTTCTGACTTTTCCCTCCAATTTAATTATTAATTTATTGAATTTGCTAAGGGCATCCAACTCCAAGAAGGCTCTGAGTAGCTTACAATATGTCCAATATATACAGTATATTTAAAACACAACTATCACCTGACTGACTACTAAAACAAAACAAAACACTCCAACATGCAAGGGGGATTCCACAGATACCCTAACCCCAGGCCTGGGAGCAGAACACGGTCTTAAGACACTTCTGGAACTCTTAAGAGAATGAGAGATTTGTATCTCTCCAGGGAGATTTTGTTCCAAATATCAGAGGAAGGGATAGAGAAGACATGCACTTCCTCATTACCATTTAATTGATTGCCTCTCCTTTTTAATAGGAATTATTGTAGCCTTTAATTCAAATTTTCAAAGTGTTTCTGTTTTCTTGGGCAGAACTCCCCTATTCAAGCTACCATGCATACCAAAACACAATTATTTATGTTGTCTCTTTGCAAGCATGACAAATGGCCATTTTGTAAGTCTAGTTGTCATACACTGCATGCTCCTTGGGGCTCATACATGTTCAACTGGATTTTCATGGCTCTCTTTGATCTTTCCTTCAGAAAATAAGGATGTGTTAATGGGATACCAAAATATGTATAAATAAAACAAATAATATCAAAGGCATTTAAAAACAGAATTAATTGAAGAAGAGATTTTTGCTATGAAGGCAGTTCCAATCCTACTGAGAGAGAGAAAAATAACCAGGAGTAGGAAGAAAGCAGTATTAGGTTATATAACATTATTATTCTTTCAATCTAAAATTGAGAAAAAGGATTGTAGCACTTTGGGAGGTATAGCTATTACTGGTAAATCTTCAAAAATTCACTTTGAGTAAATTCAGTTACTTTGCAAAGATAAGAAAAGGTTGAGTATACTATTAGATACAGCATGTTCTGCTTTCTAAAAGCAGCCACCCCTTGCAAATTTGAATTTATCTTCTTCTGCGATTGCCCCAATATATTTATTTGTTGCCCTACAAATAAGTAAAAGGGAAAGGAATGCAGGCAGGCAGGCAGGCAGGCAGGCAAGAAGGAAGGAAGGAAGGAAGGAAATATCTTTTTTAAAGATCTGATTCTTAACAACCTAAAATATGTGGAAGTCAGCAAACTTTAGGTTGTGATGAAAAGCTTGAGCTAATGTACTACCATTCTCAAACTCAGCCAAAAACTGTAGGAGCATGAAATTTGCTATCCTACTGCCAATCACTATCCTGTCACTATTGCTTCTGTTCTGATTCACTGCCAAAATGGGCTGGTCTGATTTTGCACATGAGTTGATTCCTATAACTTTGTTTCTTTCCTTTCTCATGTAAGTGGCCAGCAGGGAAACAGCTATCAATCATCTATCTCAGAGACAATAAGCAGGATTTCCCCAACATGTTTTGCAAGTGATGCAGGTATGGCTGGAAATCAGTAAATCAGTAGAGGACCTTGCTGATTCCTGACAAAAAGCAAATAATTGCTTGAAAAGAGCCTAAATGATGATGCAGGGAACAGCAGATTCAGGTTGTCTATGAAAGCAATGTGCACTATAATTTGTGCTACTAAGCAATAAGGTTGTAATGCACAATTTCATGTGACTTCATTGATTAGTAATGGCAATGGTGGCACCTCCCATTGCAGTTGTTAAAGGAGGATGAAGAGTAGTTAAGAGGGAAGGAGAGAGGAAAAGAGATAGGATGAAGAACAATGAGAAAGGAAGGGAGGGAGTAAATATGTCCTGTTCCCACTCATATGCACACACACCACAGAGGATTCAAGGGGTTGCTGAGCCATCCCAAGAGTCCTCCCAGAATATGCTCAGTTCAGTTCCAAAATGGCTCCAGCATAAATCCACAAAGGTCCCTGTCTACTTTGTCCCTGTCCACAAGGCAGGGACAAAGTAGAGGCAAGGTGAGAAACACACACCAAGATCCACCATCTGGGGTATGTAGTACAGGATTCAAGGCAAAAGCAAGTTTGAGAAGCAGATCCAAGAGTCAAGGCATGAATTTAGGATCTATGTCCATGGTCTGGGTCAGGAAAGTGGCAAACACTAGGCACCACAATGGATCTGTTGTTCCCAGCATCATTTCCCTCCTACCACTGTGCTAAATAGCCATTGCCTGGGGTAGCCCATCAAGATATCTGAGGCTACCACCATGCAAGTAGTTAAGCTGATCACCATTGCTCCTGCCTCTTCTCCATCCAACATACTCTCAGATAAGGCAGGGGAGGCAGTTTCTCCAAATCCTTGGGACTGTCCTGCTGTATCTGTGGTTGACTGTCCCATCCTCAACCAACTGCTCACCCAGTTGCTTCCCCTGCCACTGCTCCACTATGCATGGCCTTGCCGATTCTGACTTGGAGATACCAGCCACCTCCAGATGTGCTGCCACCTCCCTGCCACCAATGTGTCTGGGACTGGCTCATTCTCTTCCAAGCTGATGTCCGGAGAGCCATCCAGTAAAGCATCTGGGGAGGCCATAACAGAAGGAAGGAAGGGAGAAAGGAAATGAACAGGAGGAAGAGGGAAGGAGGGAGAAATAGAAGGAACAAGGTTTCTGATGCTTCATGCCTGCTTTCCACAAGGAAATTCAGTGGAGAAGCCATTAGAAAATCAGAAGTCACTCTTGCTCCTACTCAAATGCAAGCAGGCATTTCTTCTGGAACCAGACTCCCTCACATTTTCTCTCTCTGAGATATGTCACCCTTTTTCACCTGCCTTGTACTTTTTGTTTGTAAAACCATATTTTAATTTCTAATTGTAAATTATATTTTGATTTGCAGATGGTGGCAATCAGAATAACTTAAGAATAACCACCTTCAGAGTGGTGCTCACAAGCCCAACTAGTATTGATTATGGTAATTGCCTTAAAGATACTGCTTCTGAACCAGTCTGCTGTTGCTGGAACACTTGAGAGTCCATATGGTATCCACATTGAATGTCAATGAGTAAATTATAATGCTGGCTGTGAATGTGAATGCAAAATTAGCTAGGATGCTTTGATCTGCTTTTTTTCTGTTTTGCAGCCAATGATAATCACACAGACATGAAAGAAAGGAGGAGTTCTTTGATTTTCTTTGAATGTTGCTGCAACTGGTGATGGTGAATTGCCTTTATATATATTTAAAAAGCACATTGGTTCATAGCCTGCTGTTTACTGTTTACTGTATATGCAGGAATCTTCATCAAGCATCTTTATCATTTGTTTATTGACTTTCTTTTACATTTGTTTCAATGCAAATTTGTATATTTTAGAATATTACAACTGCATATCAGTTATATCAGTTAAATATATTTATGTTTTGTCTGACCAGAAAATTTGCAATGCTTAATTTTCATAGCCTAAGAAATAAAGCTGCACATAACATTAAAATAAGGGATGAAAAAGGACAAACTAGCTTAGTCTGGTTACAAAGATTTAAGTATTCCATGTTAGGTTTGTTTGGGTTTGACACACACACACACCAAAAAAATCTTCAGATCATTGAGAATATCTAATTCCTATGGTTTTCATCAAAGTGATGACACAGATTCCTTGACTAAATTACTATACATTGGCTACTATTTCCTTATAGCCTCTTCTATGCCCCTCACAAGATCCTGTTCCAGATCTGGCCAGATTGCAAGACTGCAAGAGCACCAGAAATGCTGGAAGAAATGGATGAGGATGAAAGCCAAGCAGGAATGAAACCACACAATCGTTTTCATTTTTTTTCCTGAAGCAGTTTTGAGATAGCATTTTGCCCAAAACTTTGTTGAAGGAAAGCATCGCTTTGCATATTTTCACAGCTTTACTGAGGGTTTTTTTTTTTAGTTCAGTTTTTAAAAATATATATTTTAAATGGTATAGTGCAATTTTAGTCCATGTTTTTTCAAATACATATAGCTCTATTGGCAATTATGTGTATTACATAAGATTTGTAGATCATTTGTATCATAATGAGCACTTCGTGTATGAATCGATTGCATACCTGCATTTTACAGACTTTTAATGAGTATATAAAGTTCTTACAGTTAAACCATATTGCCAAGTATGAATTACCAGTTTGGAGTATACATATTAAAGAATGTACATTTTTTAAATTGTGTGATTTGATGATCAGTTTGGTGTAGTAGTTAAGACTGTGAGTTTTAGTCCCACCTTAGGTAATCTTGAGACAGTCACTGCAGGTAATAGCAAACTATTTCTGAAAAATCTTGTCAAAAAAAATGCAGGCAGTCTCCAAAAATCAGGCATGATTGAACTGAAGGGGGAAAAATTCTGTCAATCTTAATTACAATTTAGAATGTCAATATTACTAGCATAGCATTATTTGTCTCTTTCCTTCAAGGTTGAGTATAACATTGAAAACTCACATCAAAATATCTGTTAGTTACTAGATATTTCAATCTTAAACCAAAGGTGCTTTTCAAAAGGCACTTGGACTTTCTTGTGTTTTTTTCCCTTGAAAATGTTTCTCCTCTTATTCAAGAAGCTTCTTCAGTTCAGTCTTAACTTGATTATTTGCAAAATTCAACACATTTAGATTTTGAACACTTTATGTTAGTCACACAATATGGAGAATGGCTAAACACTCTTCCAAGCACCCATTTCCATTGGTCCAACCATTCCTCAGCCCACAATGGAGAGTTATAATGACTCTTTTTTTCATCAGGAATCAACTTTTGAAGGGAAGAGTAAAAAAGGCTGAAGAAATCTACCAGTCATATTTCCTTAACATATGTCACATTAAAATGGAAAGGACAACCAGTCGCTGGACTCATTACTGTAGCAAAATACAGCTCAGCAGTCAGAACAACAGATGTCAGTCTAGTTAATAGCCAGTAGAACACACTTAAAAATAATTATTTGTGTCCTTAATTTGCAAGTTTGATTATAAAGTTATATAGTTATAATCCTAAAAATTTCCTTGGTAGGAAAGATTAATTAAAATCTTACTTTACTATGTGAGATCACTAACCTCTAACCTTTGAATTCCTTCATAAATTCCAAATTTGTATATGAGGTTTTCTTTAAGACATAGCACCTGCTTTCTTTGATCTCTCCCTTTGACATTATAAATCAAAGGCATACATGTCCATGAGGATTTAATGACCTGCCTCAATTCTCTTCAGTATTGCAAGGAACTTTCTAAAAGTTTTAAGCTGGAAAGGGATGTTTCTGCCATATCAGAATGATTTAGAGAGATGTAATTTATGAGGTATTACAGAATAGATGTACACTAAGGCCCATCATACATTTAGTTACAATAAAAATGTTTTAAATATAATTTCCCTCTGGGTTATATGTCAAAAAAAATTGTCAGTTTTCCTGCTATAGTCTTGTTCCAATAATTACTGAAAGGACTAAATGCTATCAAGAATGTTGGCAAATGCATAAGATCTTTAAAATATCTCATTTCTAAGATATCTATTTACAGAAGTACCTTCCTCATCTCTTCCAACACTACCATTATCTGCATATCTTAATCAGTGCCTGGCACTGAATTGAAAACATTTATTTTCTTAATAAAATATTTGATTCATTAAATCTTTGTCTCTCTTTCTCTCTTCCTTCTTCCTACTCTGGCTTTGGTGGCTTCACATAGTCCTACACTGAATTTCATTAAATTTTGCACTTCAAAGTAAAACAGAATTGCTCATTGAAAGTAAATATCACATTGTTGTAGGAATTATTATTAATAATAAAGCTTTGTATTAAGGTTTTTTTGTTATGACTCAGTATTCTATCAGAGCTCAAATGCACTGTGGCTTATGTTGCCTGAAGACAAGAATGACAGATTAATCAATCTTTCTTGCAATTACATGATGGTCCTTCAAGCGTCATCATTCAAGGGCAGAAGAAAATGCTGTATAATAAATGTTCATTTCTCAGTGTCAGACCAAGTTCTTTCCCATTTTTTTAAAATAATGCCAGCATTTAAGTCCTATCTTAAATTTATGCTATTACTGTAGTGTAAATGAGAAAAAATCAGCACTCACTTTTATGGTTTGACTGTAGCAAATCCTTCAGTTAATAGACTAATTAAGAAACAGGATATTCATTTAAAGACAAAATAATGAATCAAATATTTCAAGCTTCCAACACTCATGCCTTCAAAAAATGTTATTATATGCTGCCTGGGATTTGACATATCTGAGACCAATAAAATTTATTACGTTACTGATAATCTGATTTTTGAAGTTCTTCCAGTTCTTTTAACCATAGCTTTTTCTGTTATTCTATCATGGTATGGAGAATCACATTGTTTTAACCACTTCATCATTACCAGCTTTTGGTAGGATTCTGTAGTAATCATTGATTTCAAATCCCATATCCATGTCATAATACAGGTTATCTTTCACCAGCAAATTTTTCACACTGATAGTTTGACTACTTTCGAAGTTGCAGTATTGAAGGGGAGCTTCAGTTATGAAAGTATGTTGCTCACTTGTGTCCTTTCTTTATCATCTTCTGGAACAATTATCACCTCTCTTGATCACCTCTTCCTATAAAGTATTTTAGATGTCTGAATATCCCCTGGTCCATAGGCTAAATGGTGGTTGCATATTTCTTTTTAGAAAAACCAAGCACTTTCCACCTTTCATACCCCCCCCCTCAACCCCAGTGTATAAATGAAGTCATTGGCCAGATTTAGGAAAGTTTTATGTTTCCACTTTCTGTTTGTATTTTCAGCATTAATTTTTATATATTTATATATATATTTATCACAAAGGATTCATGAATCCGTCCTGAAAAAAGTTGATGTAAATCAGGACTTCTGTGCATTACAATTTATGCCTGGTGGTACCAAAAATGACTACTGTTAATCTGTATAATTCGTTTGTGTTTACACAAACTGACACTGAAATCTGTTCTTTGATGAATTTTTATCCTGCTATTGAGGTTCCTTTTGGCTTGAGTACTCTTGGAAACCAAACACTAGCACAAAAAGTCTCATCAGTATTGCAAATTTGTGACGGTATGAGACCTTCATTCTCAATTAGCTTAAGTAAACTTTTCTTTAAAACCTCTCTTCCATTGGTATTTTGAATACCTCATGAAAGGTTTGCTTATGATTCATTGCCTTTACAAAATTGCCAGTCATCTATCACTGGCTTTGAAACTTATTTTCTTGTGGGATTTTTTTTATTGGATTAGCTCCTTATCTTACTCTGCACACATAAATACTATACAAAGCATTGTATATCATTTCATCACCAATTCATCAAGGGCTATTTCCTTCCATTTTCATCTTATCTTGCCTCAGTTTCAGTATTTTTACTGATAGCATTTACATCATATGGCAATAATTCTTGAGCTTATATTTTGCTCTATAATTATCTTATCTAGTTTGTTTTTTAATACTTGTCACAAATATATTGTAATTTCTTTACAATAACCAACTCTAGTTTACTTTACACTCAGATCAAATATTTTTTCTTTTTCATTTGATTGATTACCAATAGCAATAGCATTTAGACTTAAAATACTGCTTCACAGTGCTTTTTACAGCCCTCTCTAAGTGGTTTACAGAGTCAGCCTATTGCCCCAACAATCTGGGTCCTCATTTTTCCGACCTTGAAAGGATAGCAGGCTGAGTCAACTTTGAGACTGGTGAGATTTGAACTGCCAAATTGCAGGCAATCAGCAGTCAGCAGAATTAGCCCGCAGTACTGAATTCTAACCACTGTACCACCACGGCTCTGTTTTTGTTTAAACATATCATTCTAATATGTTTACAAAATCTTAAAAAATACCAGTTCAAACAATAGCACATGAAGATGCTAAGATTGCATACAGATTCTATGTATTTGTTGCTGCATGCACCAAAGATAAAAAGTTTAAGCACACACAAAAGCAGCAATCATTGCTTTGACTGTTTAGCCAACCATTGGACTTTTGCTAAGTGAATCACTGTGGTTGATACATTAGTAACATGGTTGTTAAGTGAATCTGGTTTCCCCATTGATTTTGCTTGACAGAAAGTCACAAATGTGATCACATGACCCCAGGACACATCAACGGTCATAAATGTAATCACATATTAAGCATCCAAATGTAAATCATGTGACCATGGGGATGCTGCAATCGTCATAACTATAAAAAATGGTCATGAATCACTTTTTTCAGTGCTGTTGTAACTTTGAACAGTCACTGAGCAAATTGTTGTAACTTCAGGACTACCTGTAAGGAGTCCTTAGCTAAAATTTAAAAGTGATATGTGACATGCAACTTTTTAAAAAAAATCTGATTTGTTTTAAAGAATTTGCTTTAAACTTCTGCATAAATTTATTTTGGATTGTTTATTCACTTTACTGTATATTTATTAAACTCCTATATCCTTTTTAACTGTTACGTATAAGATGGGTTAACAAAATCACAAATGAGAGGTGCCTGGGAAAGCAAAGAGAAATAATCAAAGCCATTACAAAGCGAAAGTTAGAATATTTTGGACATGTGATGTGACACCCAGAAAAATACGGCATTCTTCACTTAATCCTCCAGGGATAGTTTGAAGGCAAATGAGGTCCAGGCAGAAGAAGAACATCATAGCTTCAAAACCTAAGGTACTGGTTTGGACAAAACTCCAGCGCACTTTTTTTTTTTTTTTTGATTTATATGCCGCCCTTCTCCGGAGACTCAGGGCGGCTTACAGTGCGGTAAGCAATAGCCTTCATACTTTCGTATATTTATACAAAGTCAGCTTATTGCCCCCACAATCTGGGTCCTCATTTTACCCACCTTAGAAAGGATGGAAGGCTGAGTCAACCTTGAGCCTGGTGGGATTCGAACTTGCAGTAATTGCAAGCAGCAGATGTTAATAGATGTTAATAACAGGGTGCTTTAAACTACTGTACTACAGGCTCTGTTTTTCATACGGCTGTTGACAAAAATAGGATTGCCAACATGATCGCCAACATCCGATGATGGATATGGCACAAGAAGAAGAAGAAGATTCTTCTTAAGTTTCCATGACTGAATATAAATGATTCAAATGAATTTTAGTTCAGGTTTCTAAAACTAGTATTGTCTTTCTATCATCCTAAAATAACAATTTAAATATAAACAAAAGTATTAAAAGTATAATATAGTGTAATGTTTGGTGAAATGTCATTTGTTTACATGACTTTAGAGCCATGAGAGATCTAATTTTTATTATACATGTGTTATTTTGTAAGCAGAAGCAACTTATGATTGTCTTTGTCACTTTATTTGTCCTTTGAGTTAAAATATAATATCCTTCTTGTGCATAATGGACAACAATCAGAGGTGATATTGCGCTGGTTCAGACCAGTTCACCCAAAGTAGTAGCGGAAATCGCGGGTAGTCTGTTCTAGTGGGGAAAATAGGAGGAGGCAGTTGTTTGCTAACTTGAGTTATTTGTAAAAATAATAAAGGCAGTATATATATTTTTAATTTTTTAAAAACTATTTGATCCTCTTAATCACAGATCAGCAATACCTGCTATAAACTAGATAACACAACACTTTTTTTAAAAAAGTTTTAAACATTAAATTGTTTTAAAATAGGCACATCTTAAATTTATGAGATTTCTAGAATTTTTCACACATAATAAAAAACAAATCACATTTTCCAATCATGTGAAATTTGGGACATCTTTTTTTATCTTCTGGTTTTTTCCCCACTTCTCATTTCCTGAAATTATCTGGGGCACGTTACCCATAAGCCTTGTCCCAATCAGTAAAAAACTTAGAACTGTATACATTGCATTCACAGAAAATTTAACTCTGATCATTTAGTGAACATTTCTTTTATTCTTTTCCTTAAACACGTATCCAAAATATAAAGAAACCAGAAGGATATGTACAGAGTAAACAAAGACCAGAAGACAGTGATGGTTATTGATGTAGCAATTCCAAGTGACAATAACATCAGGAAAAAGGAATACGAAAAACTGGAGAACCAGTGCCTGAATTAGGAATTTGAAAAGATGTGGAAAGTAAAGACCAAAGTGGTCCCAGTAGTGGTAGAAGCACTTGTTGCTGAGACTTCTAAGCTGCCCAGAAGAGCACAATGCTAGGAGCAGTTTCACTGGTCTGATGGTTAAGACATCAGGACTTCCAGTGGGACTGCGACATCGCCGGACGCTTCTTTTTGAAGCGCCAGCCCAGGGCTTCGTAGAACCGCAAGAACAGCGACTATTGGCTGTCTTGCGGTTTGAAAACTTTCCCCCTGGTATGAGGGGGGAAAGTGAGTAGACGGGTGGGGTAGAGCTCCCTGAGAGTGCCAGATAATCTGGCGCTCGAAGATGAGAGCTCCCCGTTAAGCCTGTCAGTACTCCGGACCCTGGATGTCTCTGCTTTGCAGAGCTAGATGTCGTTACCATCCCAGCAACCAATTTTAAACAAATACTTATTGAATCAAGCTGGCGGAGCACAAGTTGCACGAATGAAACAGCAAGTATTTTTTTTCTTTTTTTTAACTCCAAGGATTTACTTTCTTTAAAAGATTTTCCCTAAGTGGAAAGTGAAAGCAAGATGGCGTTTGAGTTTCAACGGGGCGTGAAGAAGTGAAAGTTAAAAGTAATTATTGACAAGCCCCTGTTTGAAACGTAAAACTCCTTTTTGAAAAGTGGATGAAATAAGAAAGAATGTAATAATAATAATTCAAGCAGCAATATAAATTACAAATTGTAAAGGGTCTTTTTTTTTTTCTTCTTGAAACTCTTTTTTTTCCCCTGTCCTTCTGGAAGGGAAGGAAGAAGGGGGGCAATATGGCTGGTCTTTTTGAAAGCAAAGAAAGCAAAGGAGGGTTAATTAACCCTCAATGGTCTGATTTTGAGGAAGCTTTGAGTTCAATTACCTCTGCTTTATTGAAAAGAATTGATACTATATTTCAAGCTTCTCAAGCTGGAAAGAATGAAATACATGGAAATACTGAGTTGCAATCTAGCAGTGGGGGATTGAATGAAGAGTTGGGAGATGTAAAAAAACAACAACAGATCATAGCAGTTTTTACTGAGGAGAGAAAGATGAATGCTGAGCAGAATAAGGAGCAAGAAATTTTGGAAGCTGATGAAATTTTGGTTACACGATTTTTTTTTTATAAAACTCAATCTGCATTTAAAGAGCTGTTTCCAGAAGAAGCTACATTTCTGCAAAAATTTTATAATATGCAATCCCAAAAACCGCAAAATTTTACTGGAGTTAAAAAAGGCAGAGGGATCAAAGTTAAGAAGAAAGTTCGTAAAAAGGAAAAGAAGAAAGACTGGAGAAATGGAAAATAACCCTGCTTGATGAGATGATGGTCCTTAAAAAGTATTGTTTAACTGTTTAAAGATTTTGAATTTTTGGAAAAGAAAAAAAAAGCAGACAGCAGTTTAATGCCAGTTAACTAAGTGATGAGTGACGATGAGGAGGCAATCTACAGCTGTATTGGAATATTTTGAGAAGAATAAACAGATCACAGCAATGCTGGTGTGTTGGGCTGTGAAATATGCCCTGACTTGAATGATTTGGAATATTTTATTAAGGACTGTAATAAATCTGGATCTAATTGTAATCGCAGAAGTTTTATTGAATATAGTAAATTGGAGTTTCCTGTTTGATGGTAATAAATATAAGGCAAAAGGACTATGGACCTAGAGCAATTGCAGGTGATCTGGTGGTTTCCCTAATACGTCTGATGAATTTACTAATCTAATTTTTGACTGGATTTAATGGATACTATTTCAAATATAATTATAAAGTCACTCGGGGGGTGTTTTTTTATAAAGAAGCAATTTTTTATTTAGGTGGGTAGACGCAAATGAAGATATTCTATATGCTGTTGGAAGATGTGAAGACAAGAAGATTAGCAACTGGTTTAATCTAGTATGAAGAATTTAAATGTTTGATATAGTTATTAAATGACATTTTATCTGTATTGATAAATTAATAAGAGGTTTGATTGTTATATTTTTTTAATTAAAAAATCTATTATTTTTTTTATTAAGTGTTTTAACTATAATTGGACCTTGATGGTTTAAAAGTGGAGGACGGAAGACTTTATATAGTATTTTATTTTAAATTTGGGGTTTTTTGAATGAGGGTTTCTTTTTTTGTTGTTGTTGTTGTTGGGTTTTTTTTCTTTGTTTTAAATGAAAGAAGTTATAAAATATCTTGTTAAATTGTATAGACTTAATAATTTGTTAAGTATTAATTAGCTATATTGAGTAATGATAGGTTTGATTAGGTAATACTTAATTGTTTTATTAACTGCTGTAATTATAAATGGAGATTAATTCTGCTGAATTAGATGGAATAAGAAGAAAGAAGACTTGCTTTCCTTTTATCTACTTGTTTAATGATTATGATTATGATAAGTGTGAAATGGAGTTTAATTTAGAGAATTTGAGCTGTATTTTATCTTGTATTTGCTCTGGGAAGTCGGGGGGGTGGTTGGGGAGGGGGGTGAAAATGTATGTAAAACTTTTAAAACTTTTTCAATTAAAAAAAAGACATCAGATTAGAATCCATAAAACTGTGAGTTCTAGTCCCATTTTAGGCATGAAAACCAACTGGGTGACCTGGGCTAGTCATTTTTTCTCAATCCAACTCACCTCAAGATTGTTGTTATGGTGAAATAGGAAGAGAAAGGAATATTTATGAAAATAATAAAGGTGAGATAAAAACACTGTACAGAGCCTGTAGGCCTCTATTAGAGGACCAGAGATTAAAGAAGATACATTACATTCATGGTGTGAAAAGGGATTTTTTTTAAAGCGTGAAAACTTCTTTATCTTGCTGCAAGATAAGGTTGCTTTTTATATACAAATTCAACACAATATGTTAAAATGAGCTGCAGGTTTTTGACTCTAAATCTATAGTATAAGACAGAGACCACTTGTTGAAATGTCTTTAATACTGTAACTCATCCCATCTGTGGGTTGTTTCTGATTAACCATTTTTAACATGAGAATTTGAGAATATGAAATAAAGTTGCAGATGGAAAATATCCTTCAGGAAAGACCTTGTGATTTAAATAATTGGCTGTCTTTGGATAAAAAGGAACACCATTAGCATCATTATGGGAATGCTGTGAAAAGAAATGTTTGCTTTTATCCTTGAAGATTCTCAAGAGTACTCAGAATTTCTGAAAGTCTAATTAAAGTGAGCCTTCTAGATAAATGAAACATCTACTTGTGCAGCCAACTATCTTTATATTACATAAAATTACCACTATACTTTGGAAAAAGTCATTTAGGAATCTATTGTATTCTAGAGAGGTTATGAAAGAGGAATGGAAAAGCAACGGATGCCATTTATTGTCAAGATGCTGAAGGATGATTAGTGAGGAGCATCAAGTGCTATAAAAGATTGAGTAAGCTTGCTTTCACTGAGAAGGTGTGAAAAGCCCTTGAAAACAGCATGTAAAGGGGGGGGGGAGAGAAAAGGGAGGAAATATTGACTGTAACTTAGTTACCCACAGCTTCTTCACTTCCCATATGCAATGAAGCTATTAATCTGAGGTTGCCTATTGACCACCCTGATCCTTCAAGCAACAATAATCTCTAGAGGGTCACAGAATTTTTGGTTTCAAAGTTATGTGATAAAAAAAAACCTTGAAAGTTTTTGGAAGAGTAATTATCAGCCAGGATACACTTTGTCTCTAGAGAGTGAGTATATCCTGACTGATAACTATACTTCCGGTATAATATAATAATATATTTTTTAAAAAAGATTTGGGCTTCTTCACTCAATGGAATACATGTTCATACTTGCTTTTTATACCTGATACACTCTTTGACTTCTATTTATTTCAATGTCTAGATCAATTATCCTTACTTTTTATCTTTTATCTATTAATTTATGTGAAGTTTCTCTTTGTTCAAACTTTCTGCTCCAGTGGTACTTTCTATTTCTTATGCAGCATCTAGAAAACCATGATAAATGTTTGTCTACACAGTTTTCTGAATAATAATTATAAAAACTATTAACAGATGAAGATATTATCACATTCCAATTGACTGTACTCTTATACTCTTCCCAACCATGAAGTATTCTATGCTATTCCAGCCAGTAGACAGACATATTATTCAATGCATGAATTTAAAAGATGGAGCTAATTTTAAGGATTAATATACAATTGAAACTAGAGACTTTTCTCATGAAATTAATGGACAAATGGATGGGGGGGGGAAACCCCATAGAACTTAGTTTTCTGCATGACAATTGCAGCAAGATTATTTTTTGAAGAAAGGTGGAAAATCTTGACTTTACTCAGAATAAGGAATGGATAGTGAACATTATGGAACTGATATTGGCAAATCGATTACTTTAATTAGAAACAAGACATTATCTAAATTTAATTCTGAGTGAAAATTCTCTGTATACTTTTTGCGTAAAATAGAGAAAAAATGGAATTATTGATTAGAAAAGAAATAAAAGATAGAGAAAATGTTTATAATGTTGAAAAACGGACTGATGTTAATTTACATGTATAGTTATAACTGCTGTAAAACTATAGATCTTTGAGAAAAATATATTTCTTTTCTTTCTTTTTTGCACTTTTGTTTTGGATCTTTTTTATTCCTTTTTATTTTAAACATTAATTCTTGTTAGTTTTAATAATTTTGAATATATACACACACAGATCATCATCATCATCATCATCATTTTAATCATTATCCATTGCAGGATATATAAATATATTTATATAATATATATAAAATAGAATGGAGCTGACAATGACATGGTGAGTGGTGCCAGCATACTCTCTCCTATCAACCCAATAATCCATATATTACTTATCTTACCTTAACATGACAGCCATTTTCTGAAAGAAAAAGACCAAAACTAGGTTTAATAAAGATTTGTCCACATAAGATTCTGGAATTTTGTTTTTGTTTTAACAAACTGTGTGGTTTACATGTGGGTTTTTTTTCAGAATCACTCTGCAATTGCCAGTTTATTGTCTTATTCCAGGATTCTTGCCAGAACTTAACAATAGTTCCATTAACAAAGAGTTATTGCAATGCCCCATATTGCACTACCTTCTTTGTTTGGCAATGAACTTGATACTCTCTGCACTTAAGGGAAGCCTAATTTAATGTGTCAATTCCAGCCTCTACTATTAAGAATTGTAACTGTTTGGCAAAAAGAGACATCCTTTGTGCATCAGCTGCCAGAATGTGAAGCTGTCTCTCTTTACAAACTCCAGTGGAGGAGGGGATGTTCATTTTATGCATAGCACATTCTTGCTACCCCTCACTCAGAGTTCTTGTATTTTTTCCATATTAAAACTAAAATAATAAAATAATTTCCACATAAAATAAATGGTTTGCTGCCAGAACATGGCAATCTTAATTATAAAAAATTGATTCACTCATAAAAGGGGTGGAAACCTAATATTTGTTGAACATGCTCAAACAGAATAGCCGCAGTTTCCATTCAAGAATTTTATATTGAGAAAAGACGTATCTGTGAAATTTTAACTTTTTTATAGCAAATTTTGTCTATTCTGTTCTGTTCTAGTCACATAGTGCATAGTGCAAACTATACTTTTCTCACCATTGAATTTCATTTTGCTAGATAGGGCCCAGTATTCAAATCTGTTAAGGTCCTTGTGGATCTTGATCTTATCTTCTGAGATATTGGCTATTTTTGCCTTCTTGGTGTCATCTGCAAATTAAATGAGAGCCCCTTCTATTCCCTCATATAAATTGTTTATGAAGATATTGAAGACATGAAAAAATGTGTCCTGTATATTTACAATTTTATGTTCATTATTTGAAATAGAGCAGACATTCTCTACAGTGGCCTATTTTAAATCTAATCCCTCCTTGGTGACAACTTTAGGGAGACAATAGTGCAGGAGTGAAATGCTCCCGGTTCGGACTGGATCACCCGATCCGATAGTGATGGAGGCAGGTGGTTCGGAGAACCGGTAGCAAAAATCCCTGCCCTCCCCCCCATGCCCAGCTGAGCTGCACAATCATCAGAGGCTTTTTTTTTTTTACTTTTAAAAGCATTTTTTCCACAACCTCTTCGGCCAAAAAATGTTTTTAAAAGTAAAAAAAAAAAAAGCCTTTGATGATTGCGCAGCTCAGCTGGGATCGTCAAAGGCTTTTAAAAGAAAAAAAAAACATTTTTTTCTTTTAAATGCCTCTGAC